>JAITYT010000090.1:2146572-2158675 GCA_025433975.1 Liostenogaster flavolineata | reverse complement strand
AAGAAGAAGAAGAAGAAGAAGAAAACGAAGGCAGGAGACGCGTCTCGGCTTCCTCTTCCACCTTCCATGCTAGCACGAGCCGCTCGCATCTAGAATCCACGATGGAAAATCGCGACTCGAACGATCGGACCAACACGGGTCGACCCATCGTCGCGTGAAGTATGATTACTCCGTATGAGCGTACGAGTCGCCATTGGTCAGTCCTTGGGACGTTGGAGTTTTCAGCGGCCGTCCGGTCGGCTCGTCATGGATGAATCGGAAACACGTTGAGAATTTTCAAGCGTATCGCGCGCGTCCGACGAGCGCACCGCGAGAGAGGATGGAAGAGAGATCGGGACAAGGGCGAGGAGAGACAGAAGGGCGAAAGGGAAGGAGAAAGGACAACGCGGGCGCACTCGGAGCGTACTACACGCAGCACGAACTTGTTCGGGTCGGGATAGAATAGGATAGGTGGGGCCGTTATTAATCTGGTGTCGAGTTGAGCACAAAGTTATATAGGAGCTCAGGAAATGAAACACGAGAAACCTCCCTCTCTCGATCTCTCTCTCTCTCTCTCTTTCCACTTTCTGCTTTCCTTCTCTCCTCTCTTTCCTCCTACGTCGTCGTCGTCGTCGTCGTCGTCGTCGTCCCGTGCTTCTCCTTCCAGCTCGTCATAGGGATTCTGCTCTGTCTTCCTTTCTATCCCCGCACTCGCTACGTCCAACTTTGAATGTATTACTGGACCGCGACGCCAACACCCTCCACCGCTCTTTCTCCCGCTTTCGTTCCGTCCGTGTCTCTCTTTCTCTTTTTCTCTCTGGCTGTTCCTTCTCTGTCGCACGAACGTTCGTTCTAGCCGACCTCCGGTCAGATGGAGATATAACGATCACCCGGCACATGAGCCACGAGCCCGCGGAGACATGCATATTTATGTAGGTTGTCCATATTCTCGGGACGCGTCTTTCGTCCGACTTTTCCGGAGCGCGGAGCACGTCTCTCGCGACCCCTTAGGAGAACGGAGAAACTTTCCGCCAGCTAGAGCAGCCAAGACGACTCTCCTTCCATTCAATTTCGCGTTAGCTCCATCTACCCTTGCACTCTCGGTACGTCGTTGTTGCGCTTATCGACTCGAGGAACTCTCGAAAACATCCGAGATTCTCCTCCTTCCTTCACCCATTAGGGTGAATTAAATCTAGAACTAGATCTAAAATCTTTTTAAATCTAGAAATATCTAGAAATTGACAAGGTGTCAAATTCTAGATATATGAACATGTACGGATTCTCCAGAGGATAAACGATACGTCTATGTGTTCAGTAACATTACTCGAGTTACAAAATTATCGGTTATAGCGACGTTTTTACACGAGACACATATACGAGTCCTTCGGCTCTGCCAATTGCTTTCGCCAAACGTACAAAACACATCGACTGATAAGTTTCCGGTCTGACAGACAGGTAGCGCCACGATTACAAAATTAATATTTTTTTTAGATAGTACTAGCCTTCAAAAAATAGCTGCAAAAATTTCACGACGATCTTACTGTTGGTTCAAAAGTTACAGTGGTTTTAGCGAAACGAAAGAACTTCGCGTGTCGATAAAACGTTGCTTTTTGACGAGAAAAACACCGTTGAAACGAAATCCTGCAAATCGTAAAGCGAAGATGCAAGAGACAACCCGTAGGCTTTATTTCTCATTATCGGGCATTATTTCCAGACCGGAAACTTATCAGCCGACGTGACAGGAGTTCTTCGGCCAAACCGACCTGGTATACGCGCCGATAGGCCGCAAAGGGTTAAACGCGCGTAGTCTCGGTCGGCTTCTTCCACTCGACTTTCGCTAGAGCCGAGAGCGAGGATCCAACGCGTCGATCGAGTCTTCCTACCGGTCGAGAATCGATACCGAGCGACTCGGTGAACCGTTCGTCGAAGCATCGAATACGCAGCCGAGGAGGAGGGTTCCTCCTCCTCCTCCTCCTCTTCCTTCGAATTACGAATGCACGACTCGTCGTGGTGCCCTCGTCTTCGCTATCGGAATCGCGCTTAGGGTCTCCGAGAGCGAAATTAATAGGTTTTACACCGGCGTGACTGTAAGGGGGTTGGAGTCGGTAAGCGCGGCTTGGTCGGTGGGCGAACGGACGCGAACCACCGGTGGAAAGACGAGGAGGAGGGAAAAGAGGGCGAAGAGAGGCGGAGAAAAAGGCGATGGGGTGGCGGCGCGATTAAAATCGCATCAGAGCCGTCCCTGATGCACGAAATGCCCGCGTTACGGCGACGCAGAGGCGTTCGCCTCTCGAGTGGCCTGTTCGGGCCACCGGCGTGTCCGCGACGTCCCTACGTGGCCCGAAGGTGTGTTCTATGCGCCGGTCAGCCGCGTGCTAGCGTCCTTCGTTATCTTTCGTGCCTCGCCGACGTACGACGTTGGCCAGTCCGCTCTACCAGCGGCTGTCACAAAAACGCGAAGCTTCGCTGCCCGCTGATGGCCTTATAATTGCGGCAATGTCGCTCGAGAGGTCGTTGCTTGCGCCACGACGCCGGCCACCGACCACCTCCATCTCCGACTCCTTTTTTGCCCACCTACCAAGTCGATGGACGCGCGGAGGGGGTTGTGCGCGGCCCGACGCGGCCCGATCGCGCCACGGGTTACCGGCGATACCACTTCCAAAGGGTTAGCCAGACGTTCGTCCAAGGAGCACCGGAAGATGGAAGAAAGCGAGCAAAGTCGAGATTTCGTGGTTCTTCGCGTCGCTTTTTCGTGGGCTCGTCTCGAGTTCTTTCTCGCGCGATTAATATCGATCTCGACGCGAAGGAGAAGCGTAACCGGCGGCCCGAGTCCTTTTTCAACGGACGCGTCGCCGTTTGATCTGGAGCTGCCGGGATCTCGCTCGGGAGGGTAACGAAGTCCGACGAATATACCGTTAGCGATACGAAGCTCGACTTTGGGACGGAGCTCGAAATCGTGGGTTAAGAACGATCTGTGAAACGAGGGCGAGTGCGTAGCGGTGGAGGAGGGCGATGATATCGATGGAAGTCCGATCGCGTGGGTAACGAGGAACGCTCGATTCTGCGTCCTTCGCCGCGATCGCGTCGCGCTGCCTGGAGGAAGAACGACGCCGGTAAGAAGGAGAAGCGGGAGGAGGGGAAGGGAGAGAAGGACGCGAAAGAAGGGAACGAAGGGAAGACAAATGCGGGGACCATCAGAGCGCCAAGCCATTTCTGCCTCATTGTGGACTCCATTTGCGACTCTTAGATTGTCGGTGAAATATCTCGCGGCGGTGATGGAAAAATCGCTAACGTAGGGAACTGGCAAAATAAAAGTAGCGGCATTTCTCACCCCGAGGGGCCGAGAGCTTCGAGTGCCTGTCCGCCGTCGCCCACCGCCGCCTTCCCCCCTTCCTCCTCCTCCTCTCGCTCTTCCACCCTCCCGTAAGGAGAGAGCGGTGCCACGGGCAGAGAGACGGCAAAAACCGAAAAACGATGCTACGCAGTACCGTGGCACCGAATACGAGCTAAAACCCCGGCGCAACAGCCGAAAGAAACTACTTGGACGTTGACAGAGTTGCGAGTGCTCGCCTTGCCTCCCTTCCTTCCTGCATCCACTATCTCGCGATCCTCTCTTACGTTCGTAGCTCGCTGTGCGGGATGCGCCCTCGTTGTTACCCTCCTCGACTCTCGAGCTTTCGAATTAACCACGTTCTTCGCGGCCGCGTTCCTTTCGGGGTGGTTTTTTCATCCTCGGTACTTGGAAGGTCGTACTCTTGTAACGCGATATTTCTTTTGTCGAAAGAACAAACGACCTTCGAAGTATTATATTGCATTGCGAGTAAAATAATAATTTAACCTTCTTCCTCTATCGCGAAGTGTCTCGATGGTCGAAGAAAGCGCGCGATTTAACGGCGATGTATTTAAAATTCTGGAGAAAGTAAGGGGAAGAAAAAGAAGGAACTCGTCGGTTAGCGGAGATAAAGGCGAGGGGCATTCGTGCCAGGTCGATATAAAGAGACTTTTTTACGCGGTGATGGATCGCGGGTGGCCGAACCGGTGTGTAACAGAAGGAAGAAAGGAGGAAAGAAATCAGGAGCGAACGAAAGATCCCTATGGGGACGCGGAGGCGTCATTAGGCTAGTCCGAGGCGAGTTAATGCACCATCCACGGGACTTTGCCCGGGGGCGTTTGGAAAAACCGAGCGAGGTCAGCACGTGAGCCGAGCATGAAGAACGACGAACGCGTAAATCGTGTTCGCGAACGTTCGCCACGCTTCGTGATTCTCACGGGTTACGACTCCGATATCGCAAGAAATCCTTTAAGGTTTTTCGATGGTAGCTCCACGCCGGTGGTAGGTGGGGTGGTAATCGTTACGAGCTAGCGAATACTCCAGGAAACGGAAAACTTTTACCACCGTGAGGATACTTCCAGCAGAATCGCTGATCGTCTCGAGAGTCGATCGACGACGAGTGGAAAACACGATCCTCGTTTGGAGATTTTCGATTTTTACGTACATTGCTCGACCCCAAAAATCTCCATATATATATATACATATATGAAACGTCCTACCAAAAATTTCAAAAAAAAAATATTTCGTGATTAATGGGTTAAGGTGGCACCGACTTAAAACAACGAGCTTAAATTTAATTCAGGTAAGTGTACGTTGTTACCTTTGCTTAAAAATTATTTTCCAGTAGAACAAAGAACTCGTAAGTTGTACTCGATAGGAAGGAAGTCACGCGCAGCACGACTCGTTTTTGCGAATTAAAACGGACACGATCGTAAATTGACGCGCTACCGCCGCGATTAGGACGGAGTAACTATTTGGAAGATCCTCTTGAACTCCTAAAACATCGAAACACGAGCGCGGGACCAAGTTCGACATGAAACTTGGCAAGAGGCAAAAGACGGGGCGACGGACGACGCGGGTGTAACGCGTACAAATTGCCGCCCTGTTTCTACGTATTTATCATTTTGCGGGAGAACGGAGCGGCACGGTCAGGTGCCCCTTTTCGTTTCCCCAAATAATTCTGGACCGTCATTAATAACGTAACTCGTCCTGGCAGCGTCAGGTAGATCCGTGGATTTTCTTGGGCGTTCGGCGATGCCTGTCACTCTCGTCATCGTCCACGTCCTTCAAATTCAAAATTCCTCGTAGCGGCGAACAATCGATCTCTATCGGTGATCCTTGAGCGCAGCGTCGGTACGATCGAACCGATTGAAACGTCTAGAAGGATGAATGGCCGCTTGTCCGTTCGGAAAACGGACTATTAATAGCTACGAGTGCTTCTTCGTCCTTCTCGAAAGGGACGCGTCCGATGAAAAATGGCGGCCGATGAAACCGAAGATCCGTGTACCTTCCTCCAGCCCTTTTACGAACGGCTTAATTAACCGTGGCACTGCTACGATGCTTTTCGAGTCCTTCGCGATACTTGGACGTTTGGTGACATCTTTGCTACCCGCTTAAAAGGGTTCCTCTTTATCTCGCTCGTTACGTCCTTCCAGTCTATGCCAACGGTGCGACAGGTTCTGAAAACCATAAAGCGATTTGCATCGAGGTCAACGATGTAAAACCATTTACGGTAAAGGGTGAACTTCTCCGAACTATTTTTCGTGATTTATGCGTCTGCTCGAACAGCTTCAACCGACACAACGAACAGGTAAGTTTTGTCCGATCGTTCGTAAATGGCATAAATATCCATGAAGGTCTTGTCCGTTCGCTCAACTAAGGTCGTTGTATCGAGAACCAAAAACCAAACGATGGAATGATCGCGCTAAGAGGTAAAATTGGTGAGAGAGAATCGTTGGCAAACTCGTCGCATTGGTTAAGTGCGAAAAGAATTTAATACCTTGACATACTACCGCCTGCTGTACCCAAATTGTTTAAACCGTAAGAAATGTATATTTGTTTAAAGACAAATTTATTCGATGATATATCGCCGAATAAAACGCGCGCCTGAAATATGATTCGAACCATAAATTTCTAACTGTACGTTCGATATAGGTACGAATAAAAACTGTTTACTGGTCGGATCGAAAACTGGGAATAGCGGCGAAACCAATTCGCGCGCATATTTTCTATCGCGGTTGGGCAAATCCTGGACGGAAACTAAAAATGCTGCTTTTGCGTTGACGAACGACGTAATCGTACGCGGGATCGAATAAAAACGAAGGTGCGTTTCATCGTTACTGTCACTCGTTAGAGCCGAGTGCAATTTATTAATACGCATGGTTTCTACGATCTAATAAAAATTGAATATGTCAACAGAAAAAAAGAAATCAGCGAATATTACAAATAAATTGATATATAAATTATAATACAATATATATATCGAAAACGTTTATCGTAAACTGTTTACAGATCTTCAAAATCTCGTCGTACCTCGCGAGTTCGTAGAAAATTCCACTCGAAAGGTCGACTTTGATCGAGGAAGCGGAAAGTTCTGCGTTTCGAGTTTGCGATTGGAGACTGGACCCGCGGTCAAGCGCGGAATCACATCGAGATCCTTGATCTCGTGGCTATTGGATGAATCGATACCTCGGCTCGAGTCGAAGCCATCTTTGCGCATTCGAGCCGTTGCGGCGCTGCAAGGTGGAACACCTGCCAGTCCAGCGACATCCATCGCGACCATCGACTTTGTATCGAGGCGAATCATTATCCTATTAATCCTTAAGGATTATCCATCATCGTTCTCTTCCTCCTGTGCCACTCGTTCCTCTTATTATTCCTCCGCGACTGTTAATTTTACGATTACATCTATCGTAAGGTACACGTTGAACGAAGAACTTATTTCCGCCCCTGCGATAAATCAAGCAAAGGCAGCGATCACGAAAAGGAAGAAAGAAGAATGTTTGTACGTTAAGAGAGGCTTTCACTAATTATACGAGAATGCAATCGCAGCCGGCCGTTAGTACAATCTATCGCACGATTAAAGGAATTTTGATTTTGATCCCTCGGAGATTAGTCTCGTCTAATTCCACTCAGACGCGGACGAATGCCTCGGTAGAAACGTCTAAATAGACAGGCAAAAAGAATGAAGATGATGAAAAAAAAAATAAAGAGATTAAAGAGAAGACGAAGAGAAAGAATGGCGGTCAAAGGAAGGGGAAAAAGGACGACGCGAGTTCGACGGATACCGAATAGCGTCCAATTGAAACGTCCCGTAGGAAGGACGGATGGCTGTCACTCGTCCTCGAGGGAGGTCCTGAGACTGGCCATTTTGAATTCCGGAGAACCTGGTCGATCCTCGGCTGCGGAGTTTGAGATGTCGTAGGCGGAGATGAGGGCTTCACGTGGCGCGGCACTGATACGAGGAGAAGATGGTGTAAGGAACGGTGGGGCTGGCTAGGTACGAGCCGCGGATCGAAAGAGTGCAAGAGGAAGGAGGAAGAAGGAGGAAGGAGGAACGAGAGGAGATGGAAGTCTTACCGGATAGAATGGATGCCGTCGTACGACGGTACAGGCGCGATTCTAGATCGAGAAAGAGGTCGGAAAGAGAGAGAGAGTGGCGGACGGGAGGAGAGAGGAGCGAGAAGGGAAGAGCGACCAGGTACGGATGGCTCGTAATGTACACGTACGAGTGGACACAGCGGAGCCGATTTCCGAGCGGAGGATAAACAGGACGAGTGGAAGGAGGGCGAGCAGCGTTGAGAGGAAGAGGGAGGTGCGGCCCACGTCGTCATTTATCATTGCGAGAGCTCATTAAGGGCGAATCTGCCGCCACGCTCCGATCGTTTAGGATTACACTTTCCTCCGTGTAGCCCTTGGACGGGTCTCCTTAACCCTCTGTACGTGTTTCGTCGAATATCTATCCTTTCTTTCTTTCTTCTTTCTTTCTCTTTTCTCTTTTTTCCTTCCATTCTCCTTTCCTTTCTTTTTATACGACTTCGTTCTTTCCGTATACGTAGCGGCCGTGCCTACGCGAATTCTCGTCGTCGAGACACGAGAAACGATTCCTCGTTTTCGAGATTCGATTCTCCTTCGACGGCGGGTGGTCGTCGAGATCGAGCAACGCGCCGCCGTTGTCTCCAGCGTCGACTCGATCCGTTTTCCAGTCTCGTTACGCGCGGAGCGTTAGGCAGACTCGAGATCGCCATCGATTTCGTCGAATCCTTGTTTCGAGGATGCCGGAAGGAAGCGTCGTTCGCTTTTTCGTCTTCTCGGTTACTTCGTTTTCCTTCGTTTTAAAAGATGAGTGATTCTTGTTCCACGACTTCCGGAGCTTTCATCGTTCTCGACGGTAATTTTGTTTTCAATTGTTTTACGAAGTTAGTCGAGCGAAAGACAACGATTTTAAGACGTCGAATTCTCATCGATTTCCTTTAAAAATTCAATCGACGATTCGACGAAGGAGGACGATTAAAACGTCGCCTTACCGAACTCCACTCGAACGATAACGTCGTCCGAATCCTTCGACGAACGGAAACGGATAAAAAATTGAACGTAGAACGTTGGCACGACGATCACGTTCAAATTGGTTTTACACCGATCCAATCCGCGTTCCACCGCTTCTCTAGGATTCTCCCGCTAGAATTTCTCCGTTATAAAAGCGATGACGGTAAACGAGCGTGCCATCCTCCATACGAGCAAGTACACCGGCAAAAATGTAAGATCGTTCTCGAAGTCGCCGGAGGTTCGAGACGCGCTTCGACGACAAAAGCGGCTGATTTTCCATCTCGTTAGAAATCGCCACACGACGTCGTTCCTTTCTCCTTCCTCGAAAATCGCGATTACACGCGCGAATTCCTCTTTGTCTATGCCGTAGTAATTTCAACGATTTCGAGACCGAATGCTTCCATCTTCCCTAACCTCGTTTCCTATCCTTTGCATTTTCCTAACGTCCGATGCGTCGGTTTATTCGCGAGGGTATCCTTAATCGCCGTAGCATTAACGAAGAAACATTCTCCGATCGACGCTCGATGCGAAACAGGTGCAGCATCGCGAGTACGCGAAGATGGATGATCCCTCGACGATGGAAGAAGCCGATCCTTTCGGTTAATGGCATCGTTATCGCACGACTCTCTCTCCCTCTCATTCTCCGCGTCTCTGGATGCGCGCAAGTTGTAAGAGACGGCAAAGAATCGGCATGTCCACGGTAGCGAGGCCGATACCGATGCTTTTCTTATCTTCGCTTTAAAACGCGCTTCCATGTCGCCGCTACGTCGGCGTATCTCGCCTGTAAAACTCGCCATTTTCTAATTGGACGTAACCTGTGCACCCGATCGATATATTAAATACGCGAGTGATTAATATAATAACGTTAATATGATATAACGATAATCTAAGATATTTTCTTTTTTCTTTAGTTGGTTTTGATACGTCAAGATGAAAATATCGGGATAATCAAAGATGCAGTGTTACTGCACTGCTTACGAGTTAGCTCTCGGAAAGTTATGAATCCAACTCAAATTATCTATAATTTTTATTTGTTTCTTTCATTTCGTCTTGACCTCTGAACGTTTAGTTTTCGCCAAATTATAATTTAAATATCAAATTGTTACAGACACACTTAGCTGGTTAAGATAGTACCGATACGTTTCGCTCGTTCCTCGAGTCTGCGCATTTATCAACTTTTTATCTTTCAGTTCTTACGAATCGCAATTTCCCAACCGAACGCAATTTGTATACTCGATCGGTTCACTTCGACGTCAATACGAAAAGTACGGCGATTTAAGACCATACCGATTTTTTTCACTCGCTGCTAGGCGCTGCGCCATTACGTGGTACACCGATTGAAACTCCGTTCGTAGAAGACCGATCATCGATGGAATTAAATCGTATGCATCCTTAATTTATTAGTTTCGAAAACGCTATCGCGACGTAATACGTATACGTAGCACGAGCTACGTTCCGTCAAGCCTTGCTCCACCGATACGTGGAGAAAATGGCCGGTATTCGCCAGGCTCGTCGTTTCGAACCGTTTCAACGTGAGCACGGTTCAGACGGCAACGGAAAATCGGAATTTTCATAATCGCACGTAGCGCGTCGTCGTTCCACGCAAGAGCGAAGGATCTTTTCGTTCTTACGAAGAGCGTGGCATTAATCAGGCGCCGCGGGCGCTCGACGTCTCAATCCTCGGTGGCCTACGCGCCATCTCGCACGCCCACGCCTTCTCGTGTACTCCTCTATGGCCTCGGTGTACGGTATCTTTGTCAAAGACACGATAAGTGCACTCTTTCGGCCCTGCGTATGTTCCTACGAATGGCGAGTGCAGCAGGGACTCTCGTGGTATTAATAACAAGGACGAGTCTAGTGGTAACCGAGTTCAAACGAATTACGATGGAAGGTCGTGGAAAGGCCTTCGTGGTATCGTCGATCTTTCTTTTTTTTAATCGAAGGAATCGATTTTTGGAGTCTTCGAATTCATGGAAAACTGGAGAATCTCTCGAACGTCCTAAACGTCTTCGTTATTTTTTATTTTTTAACCGATACCCAAGAAATTCAGAGAAATTTAAAAAAACACTCACGAGACGGCTTAACGAGATTCAAGAGCGCCGGATATCGAGAACGTTGCTCTCGCCCGCTCGAGCTCGTACTGGCGGCCATCTAATTCTAATTCTAATTCGTTTTTTTCCGATGTAAAACCGCGAACGCATCCTTTCGGATTAACCTCCTGGAGGTTCGAACGGGACTCCAATTAAAGACTTCTCCTAATTCGAGGTCGTTGTACTCTGAGCGCATTCCAAGGGGTGGTGGGGGGGGGGAGAGAAAAAGAGAGCGCGATAGACGCGTTCTAATCTTACGAACAAACTAACCGATGGACGAGCGGACGAGCGAATGAACGAACAGGTAGACGGACGGATGGACGGACGTATCGTAGGTGTCTTGCTTTGATCGGCGAGCTCGAGTCGACCGCAGGAGGCGATTGGTTCTCGCAGGACTCCTCCCAGAGCCCATTAGGAGACGAAACAGAGAAACGGCATTAATTTTAAAACCAATCCTGAAAGAGAAATCGGTCGTTGGCCACCATTCGTGCGCGTTGCATCCTCGTCGCGGCTAAGAGAAAAGCCTTTCGAGAGAAAGAGCCGCCGCCTTAATTGCCGTGACGGAAAGGCGCGTACCTTCTTTCCCGTAGCATCGACGAATTTTCACGCCTCGAATTTCGTTTGTACGCGTAGAGAAGATAGCGACGTGGCAAAGAACTCGCGCGAGCGATGAATTTCGGAAAGAATCACGAAAATCGGTCTCGCTCGTTTGTAGTCGTTAACTCTCTTCGTCGTGTTTAGCGTCGATTATCGATTCGGTCGGTGCCGCGGTTGAAAGACGGCCCTCTCCTCCCCCCACCCCCCGAACTATATAACTCTGTAATCTCGCCTTCGTTGTCCAGGGTAATTTTCAGTTTCGCTTTGCTAAGTTGCGTGATCGATTCCCTCTCCTGACGTTCCGACGCCCATTTCATCTCGAGCACCCGGAGAATCGTAATTTAAGGGCATTACGAAGTGTAATGATTCGCGGAAAAAATTGGAAAGGCGATCGCTTCGACGGGCTTTGAGATCGCGTCTGGGACGCGCCGCGATAGGAGCTGTCTGGGGGACCGAAAAGTAATCGAAATGGCGAGAAACATTTACTTACCAAAGAGATCTTAAGTACTAAAACAATTTCCATCGTTTTTTAACACTCGTTGCCAGCGTAAATAAAAGCAGACGTTCGATAAAATGTCCCTTTTTAAAAAATCTTAGAAATGAAATAAAAAAATTCTGTAAAAATCGAAGAAATGATCTTAACCGCGAAACTTCTTCTCCGAGTCCTTTCAAAGCGCAAGAACAATCGATCGAACGTTGATCGAGTTAATCAATCGAATCCGAACGAAATGCCTGACGGATGAGCGATCAAGCTCGTCCGTCGATCTTCTCGATCGGTAACGTCTGGAGTAGGACGGACTCGGAGCAACGCGTCCTTCCCACCCTTCGTCGATAATCGCTCGGAAAAGATCGAGAGAACGGTCGATTCGATCGTCCAAAGACGCAGGAAAATATGAAAACGCAGGTGGACAAGGGAGGAACGTGAATTAGATAGCTGTCAAAGTGCACGTTGGAGAAGACGGAGTACCCGTATATGTGCTGTGCGAAAGGGCAACGAAGAGCTCCGTGAGAGAGGAAGCACGGGGATAGGTCGCCGTAGAGACGCTTGAGTGAGAAGGGG
>JAITYT010000090.1:2070178-2100208 GCA_025433975.1 Liostenogaster flavolineata | reverse complement strand
TATTATTATTATTATTATTATTATTATTATTATTATTATTATTATTATTATTATTATTATTATTAAAAGATAAGGTAATATTACAATTGAATAATTGTAAGTGTGCCTACGAATTATGATGAAGAAACGTGCATCGAAGCGTGAATGCAATCTCGTTTTCTCCATCTATAATTAAAATAAATTTTTAAAAGTACGCATTCGTTTTCCTACCACTTTCACCAAATATTCGCACCACTCGCACGAGTAATCGAATTATCTAGAAAATCGGTTGGTACGCAAAATTGAAACGATTAACGTTTAAAAAAAATCGGATACAAGCAGTTTCGAATATTTTTCGTACATCGAGTTGCGCTCTCGCGAAAATTTCTCAACGATCTCGTCGACCATCGGCTGGGAACTCGACAACGACGATAAGTCGATCACCGACGCGTATCAGGACCCCCGGTCAATTCCGAGCAGCCGTTTCGCGAAAGGAGGATCCTCGTGCGAGCGGACAGGAGATGTTGCATCGGGATCACCAGCGTCGGCCGTAGAACGACGAAGCGCCGAACGCGAAGTAACGAACGAAAGAGAACGGCTAAAGAAATAAGGGAAAAAAGGGTGGCAGAGGAGGCGGTGGTGCAGAAGCAGGAGGGGATCGCCACCACCGCCGTCGTCGGACGTCGACGTCGACGTCGACGTCGTCGCCGACGCGACGGCATCGTCCTTGTATACGCGCAGAAACGCGCGGCACCGAATGGAAGAGATAGCCCGTTTGGCGCGTCGCGGTGGGGCGGCTCGCTTCGCAGGCTGTCGGGGTGGGGGAAAAGGTTGGCGGTGGTGGGGATGGTAAAGGGCGGCCGGGGGCGGGCGCGCGCCACAATTCAACGGGAACGAGCACGCTCGCCACATCTGGCGAGCAACTGGCACACTAACGGCGCGGACGGTCACCACGGCTCTTCTCGGCGCTCATCTCCTTTCGAAACAAGATCCGCTCTTTTTTCTCTCCTCTTTGCTGCCGCCTATTTTTTCGTTTCCAATTTCGTTTCTCTCCCGATTGGATCCTTCAAATTTCGAGGTATCCTACGTGCAAGCGTCTCCCCGGTAACGTTCGGGGTAACGCGCCATAATCGATCGAAAAAAAGGGGGCAAAGAGAGAGAGGGGAAGAACCAAGGTAAAAAAAAATAGTACGTTAAGCAGCGTAAAATCATAGTTGTTCAAGGCGAAAGAAATCCACGAAGACACGAGAAGCCGTGTGGCGTACGGCGCTCTTATCCGACTACGACACGACGAAGCCGAGAGCTCCGCCTCCTCGGTTGCCCCTTCCCGCGAAAGCAACCGTCGATTCCCCACTTCATCGCAGTGGTAGTCCTCCGCGTACTCGTTGCCCCAGCCGTCGTCGTCGTCGTCGTCGTCGTCGTAGCCGTAGCCGTTCGGGCGCAACACCCCGCGGTGCCCCATCGTTTGACCAACCGGCTACAACGTCACACATGCTTCTGCGAGGTTAGGCGAGGCGAGGCGAGCGAGCGAGCAAGCAAGCAGGCGTTCAACGTCGAAGGCTATCCTCGCGCTCTCGGTTTCAGTGAGTTACGAGCTGCGTCCGGGTTCGCCGTACTAACGATAACGGGGGCGTCGATCGAATCGAGATCGAGAGAGGATTCGCGGTACCCACGTTCTCTCATCGCCATTCTCCCTTCCTCTCTCGCTCCCTTTCTCTCCTATCCTCTGACATTCTCACTCTCCTCCTCCCCCTTCTTTCTCTCGGACTGTACACGTTCACACATCGTCCCTCTCGCTCGCGCGCTCGCTAGGTACGATCTTCTCGTCCTTCTTGCACGGCCACGGGCAACAGGTTTGAATTTATGGGACAATAAAGAGTGCGTAGTGCGCGGTTTCTCTCTCTCTCTCGCGCGCGCTTACTCTCTAGATCCTTCGTTCCCTCTCCCTCTCTCGTTTGCCCCGTCTCGTTTCGTCTCGATCCCTCCCTCTGTTTCTCTTTTAGTCGGACTCCCTCTCGCTCCCTCGGTCTTGCCCGTCGTATTGCTCTCTATCCTCTCGTCGGTGCGAGAGGAGAGCGCCGGAGACTATCAAACTCTCATAAAACTGTCAGGCACGGCCGCCGTCGCTGACTTATGCGCCGTCCCTTCTTCGGCCGCGACTACGTACCTCGCCGCTTCCTCTTTCTCCTTCCTCTCCTCCCCCTTTACCCATGCCGACTCCCTCTCGCGTCCCCCGACTTCCTTCGGCACCTTCCACTCGTGCCGTTTTCGTCGGTCTCCTCTTTACGACCGATCGCCGTACGCCTTCTCGCCGACCGTCGGCGCTACTTAGCTCCCTCTGCTCCTCCTGGTCTTTCCATTCTCCATCGCGTCCCATCGCCCAACTTCCTCTCCTACCAGCCCCGAGATCTCTCCTTCGTTCAAGCCCGATTCGTCGACTCAACGCGGTGCTGAAACACGGTGAAACTGGAAAGAATTTCGTAACGTCGAGCGATCGACGAGGACCGAGCGGACGCTGGAGTTCGAAGGAACGCGTCGAGAGCGAATATCCGAGTTCCTATTAATATCTCGAGGGTTTACGAGTCGGTCTTATCCAAGACGATTTCGCTGGCGCGACCACCGATCGGTCTCCTTCGTCTCGCGGTGAGTCGCGGCCGCGCGGTCGCCCCCTCGTTAGAGGTAGAAAAGGGCAAGACGCTCCCCGGAACGACGAGAGATCTCCGACTGGAAATAAAGCGGAGATAGGACGGATAAGGAGAAAGGAGCGGTAGAAAAATCGAGAGAGAGAGGGAGAAAGGAAGAACGCACTCTCCCCCCACCGAGACTGCCGAATATCTCTCCATTAGTCCCCCCCGTAGTGGTACTATCCCCTCTTCGCGGCCCCTCTCGCTCCCCCTCTCCAGGCACCTCTTACCAACTAGCTCTCTTTTTCTCTCTCGCTCTCTCCCTGGCTCGATCGCACACCCCTCTCGGCTCTCTTGTCACGTCGACGCGGAGAGCGAGGCAACGGGCACACGACCAGCGTCGCGGCAGCGCCAGCAGCCAGCAGGCAGCAGGCAGCGACAGGAACGGCAGCACGGCGCCGACGACCCGACGGAGAGACGCGAGCAACGGGGTCGAGGAATCCTTCCTTCGTCGTGGTCGGCGGGCAGGAGAGACCAATCAAGGTTTGACGAACGGCGCGGATTGGTCGAGCGGCGCTCCTCTGACACGCAGAGAGCGGCGGGCACGTGACAAGCTACCGCACACACCGGCACTCCGGGATCGCGGCGAGGCCTTCAGTACGATACCAACCACCCTCCGCGCACGCAACTCTCTCGGACGCGACGTCTCTTCGTTCGCCACCTCCCTCCAACGTCTTCCGACCTGTCAACGCAATTGTCATCGACGTCGTCGATTCCGTTGCTTCTCCATTATTCCATATCCGACTGCTTCGTTCGAGTTCTTGCGCGCGATCTTCGACATTGACAGGAAGAACAGCAGCGACTGCCGATCGGTAAACGTCGTGGGAAGAGAGCAGAGATTCTCGCCTTCGATACTCGGGGGGACTCGGAGAGCGCGCGCAACGCGAATCTCGGTACCTCTTCTTCAGTGTAGCGCGCAACCTCGAAACGTAACGACGTCCTACGCGCTACGGCTTCCGATTGGTCGGATCGGTTGTTGTTATCGGTGGTGGTGGTGGTGGTGGGGTGGTGTCCTTCGGATAACGGATCTTTTCGGGGATCGGAGGAAGAAGGACGACGGTACTGGAAGAAAGAGAGACTAGGACAGGACGATAGTGGTCGTTCGACTTCCTGTTTCATCGATGGATCGCCACGAGGTACGAAGACCGGCTGTCACGCGTTCCTATCGCCACTGCTACCACACCATGGTACCGCGAGTTTGTCGCGGTTGATCGCCGTTCGAGAGCGACGAGAGTGTGCGGAGACCGAGGGACGGAAAAGGAAAGAGAAGAAGCGAATCGGAGCGAGAAAGCGTAGATAGATAGATGCGTGGAAGATAGCTAGAAAGAGATAGAGCGAGAGAGGGAGAGAGGGACAGGTCGTAAAGAAGCGGAAGACAGTTTTATAGGCCAGGCCCACGTGGCCCTCGTAAACTCGACGTCGGCTCCTCGGCCTACCGCCGCTACGGGTGTCTCGTAATCGGTCGCACGAGCGACTGCTGGCTATCCATCCTCGCGAATCGTCGTCGAGTTTGTACGCGGAGGGAGAGAGAGACGATCTTCGGCGTTGCCCCCCTCGTTGCGCTCGACGACGCGCCTCCTATCGCTTCTCGGTTCCGCGCTAACTTTACGAGTTGGCGAGACGGTTGGGTTAAGCCGATAATCGCTGCGGCGGCGGTGGCGGCGGCCGTACGGTTCCAATCGGCACGTTCGTAGTTTCGCGCGGACGCGTGTGAAACAACGATGACGCCGACGAGCGAACGTTCGCGAAGGAGCAGTGAAGGTCGCGTCTAACACCGAAAATCGAGTTGGAGTGCCGGCGATCCGTCGCGATCCGGGATAGGATAATCGTCGAATCACGCCGATCCAGAGGGGAAGAGGAGGAAGAAGAAGAAGAAGAAGAAGGAGGAGAAGGAGGAGGTGAGGGAGGTGGAGGAGAAGGAAGAAACGGAAGAGAGAATAAGGTGAATGTCGGTGCACGCGATAGAAGGAGCGAGAAGTACGGCCGAGTGACGCGACTCGCTCCTGCGACGGGAGTACGAAAAGATACGGGCGAACGATGAGTTCCTATCAGTTCGTAAACTCGCTCGCGTCATGCTACGCGGGTCAACAGGCCCAACAGCAACGACCGACGCCGAATTCACCCGGGGAACCGATGCAGGCGGCTTCTCCAGCTGGCGGGGACTATTACAATCCAAATGCCGCGGCGACGAGTTACCCAGCGCCCTGCTACTCGCCGCAACAGCACTATCCTCAGCATCCCTATGCCACACCTGCGTCGGGCATGCAGCATACCGCGCCGACCGGTATGATAGACTACACTCAACTTCAGCCGCAACCGAGGCTGAACGCAGCTGCGGCCGCTGCGGCCGCGGCCGCCGCCGTGTCTCAACAGCACGCGCTGCATCAGCAACAGCAGCAGCCGCCTCCTCATCATCCGCAGCAGCCTCAGCCGCAGCAACATCATCCACAACAGACGCAACCGCAGAGCCAGTCTCAGTCGCAGCAGCAACAGGCGCAACAGCAAGCTCAACAACCGCCGCAGTTACACGCCGATCCGACCGCGACGACGTCGTTGCTTCAGGCGGCGTCGGCCTCGTCGGCCGCTTCCGCCTCCAGTTGCAAGTACGCCGACTCGACCTCCTCCACCGGCGTCTCGTCGCCCCAAGATCTGACGACGTCCACGTCGAGGAACAGTCCGACCCCCTTGGTGGCACCTGGCACCAGCAAATCCGTGGTCGGTATCGCGTCGACACCCGGCGCGTCGTCGAGGTCCTCGGTAGGCGGCACGGCCTCGTCGCCGCCGAGCGGAACTTCGAGAAACGTCGCGGACGGTAGCTCGACCCTGACGACCGCCTCTTCGGCGTCATCGCCGGCGTCCTCCACCTCCAGCACCTCCAGCACCGGCAATAACTCGTCGAACAAGGTGAACGCGACCGGTGGCAATCCGCCGCAGATCTATCCGTGGATGAAGAGGGTTCACATCGGCCAGAGTAAGTCGCTTCTTTTCCTTTCCATTGACTTTTTCGACTTTTATCCTTTTATTCGTTGGTCTGTCGTAGTTCTTCGTCCTTGGATCCTTCCATTCTTTTCCCATTTTCGAGTAGCGATAGGGGTGTATCGCGATGCAGAAGCGGTTGGAAAATGCTCGCTTCGTGGTGGCCTTGACGAAAGAAACCCCGCGAAAGAGGCGTTAAACTCGCGCTTCTTCCTCGTCTTCTTCTTCTTCTTCTTCTTCTCCGCCTCCTCCCTTTCCCTCTGTTTCACCGCTCGAGAGAGAATCATAAATAACGGATCCCGGCTGATCCATCGATCTCCTATGAGATTATGGTATCTTAACTGGTAGCAACGGATCGGCAATTACGCGATACACCTCCATAGTTCTCCATCGTGGTAGACGAATAACGGGAGCGCGAAAGGGCTAGCGAAACCGGTATAGAGTCCCAACGACGACGACGCGATCTTCGTCGAATACGGTCGCTTCGACATTTCGATCGACGTCGTTGAAATTATAGCCGTGCGCTGGATCGTCGTCGAGATTTATGCCTAGCGGTAGGTAGGATACTTCGGCACGGACTCGTCGTGGACGCGCCTAATAAGGCATTTACGAGGCTAATACGAGCACGCGACGAGGCGAGACAATCTTTATTACCGAAAGAAAAATTATTTGGCGCTATCGTAATAGCTTCGGTGATAATTGAGAGATTCCTTTCTTAAATCCAAGGATGAGAAGTTTCTCTATTTTGGGGAATATCGCACGTCGTATTTTACGACGACGAAGAGTCCCGCTTCTCAACGTTCACGAATCGTACGCCTTCCCTGCTTTGATATAATTTATGACGGAATTTTTTGTTTCTCATTAACGCGCTATGTGTACGTTTTGATGGTACAATGCCCGGGGAAAGGAATAATCATGTTTTATGCAGGACACGCGCGAAAGAATGTCTCAATTGCCATGTTAAACAAATATTCTTTTAAGAATACCACGCTGTGCTTCGTCGTAAATCACGAGGGACGATTTTAAATTATTCGCGTAACTCGTTGATATTATGAAACACGCGAATACATCGCTGGCAACGTACGTTGTATTTCTCCCTTTTCGCGTTAATGCGAAACCACGTGAAAATCACGAAGAACCATTCGAAATTTTAGGACGATAATGTTGTCGATAATAGTACGGGAATGAATTTATGATATAAAAAACGGCTTTAAAATTTATGCCTCTGCGTCTGTAGTGAGTGAAAACCGGGTACTTGGCATTTATGTAAATATCAGGTCTACGAAAAGTCCTGTCCGCCTTTGAATTAAAGACACTGATAAATTTTCGACGCATCCATCGTTATTTCCTAGTCAATATAATTTTCATCGTTGCTTCGTTACTTCGTCAAAATGTAATATACTTTTTAACTCTAGACGATAACGTAGATGAACCATATGTATTTTTAATCGTTAAGACGTAGTAACGTTTAAAACGATAACAATGTAGGAATGACAACAAAAGGACCGACGCGTTCGTGAAGATACGGTTGATTTCTTCTAGTAACCGACAAGTAAGCGAGTCTTTGCTAATTCGAAAAGTTCTAGAAAAAACCAAGAGGACGAAAAAGAAACCATATCGAGAGTCGTCCTTGGTCTAGGTGAAAACGCTGCAAGGACCCAGTTGGAGAGATTCAGAGAGAGACAGTTAGATAAATACAGAGAGAGAATTCAAACGATACGTTGTGGAGAGAAAAAGCGTGAGAGCGTTCGCGAGAGTCGGTCGTTTAGTTGTTAAACGAGAGAGTCCGTTTGCGAGTAAGAATATAACGAGCGTAGATTTAGTTAGCCCATAGGGAGATGTTACAATATAATTATTATTATTATCATCATCGTTCAAAAGTGTATCAAATGGAAAATACCTCCCCTCGCACTACCTGGAAAATCACGATTCCTACAATAATAACGTTTCCACGCCGTGGTTTCTATTTACGAAAGATCATAAAAAGACGTATATAATTTTCCGTACAGGTGTAAATTGAAGTTTGGGTCGTATCGAGAGAAAGAATTAATTTTAAACGCTCGAAGTAGAGATCTTGCGATACGATCAAACGCCCGTTTCCCGTTGTTTGTCGTCGATAATAATTTAATAAAAATATTCCTAATTGCAACGACGGGATCGTGGATGAGAATCGAGAGGCGTGTAATCGGCGCTTCCGTCGCTCGTACGCACGCGGCAACGAAAGAACGGCAGACCCGTCGGTCGATCGGATAACCGCGTAAATCATTCGACGCGCCTCGATCGTCTTCCTTCCTCCGCCGTGAACCGATCGTCGTCGATCGGTCGGTCAATTTAACGATACGAACGACGAAAAATAATTCTGCTCGATGGGAACTGGCGATAATGGAACGCATGGCGCACGTACGTAAGCGGCGCCTCGAGGGACAAATTTCGCGAGTCTTCTTCTCTCCATGCCGAGTGTCGTTCGACGCTCGAAACTTCGATCGACATCGATTCGAGTGACGAAAAATTTGTCGCTCCTCGTCGCGTCTGGTATTTACGATTGCTGCCCACGAGTTTGCGCATATTTTCTTGAAATCGCTTCTATAGGAAAGACGAATAAATGTATGACGTAACGCCATAAATCTTATTAGCGAAAAGGGTAAAGACCGACACGACTTGCGAACTCGTCAAAACTACGTCAAAAAAAACCTATACAAAATTCTCCGATAAATTTTCTCTACGTCCAATCTGAAGTACTTGTGCGTTTCTAACAAAGAATTACGTACGTTTTAATGTAAACGATCGATGGTTCACGATTACCACGGATCGTCGACTCTTTCGTTGATACTCGAATCGATTGGTCCGTCGATTTAATTAAAAGGAAGAAAAGGGGGAGGGGGAGAACTCGTGGTCGACTCGCCCAACGTCGAGAGTTCGTTCATCACGAGGGGGAACGACGTACGCGTCCGTCCTCGTGGACCTAGCCGATCCCTTCTTCCGCGAAGAAGGCGGAAGCTTGCGGACGATCCGCTCGGCGTGGCGAGGCCGAGGCACGAGATCGAAGGTAGGAGAAAACGACGGGAAATCGTAAGGGTAAGAACGGCGATTCGGTGGAAGCCGAAAGACGGCATCCACCTGCCCCCGCGGTTCGAAAGGAGAGATAAGACAGCGCGCGCTCGCTGGTCGCGCTCACATTAGTCGCCAGCGCGTGATTTACTGCTCGGCCAGTATGATTCAGTCAGCGGGGAATTTGACGAAGAATTAATGGTATTATGATATCGTGTGTAACTCTATGTATGTGCGCCCGGGCCATAAATCAGGCTGCATTGTGAGGCGCGGGGGGGCCCGTGCTTTCTTCTTCTTCTTCTTCTTCTTCTCTTCTCTTCTCTTCTTCCTCTTCTCTTTTCTCTCTCCGTCTCTCTTCCGTTGCTCGATGTGCCTCTCCTCCTCTCCTCTCCTCTCCTCTCCTCTCCTCTCTATTCTTCTCGTCTCTTTTCTTTTCTCGCTGTCTTCCTTGACTACACAACGAGAGGAAGGCCTCGACCAGTTCGATTTGGCCCCCAAACGGGCTAACGAAAAGCAAAGGTTTCTTTCTATCCTGCGCTCTCTCTTTATCGTTCTTTTTTTTTTCGTCTTTTTTTCTGTTTCTATCTCATTCCTTCTCTCTCTCTCGCTCTCGCTCTCTCCCCTTCCTCCCTGACCTTCTTGCACTCGCCTTCGACCGGTAAGGCCAACCGCGTACCTATCATCCTTTCACCCCGCCGCACGTTCGGCTCTTTGCGCTTTGAAAAATCTCCCGGCGCGGCGGATTCCCCTGCATTTAACAGCGATGGGTACGAAGTCGGCCGTGAAAGGGATCGATGGTGGTAAGAGGCGCGACGGCCGAGTTGTTACCTCGTTTTTACCCTTTCGCGTCGTAATGCGAATGAACGAATCGCGTTTTTCGATTCCTTCGAAGATCTCTGCGACTTCGTTCGCGTCCTCAAGGTCGCCGGAAACCATTCCTCCTTGGTAGATTTCGCGAATCTCCTCATTCGCGTCGTCTTTCACGTCGTAATTAGCGGAACGGTCGCGAAATACGTCGTAAATCTCAACGAATCGCGCGTATTCGTCAATGTCTAAAGGCCTTCGCCACCAACCGAGAAGCTACATTACGCCTATTCGATCCTCCGACCTGTTCACGAGGTCGCTCTCCGTGGAAAAGGCTTCTACTCTCGTAATCTCTCGGTGGATCCTCCTTGCTGACCGTTCGCGACGGCGCAAGGCCCAAGTCACCCTTTCGGCTCGCTTTCCGTCCTCAAGGTCGTCGCGTAACCGTTCTCGCGATAGCAGTGGAATTCATCGAGATTGGTGGATTTTTCGAGCTCAACGACGCGATCGAACAATGGCCACGATTCCCGAAACGAATTCTCCGTTCTCTCCAATAGCGAAGCTATTAGGTCGTTCGAAAAGACATTTCATTCTTTCCCAACAGTTTTTTCATAAAAACAACGTAAAAAAATAAATAAGAACACCAAGAAAAACGAAATTACAGGTGTACCACGAGTTACACGATTAATTGGTTCCGTGTAAGTGAAAACTCGGATTTAGTTCATCCGTGACCGCTAGATACTGTATATCTCCACTTCTCAAGAGCGAGAAGCAAAAGTATTCTGCTTAATTATATTAATAAGTATATGTATAAAAAATATATATATTCATTATATATATATATGTAAGACTTGTTTTATGGGTTAGTTAAAGTAAACACAATTGTGTTGCTCCGTAAACAAAAGAAGCGACAATTAATGTTCACTTTTCCTATCTTCAGTTTATTCTAATCCTTCTTAATCTATTTTCTTTGCATATATATAAAAATAAATAAATACATATGATAAATAATATATGATACTTGTTACTTTGTCCTTTTTATGAAAATTGGTAAAAAAGCAAAATGTAGCTGAGAGTAAGCGTGGCATTTTTTCCCGCGTAACTTGAAAATCGTGCGACTCAAGTACCGTGTATCTCGAGGGATACCTGTACTTTTCATCGAATCTCGCCTTGCCGGGAATGGAAGCAGGTTCGAGTCGCGCTAAAGAACTTCCGCGAGTCTAACATGCTCTCGAATTCATAGGAGTTACGATTCGACGGAGTCCGTACAAATTGATTTCTCGCGCGTCGAAGGAGTCGATCTTCGTCGAGGTGATAGTCGAGATGAGAACGATCGATAGGGACGAGCGGAAAAATGGGATAAGTTATTCGTCCCTACATTCGAATTTTTTAACGCGGCCCGAGCTCCATGTCGTCCGGTTGCGACAAGCGAAGGATGACGACGATAGTCGACGAAGTTTCCGAAATCGAAGGAGAGTCAACGAGGCGAACGAACCGGTAAGAACGAAAATAAGCGCTCCGACCGAGTAGCACGGCATCGAGGGGAAATAATTGATTCGTCAGGGCTACGGCGTTAAGGATAGCATTTAACAACACGAAACGTTCGGGTTTTACGAGTACGTCCAGCCGTCGCGACGCTTTCAACCAGATACCGATGCGTAAACGTTTAAACGCCGCGATCTCGAGCAAACAAACCGCCAGCGGGATGAATACTCCGTTTCGTCTCGTTTACGCCGGTAGAACGAGGAAATCATTGAGCGTATATATTAACCCTATCTCGCCTATTTTAGATATACACCTGACGAATGCTTTTCTGCGTCGCATCACGAGATAATAGGGCTAACCTCTATTAGGAATTCAACGTTGCTTCCTCTTTGTTCTTACGTAATCATCCGCGTGTTTCATAACGCGGCAACGAGCGATATTTACGTTAAAAAAATAAATACGTTAGGTACTTTTGAAATGTCGATCGAAATCCATGGATATCCTTGCCGAACTTACAAGAAATACCGGTGTTAAACCAGACGAAACCGTGGAAGCTACCGATCTTACCAATGAAATTTTTCTCATCTCGTAAACGAACTTTTTAACGGGTCGCTGTATTGTCGCTTCCGATACGTTAAAACGTGATAAATTCGAGAGTAAATTGGCGATAAAAAGATTTGGAGTAAATTCGTGGCTTAGCTAGTTATCGTCGCATCAAGCGAACCAGTGTCGAGAAGCGACGGGAAATCACCGCCGGAAGGAAAATCCGTCTGGTGAGTCGCGTTAACGGATACCCTTCATCGAACACGCTCGAACCTTTCGTGGCTATTCGTCCCACCACGTTCTACGCTTATGGCGTAGCCAATCCAACCATAATTGCGACATTCCCAATAAAAGGCTTCTTTGGCTTGGTTAGAGCGCTAAAATGTGAGGAATGCGAAAGCAAGGAACGATTCGATGTCACGAATAGATTTCATGAATTTAGCGGAAAACTTGGAACGTTCTCGCTGTTTTTTTTGTTGGAAAATAAATGCTTTATTTGCTATATTTATTAACGAAATATTTTAGTCGTAGTAATGCCATCCGTTTGAAAACAGCGAGAACTTATTCAAGTTTTTCGTTGTTTTTCGTTCCTGTCGCGATTTACGCTTCAATGGCCGTTCACGCAACATATCTGTGATACCCGGAAGAACTGTTAGTGTCCGTTCACATAAATTTGTAGTACAAGTGTGTCGTTATTATCGTTGTTGTTTCTTTATTTTATGCGTACGTTCGCACACGTCGAATTATTTCGTGATTTACATAAAGTTTTCTTTAAAATTAATTCTTCAAAAATATAGCCGACCTCTGGCGACGTTCGACTGCGTAGGCGTGCGGCCATCGAAGTGTTAATATTCAAACACACGGGCGACTGGCTCGACGACACCGACCAATTATCTTTCGTAGACTATTTCGTTCCCTGGGTGTAACCAATGTAAAACGTTCTCCCACAGCACCGTTGATACGAGAAACATTAAGCAGCGACTCGATCCTTCCTTGTGAAAATTATCCGTCGTCGAGATCGACCGAAGCATCGATCGAAGGATCGTTTTCGTCGTAGAACCCAGCATCGGCACGCGCGTGCCTCGATGAAGCCGCGAAGGCGGTAAAATCCGCGTCTCGAGCCCACGAGGCCTTCCTCGAAAGTCGTTATGGGAGACGGCGAGTCGACGATTCCTGCTCGAATCTCGGGAGAGTCAAAGATAAAGGAAAGCAAGAAAGAAAGAAAGAGAAAAAAGGCGCGCTATCTCGCGATCGATCGATACCCCGAGGAACCATCCGATCCTCCCGCTCCTACCAGCAATCTCCATCTTTCTTCTCTTTCTCTCCTTATCCCAAAACTCTTGGTCGGTCGAGGACCTCTTTGCACGCTGTTTATTTATGACTGAATGATCGACCTGTAATTATGCCTTCCACGACCGAAACTCCGTGAGCGGAAGACTTCCTTCGTCCTCCCTTCTGCCAACCCCCTGCCTACTGCACGTCCGACCCCATAATACCCGCGACAAAGGGGCAAAGTAATCGCGTGATTGCTCGCCATGCCACGATTCTCGCTCGAACTTGTCAACTGTAGGTCGTCGATGAGATTACGATAATCTTGGCCGCACCGTTCGCGAGAGAATGCCTCTTATTTTCTCCTTTCCTTCCTCTCTTTGACTTTTTATCGTCGACCTTGGCGACTTCCGTGGTATCCGCTGCTTCTCGGCACGAATCTAAAAAATTGTCGAGAGTTTGAAATCTTTGGTTGCTCGAAGACAATTACAGAATCGCAATCGAATGGATTCATCTTGGAAAATTCACAGTTTCATTTAGAACGAAACGATCCGACAACGAGCAACCTGAGTTAACGCTACGATTAGCTCCAGAGAAGATCGCAATCGCATCGTGAAGTATAGTCGACTCAAGAATCATCGACTAATTAAGAAAAATTAATGTCATCGAAGCGTAGAGATTGGAGTCGATGCCAACGAGGAGCAACCGAGCGCCTTTGGACGACTTTGAGGAGGAGCTACGCTGCTTACGTTGTTCTTCAAGTTCACCAAGGTATTACCATACCGTGCCACACGGAATATATGCATGACGTTGTATGTAAATCGTGACCGTGCAAAGTCTACCATAAGTTGGAGAAGCGTTGTCGATATCGTAGCCGTAGTCGCATTAACGGCGAATCAAGGAATAAGCTGCTCTCCCTCTCGTCATTTTCATCTTACGATGCACGCAGGGACACCGCGGACGAACGAGGAAGCGATTTTCTTCCCACGTAGATCGCCGTTACGTTGCAATTATCATCGTACGTCCGCGACGAAGAGGAGAACCATTTTTCCATTTTTTCTCCTAGATTCGTAAACGTGCATGGGAGATACACTATTCGTAAACATTCGTCTCTCAGACGAACATATATTATATCGATGATTTTTGTTTTATGGAATACAAGGAGCAATAAAGCACTTTAAATCTGAAAAGTTGTTTATTAATCATTCATTTCCTGGAACGAAAATGAACATGTGATGTGACGTCCAGTCAGCAACCCAACTCCCCATTTATGCAATTATCGACAATTCTACTAATACTATAATCTAGTCCTATACTATAATCTCTCGAATCGTACGCATCTCACCTTCGTTAAGTTACGACATAGCGAACGAGATCTTCCGAGTACTTTTCTAGGATCGCTATAGGTCGTTAGGGTCCGGCTGAAGTACGAAGGTGCCCGGGTGAAAGGGCTTTTTCGAGAATAATCGAAATTTTACAACGGGCTCGGATAATGTCGAAAAAAATTCGGATACATCTTGCAAAAAAACGCAAGTTACAACTGGCTTCTACGAATAGCATTTGGTTAACGACGGTTCGTCTTTAGAAAATAATGCAAGCCCAAATTCTTCGAGACTACGAACCGTCGATACAACAATTTACCCTGGACCGTAATAAAACTTAAGTACGGTGCTAAGGTCCAGGTATGGCTCACGTTTAACTTTCGAACCATGCGAAGGCCAGCACATTCCGCATAGAAAATTCCAAATTCTGTAAACTCCCCACCACTCAATCCCCATCTGCCAAAAAGTTCTCGATAAGCCACTAAGCCCTCGGCTCCTCTTCCAGGTCTCCCTAACCGAAACAGTTACACGTGTTTTCTAGACTTCATACACATTCGTTCTTCAACATTATTACCAACCAGCTCATCGGTCTTAATATATTTCGTTCGTCAGGCAAACTCGGAAGTTCTCGTGAGCTATCGTGATAGTTAATACCAGTGTGAAACGGCAGAAGAGAGCCGACCATTTTGATATCGAATCCCGCATTTCCTTATTCGAAGAAAGAAGTACTCCTCCGAAAGCCTTGATCCCGGATAAACGTGGCGTAGGCCGTCTGACCCAAAAAAGGAGGCAAACAGTTCGTCCATTCCTCGGACTCGGACGTAACAATGAAAGTGGTGAGAGTAAAATATATATTGTATATATAACTTCGTAAAACGATAATAATTCAATACTGCGCAACGCTAATAGTAACGATACAATTTATTCCGTGCAATAGACACGTAATAAACCGCGGTGATCGCTTTAAAAGTTGAAAATGTAGGGTTAATAACGCTCCTCTTGACTTTCCTTCCTCCCTTTTTTCGCGGTGTAACGTTCGATACGTAATCTTGATCAACGGTTAATTTCCACGCACGCAAGAAGCATAAATTACGCGTCTACGGGCAACACCTTTCACTTTAAAATCCACGCATGATCGAGCGCAAATCTTAGGTGTGTGGTCGCACTTCGTTAATTGGCGTAATAACTTCATTCGCAAATGACTTCATTTCGATGGATTTGATACCGATGATCCGCGTAAACATTCGATCTCAATCGCGGCTCGTTTCATCGTGAATCCAACGGTTACGTCGAACCGGTGTTCGATGCTGCAATCAGAGGCGCGTAATAAAGCGATTCATTGACGTAAGAGATTCGTCCGAATGATTTCTAATAGCGCTGTGTAACACACGCTGGACAAATAGGTCCCAAAAAATTATGAATCGTTGTAAGAACGAGCAGATACGCGTAAAAATTAATTATAGAACGAAATAAATAGTTAGTCTAACCCAGAACTCACGCTGATACGTACGATTTCTACCATCGGATCTATAACTGAAAGGAACGTGAATAAATACTCGGAAGGAAGATACGATCTGAAATAATGCATAAAACATATTTAAATCTGAATATCAAAGAAAGATGCTGCGATTAACACGAACATATTATTTAACACGTTGAGTATACCTTTGTCACGCGTTGTTATATAAATTATACGTGGAGTCTCGTATCGATGACACAACGATTGGTAATATTATCTATTAATTTCAAGGTGATGCTTCACCTGATTTACGACGGCCTTCTCATGGCAAAAATATGGATCATAGATCATAGATACATAGAACATTATTTCAAAAGATCGTTAATCTACACGCGTTTAATTACAGATAATTAGTTAAAAGTCTCTTTCCGAAACCCCGCTATTCTAACATCAATTATACGGACAAGTACACGGTAACAAAGGGCCCACAGGTCATTCCCTATTCGATCCGCATCGAATCGATGTAATTATCGATGCACGCAGTCCCAAAAGAAACGCCGAACGATAAATTGAATATATTCCAGCGAAAAAATAGCACCCGTCGCTGTAAATCTATAAAAGAAAATCCGCAGGTGACATCGAGCAATTATATTCATCGATATTTAATTAGTATCATTCATCGTCGCTCTTCGAATTTTTCTTCCTTTCCTTTCTCAAACAAAACCCTATCGTGACAGCATCCCGCGTATGCCACCGCCACCACCACTAGCATCGGAGCGCGTATCGGTACGATCCTCTACGAGGCATACAAATCGCTTATTAGGACATAAATTTTCATCGCGGAGCCGCACGGTGTAAACCGGATGAGCCGATGGGGTAATGGATGTGTGCCGGGAGCGAAGTGGGCCGCCTGTTGCTGCGTGGCCCGGGCGCCACGGGGATCCTTGATCCTTATGCTCCTGCAGTCGCCCTTCGGCCGACAAACCCCTCCGCAAGGGAGTGCAACAGAGAAGGGGCAAAGATTTCCTCTTCTCGAAAATTTACGAGCTGCCTTCTAAGGGAGTGCGAGAGAGAGAGAGAGAGAGAGGGGAGATCGGGGAAGAAACGACGAGGAAAGGTGGTAAAGACGCAAGAAACAAACGCGACCTTCGCGATTTTCTCCGTCGCGTTGCCAAGCGATCCACCATCTACCGCATAGCGCGTTCGTTCGATCTTGATCCGACAGCAACAAGTTCGCTCGTCTCCTCGTCGAGACTGACTTGTCGCGAAGCCTTAAAATATTCTTGTTAATTCCTTCCGGCTATCTCTCGGCAGAGTTATTCGCGTTACGTCGCCTTATTTTCGTACGATCCCTACGGAGTTCACATCGCTTCGAATTTCTCGATTATCTTTCCTAGCTTTCGTCTCGGATCGCGAGAGTTCAACGAAACCCCTCTAATGGTCTTATCTCGCCATCGAATCGATGTCATCGAATTTGGCACGTCGATTTCCACGTCTTTGCCGACGATTTTTCAACACTGTCGCAATTTTTCGGTAATTTTCGCCGTACAAGGACCAAGTTCCTTGATCGAGGAATAGCCCCGAAAGATTCGTAAACTCGTCTTAATTTCCTCTCTTTTTTTTATTTCAATAGAAGTCGAATATTTGTGTTCCCTCCCGTGTAATATTATCACGAAAGAAACCAACGTCCCGTTTCTGTGATTATCGGAAAGAGTACGGCCGAAATTGGCGTCACTTTTTCGCGAATCTCATTTGGAAAAATTTCCAAACGAAACTTCGTCTATTTCGTATCGTGTCTTTTCTTCGATCTATCTTCTGTTTTTTTTTTCCTGTTTCTGTTCGATCAATCCTATCGTTCACAATCGCTTTGGTTTTATCGACGAAACGAAATAAACATCGCACGTAAGTTTCTAACCCGTTTGCAACGAGTCTTTATCGAGTCGTAGATTAAGAGATATATTTATTTATTGGTCGGTGGAGGCGGAGTTGGCACGCGAAACAACTCGAGCGTAAAGCTACGAGTACGAATATCTGTTACAAACTAACGCCATTTCCGCTAGTTATAAAAATCCATCGAATCGTAAATACCGTCTAGAACGGTCATTTCGTTATCGTTCTATCTCGCCTTGATCCTGAAATTGTCCTTGCGTATATAAAGCGCACGAACGAGTAACTGAACAAAACGAAATAACCCGTCGAAGTCGGATTTTTCGATGGTCTCGCTCGCGGCGCGTTGCATCGTTCGAAAAATATGAAAGTCGTTTTAACCGTCGATTCCTAGTCTCTCGCGTCCACCTTCTTCGGAGATATAACTCACGTCGTCCAACGTTTAAAACGATTAAAATAAATTTCTAATCCGTGGATTCTTCTTTCGCGCGGTAAGCGCGATTAAAAAGTCAATCACGGATCTCCGTTCCGCGACGAATGCGCGCCAGGTGTAACTCGAGCGAAGCCGCCGCGGGACGTCTATGGACGTCGCTCGTTTTGAAAACGAGGGAGAAACGCGAACTAAACTCGAGGAAGCCGAGAGACAAAAGACAATTCTATTAACGTTTGCGACGACAATAAGTTTCGTTCAACAGCCGTAACGACGTTAATATCTAGCACCGCGTAATGCCAACTGTACCGGTCAGGACTTTTAATATATTCCGAAGGTCCATTGACGGTTATTAATAGCACCGGTCGGTATTCCACGACGGCCGATTATTTCTAGTCACAGTAATCCAGGAATCGTGCGAGGATCGTGGTCGTCTTCGTCGTCGTTTTCGTCGTCGACTTCCTCGTCTTTTTCTTCTTCTTCTTCTTCGACGACGTCGTCGTCGTCGTCGTCGTCGCAGCCGCCGTCGGAACATCGCGATTTTCGACGATAAACAAGTCGTGCGTTACGTTCGGTGTAGATATAAGGATCGAGCGCGATCCACGACGCGTATCCGTGAGAAATAAATCATACGAGATCGAGCGATTCGTTCGCACTTACGTCATCGAGTTAAAAAGCGAACGGCACCAGACTTAATCGATTTGTGTAATCGGATTCTCGAAGGCTTCTTTCGAAAGTGGTGTGCTCTTTCTTCTACTTTTTATCTTCTCTCATCTTTTCCTCGCTTGTATAAAACATAAACGTAACGTACCAGAATTTTTGGTCCCCCACGCGCGCTCGACGTACCAAGGATAATCTTAAAAATTCCGGAATAATGTTCGTTCCGATGAGAATAGGTTATCGAAAGAAATATTGCAAAACGATCAAAGACGTTGATATCGATAGTTTTGAATCGCGCGCGTGTTTGCTCCATAGGGAAGCCTCGGCAGAGATTTACTTCAAACGCGGTACTTTATGTAAATTGTGATTGAGTATCAACTGTTAGCGACTATCTAAAGAGAAAGCATGACAAAGTTAATTTCCATATGTATAAAAGATCGTACGACGTTGTTCGAATGTTAAGAATCACGAAAATAGCCACTGATATCGTAACGTGTTCTCGCCGCCTAGATCGAGATATTTAGAATTCTCAAAAATATCTGATATCTTTAGGTTCATGGATAATACGTAAAATTCTACTTGGAGGAAAGCTGACTGTTTGCGGAAGCGTCTCGTAATCCTCGGCTGATCTACACGCGTGTTTCTCTCTTAAACGCGAGATATACGAACTTTCCGCATTATAACCATCGTATCGTACCTCTGAATTCGAATCTTGTTCGCTGTATATCGACTCGCGTCGTTACATAGATAGAAACCAACAAAATTATACACTTATAAATAAAACCGAGATATACATCGATCTAAAATTTATAATTTCCAACAGTGTATAAATTGTGGATAAAAGTCGGTAGAAGCGATAGACGAAAAATGCAAACGTTAATTCTAAAAACTGTACCGAAGGACTGGTATAATTTTTTAACGCGTTAAATACTACCTTGGAAAACAACCACACGGTGTAGAAAATTTAACATAAATTTCTTTGGGCCGCTTTTCTTCGTATCGAGTGCCTTCCGGCGCAAGCATCGATGCGATTCGCATCGCGAGAAAATTACAAATGATCCGTCGTGACGATTAATAGCGAACGATTCATCGCATCGCGGCGTCGTAGATTATCGAAGGTCGTTAATGAGAGCGATACAGATCTTTTTTCCAGCTTTCCAGGTTCGTCGTCACATTTGCTCGTGTTTTCTCGTTTCTCGTACGTGTCCTTCGCGTCGCCCATACATATTATATACGCTTCTATCAACGCAATATTTCGACGTAAATATATGTCGACCAATCGATGCGTGAAAATGAGAAGATTTTCGAAAATGGCGTCCAAGTTTTAGTCCTTTCAACCTCCTAATAAGAACGTTAAGCAAGATCATCGCTGACGCTACTGAAATTGCCGAGTTTAAGAGAGAACTTTTACATCAAACGTTCCTTAAAAATGCCGAACCCCGTATGGACGAATTCGCATCCACGATCCGAGCATCGTCCTTCCTTCTCAGAATCAATTTATCGTTAGAAACGCGTACGCTGTCGATCTTCGCACGATCGAGGGTGTAACGACGCAAAAAATCGTCTCTTCCAAGCCCAACACTGGTACTCGAGCGAGCGAGAGAAAACGAGACGTATTTCGTCGCTGGATCTCGGATGGACGCTCGCGGACGTCCGAGCGAAAGATTGGCGAGATTCGGCGTGTCTCTGTCCTCGAGAGATCGCTCTCGTTACATTCCGATGGATCTCGGGGGCATTCCAAGCTGTCCCTTTCGAACGAACTGCCTTCGGGAAAGCATCGTCCGCTTGGGCTCTTTTCGCTCCTCCTATCGGGCGCGCGTCGTTGTCGTCTTTCGCGAGGCAGGAGGAAAGCGAGCAAAGGGGGTTAGACGCGCAGTCACGGACAGCTTCATTCCGTAGGTGGTGCCCCGGTACGAAAGCGTGTTTCCAACGGTGTAAAGACGGTCCCACGTGCACCCAGCCGACCCCGGACCATAAATAAATGCTGTGTGCGCGAGGCTTACGTAGCCGTACTTTTCTCTTCCTTCTCATTCTCTTCCTTCTTTCTCCTGGTCTTCTTCGTCCTCCTCTTTCTCCGCTCATCTACTTCTTCGTCTTTCCCCTATCCGAGGAGCGAAGAGAGGAGGACACAGCGCCTGCACCGCCGCCACCGTCGGACCCGGAGTAAACCAGGACGAACGCCATGGGCGATCAAAACGGACAGGCTCCTAAGAGGAGCCGACCTAACCTAAAACACGGGTACTGCATGATTCATGGGACGAGGAGACCGCGTCGTGGCCCGAGAGAGGCCGGAAAGAGACACGCGTTTCCGATGAGATTTATCTCCTCGTACGTAGACCGACGCGTCAAATAAGGAACAGATGCCGCCACGCGATTGATCGCCGTTAAGGAGTCGACGCGGCGTCCTCGCCACGTCGTAGATTCAGCAAGGACCGCGAAATTTCGCCTACATAAAATACCCTTTCGACGTTGCTCGTCGCCGGTGTCACCGATCGTTTCCAGTCTTCCTCGATTATTCGTGAGTGACGTGGCCACGAGTCGCTCCAATGCGATCGTCCTCTTCTTTACGATGATAAAACGGTCCCGCGTCGATCACGCCAATTTCAAAGTCGTTCTTTCGAGCTATAATATTCCACTCGACGTCCTCCTCCCGGTTAGTCGGACGTGGCTTGGGAATGCTTATGGGATATGGATCGTTCTCCCATCTCCGGGCGAAGGAGGAAAATGGCCGCGACTCTACGCGAGAATTCGCGTGCAACGTTCAAAGCGGTTCTTTACGTTATGTCGCCTTACCACGTTTTCTTTCTTCGAACGGTTAGAAATCTGTGCGTTTTATCCATCATCCGAATCGATTCCACAATTTCTGTAGGTAGATGTTATTGTTTGTATTATATTATTAATCGTATTAATTATTTTGTATTAATTAATTGTATTATTGTAAGTGTATTCGAATAGATTCTACGGGAAGTCATTTTGTTTTTCTATGATAAAGAGTTGTTTTTTATGATTATTTTTTAATGAAAATCTGTTGGGAGAAAACCAAACGACTTTTCGAACAACTTGATAGTATCAGTCCTTATTATTTCTGTTATAAAAAAGTCTTTCGTCTATTATTCGACCGCCCCTTGCTCCCATTCAATCATCAATAATATATTACACATAATAATATTAATAAACGCTACATTTCTTTTTTTTTCGTTTCTTCGTATTTTCATCGTTCTTAAATCACCGAACTGAGAACGTTACGCGTTGCCAATTACTCGGTTGGTCGCCATTGAACTACCGAAAAGGACGTAGATTTTCAGGCAGAAAAAAGAGCACTCTAGACTCAGCATCCGCACTTTCGAAACGAGTCACGACTCGACATTCCATGGACAGCAAATCGGTCGAACAAGTTGTATGCGCGGCGTTCGGTTAGCGACGCGGCCAGTGCTACTCGTGCAAAAAGAGATTCGTTCCTTCGCGGCAACGGAACCGCCGCAGCCTCCTTTCGGCTCTCGATGCTCAAAGAACCGCCTCCCGGCTAAGCGAATGCATTTCGGTGCAACCTCGATCGATCGATACCGATCATCGACGTACGCGAGTGTGACCGACCATCGCGTGAGTCTCGAAAAAAACCCTCGCGTCACGTTAACGCGCAAAAATGCTATTGATCTTTGAGTTATTTTCGCAAAGTAACCAATCAAATCGAGAAAAAAATATTCTTGAAACACCGTCGAATATTTTAACGCGATACGAATTCGGCTAGGCTCGAGATTCCACATTTTCGAAGCTTTCTATGATCCACGTTGAATCGCGTGAATCTCGAGAAGACGCGTACTAGCGTCACGTAGTATCAAACTTCGCTCAAAAATACTCTTCTTTTTTGACTTACGGTCATTTCACTTATTATATTTGACGTTTGATATTTAACTTTGGGTTCTTTTCGCAAGATGACCAATCAAATGAAGGAAAAAATATTTTAAAACATCGACTTGAGGTTCAACGTTCTCGAACCTTTCCACGATCCACGTCTAATCGAGGGAATGAGAATATCGTCGAAAAGACGTTGCTCAGTAGCCTCTCGCGAAGGTCCTGCAAAAACGTGACAGTTAGCCGACGGAAATAGACTTAGAGAAGAAGCGAGTTTCGCGTTGATCTCGACTCGACGATTCGTTTCTCGGCTCTTCCTCCGATGAGTATGAAAAATACCGTTGCGTCTGCGAGGAAAGCGCGAAAATCCGCGAAGCGATGAGAAAATACGCGATAAGTCCGAGAAGGGGAAAGAGGATCGAAAGTAACGAGCCCATCCGCTCGAAAGGAAGAAAATAATTTGTACCCCGAGGAAGGGTTGACGTTCCGCGCGTATATTCGAGCGAACGATTCGCAAAGAGAATTTAATTGACAGGAGAGTCCGACGGTGACGTTCGAACGCCGCAACGACGAGGTGCGCTTTCGTGCAATGTAAATACGAACGAGAGAGAAGAAAAAGAAAGAAAAGAGTGGAAGAACGCGCTTCGTTTCTCTACGTTAAACGTTCGTACGCGTTTCTCCCTGCGCTCGTGCACACGCATAGCACACGTACGTGGCATTCTTGCCGCGAGAAAATTAATGACTTACCGTCACCGGGAACAATACGGTCAGCTGTGACTCCCCGCGTGTCCGAGTACACTGGGCCGCGACGTCCTCGTCGTCGTAGTCGTTGACGTCGTCGACGACGATGATCCCAAGGATTCGGCCCGACATCGAAACAAAAACGTCTCACTCGCGAGAGAAACGCAACGCCTCTCCTTCGAAACGTCCGTCACGGAGTACGTATCCATCGATGCCCGTCTACCGTCGATCCGACTCGGAACAAGTCCAAGCTCTTTTAGGTTAAACGTTGCAATTTTTGAAGTTTTTCGAAAAAAAAACGTCTCACTCGCGAAAGAAGCGCAACGCCTCTTCTTCGAAACGTCCATTAAGCATTCCATGGTCCGACTTGGAACGAATCGAAGCTCTTCTGCGTAAATCGTTGCAATTTTTCAAGTTTTCAACGATGATCCAAAGGATTCGACCCAACGTCGAAAAAAAACGTCTCACTCGCGAGAGAAAGGCAACGTCTCTTCTTCGAAACGTCCAGAACGTATTCCGTGGTCCGACTTGGAACGAGTCGAAGCTCTTGCAGGTGAATCGTTGCAATTTTTGGGAACCACTGACTCGACGACAAGCGCGACCGCGTTGAGCATCGTTTCGCAGTGGATATGGCGAGTCGGTCGAATCGCGATACGCATTCGTTCTACTGGAGAAAGTAATCGTTAATCGAGCCTCGTTACTTTATAATATATTTGGCGTGCGTAGCAGGGTTTGTTCCGTCGTTGCATCGCCCGCGGATCATCGCGGCTTTAATCTACGACGATCGGCCGATCGACGATAACCCGGCCCTTAATTCTTCGATTCCTTCGATCGGTCGTCAACTCGACGATGCTGGAGCAAACGGTGAACTTTGAACGTCGCGAGATCGCGCGGTATAGATCCTACGTTGAACATCGTTTTTGATTTATCGATCGACAATTCAAACGACGACGTTGATAAGTGGTAAAATTTACGAAACTATGAAACGTAATACAACCTTCGCAAGACGTTAATATGCTATCATAATAATCACGGGCAATGTAATAATGTTTATAAATCACGTATTATGACAAATATCACCGACTCGTAAATCATTCTAACGAATGCCGATAATTTAACATAAATTACGCGAGAAATGAGAGAAACTGCGATAAGTATCGCGTATTACCATCCGCCTAACTCGCAAAACCATATTTTTCAACCGAACGGTATTTCTCTGACGTTATTTGCCGTCGTTCATCATCTAAGACAATCATCCTCCATTTTTATGACGTCAATAAAGTGTCGCCAAGATTAGACGTCATCTACGAAAAGAGCGTTTGCGTCATCGTCACATCGAATTTCGAACTGTGGACGATCTTCCGCGGTGGACCAACACCCGCGAGACAGATTCGGTCTCCGTCGTTCAGGGAACGATCGAAAAGAAGCATTCCTTTACAAATCGTTGAAAAATCGTATCGTTCCTTCCTTGAATCTATTAAGTGCTTGCGTATGAAATGTCGGATTTTTAAGTGAATACATCTACCTAAAAATCCGACATTTCATACGCACTAACCTAATTGTATCGTCAGCCGATCGAGGCTAAGCGCGTTCGATCTAAAATCGAAACGTTAGGAATTAGCTTTGTCTACGAATAATATCGCACGACGTAAAAACGTCCTTTCGCTCCGACAAGGATTCGCGTATCCTCGAGAAGAGCAATGCCATTCGTCGTTTACTAAACAATCAAGAAGAAACTTTCCTTATACCTCGTTGAAAAATCGCGTCGTTCTAGGAGAAAAAAAAATCGAAATCGGCTATTTATCCCGAGACGTTAGGAATTAGCTTCGTTTACGAAGAATTCGTCCGTATTTCCGCTCGATACGTCCAAGAACACGACCGGAAGACAACGATTGTCCTAACCGATGCCGATCGCGAATGACAATTCGCCCATTCGCCTATTCGCGTTTCCATCGTATCGCGGTATCTCTCGCGTACAAATTCGCGAATCCTCGAGAAAAGCAATGCCATTCCAAGAGCTTTCCGAGCGGATCGGAGACGCGTGCGTCGACCGATCGGAGACCGTCGTCCTCGTCCTCGTCCTCGTCGTCTGATGGATGGAGACGCGCAGCCTCCATCCCTATTTTTCCTCCATCCAGAATGCCCTTCCTCGGGACGTCTCTCCTCCGTGGTGTCCACGAGCGCTCCTCCATTCTCCTCACCTCTCGCACCTACTGGCGGAATCCTTCCTCTCCGTCGTTTCTTCCTGTCGGTTCCTTGCCTCGTCTCGTGTCGCTCGCTCCTCGTCCGATATGGAAAGACCAACCCCCTCGCGTACCGGCCACGGTTTCTTACGCGTCCGCAAGAAATCCGTACGTCCACCGTACCGTCGCGAGCCCCGTCCAAAGAAATGGAAACGTGTTCATCGCGCGTCGTCCCGCGGACGACGAATAAATCGTTCGTACTGTAAAACTGTGCTCGATAACGGTAAACGGTCCTTCGGTAAACGATCGTGCCATCTATCGCTTCTAACATCGGCTTGTCGAAAAAGTATCGACGCTTCCGCCGTGCATTTTGGCCGGAAGAGGGCTCGATACTTTTTCGACTGGCGTATACAACTCTCCAAGAGACGCACGAACGTTGCTTCGTTTTTTCCTAACAGTTTTTCATTAAAACGACATTAAAAAAAAAAGGAAACGACTTTTCGAACAATCTAATAATTGCGAGAATTACCCTTGAAATTTCCCTTTCACGCGTTCGGAAGAACGGAAGATTCGAAGTTCGGAAGAGATGCTTCGGAATCCTGCGAAAATTCTTAAGAATGGAACGACTCGCGAACGGTCCCTTCATCCGTATCCTTCTCTCGGGTTTTCACTCGCGACGAGGAGCACGGAACGATGAAGAAAGGGTAAAAAGGACGAGACGGACAAGGATTCGAACGTTTTTATAGTTCATACGCGAATACGGAAGAAACGAAATAATGACCCGACGGTGGTCGGGACGCTTACGCGTCAGTCAACGCGTACAAAGTGCAAAACGACGTCGGTGAGGAGAGCGAACGCGTAGGACGAGGCGTTAATTGAATTTGGGTCCGCGCGGATTATTGTGAAGCGTTTAAAGGGTCCAGAAACAAACCTATTTGCGTCAGGGAGCTTTCTCCCGGGAGATAACAAATGATTCGCGCGGGGGCGCCCACCGCGCGCAAACTTCGGCATAAAAGCTTCGCTCGAGAGAATCTCTCTCTTCTCTCCCTCTCTCTCTCACACACACACACTTTCTTTCGCTCCGTCCACCGCATCATCGCTCTTTCCTCGTCCGAAAGGCGAGAGGCTGTCTCCTTTCCACCTCCGTTTCGATTCCCCTTATTCTCCCTCGTCCCGCGCGTCTCCTCCTCCTCCTCCTCCTCCTTCTCCTCGTTTTCAGCAGTCTTCCTTCGAGCTCCGATTCTCTTCCATATTCACCATTGCCGCCGCTACCACCACCACCACCACCAGCACCAGTACTAGCGGCAACCCGTCGTCGTTGTTGTCGTGGTCCTGTCATCCCTCGCGCTCCAGCATCCACCCACCCTCCTCGATCTCGGGGAAACCGCTCGACGCGTCATTCAGATCGAAAAGCGATAGTTTTTGCGAATCTATTTATAACTGTCCGATGCCGCGAGCTCGCTCGATCGGAATCGGCTGCCGCGATAGACGATGGCGCTTGCGCTTGCTCGCCTCCTCGCCTCGACCGACCCACTTCCAGTCGGGAATATTTCTCCATTGATCGATCGCTCGTAATTTTAACGCGGTACTTCGGTAATCGTTCGGTTTACCGTTCCTCGGATTGTCGCGATAAAGCGATAACGCGATCGTGATTGGAAAGTAAGCTTGAAACGTTCAAGTTTTAACCCTTTAAGTGCCAACGTTGCTCGCAGCGACGTTGGAAAATTTTCGTTAAAATGTCGTCCTGAGCGACTCCTTTCGAAAGCTATAAATGTAAATAAAAATTAAACGATTCGTAATTTTATTTTCTTTTTTTTTACATTTTATAATCCTCAGGTTACATGAAATTAGGCAATTCTGCATGGCACTCAAAGGGTCAAAATAACGTAAAAATCGTGTGAAATACGCTTACATAAACAATACGTCGGACATGTCTAAGATACAGCTACGTTAAACAGTTTGGACCTGTCTGCGTTGGACGATCGTTATTCACCTAAGAAAATGTCTTCCGCGAATGACTTTCCGTAGACCAGTTTCCTACGACCAGCCCACAATTCACCTTGTACCTGTGTGTATTACCACCCCAGTACGCGCAATTAGCGCCAACAGTTTCGCAGAGACGGCGATTCGTTCGACGATCTTTACGAGAAGCTTCTTCACGTCGAAATAGAAACTCCGGTGCGTCGGTTGGTCGCCCTTTCGTTACGCCGCAACGAGGATGACGTACGTCGTATCCGAGAGATCCACGGACGTTTTCACAACAGGTGGAGGAGAGAGAGACCAGTAGACGACGCGCTGGCCTATCTCTCGTCCGCGGCCCTCGTCGTCGATCAGCCTCCACTCGTTTCGACCAGAAGCGCGACGACGAAGACGACGAAGACGGCAGTGGCGACGATGATGGCGATGGTAGCAACGGGCTCGGAATGTCGACGGGTCGTTGATTTCGTCGTTCTTAACGCGATCTCTTGCTCGCCGGCGAATCCGCCTTAAAGCAGCTGCAAAACCACGAAAAGATCACAAATCAGCGACCTGTCGCGAGCTACGGTCTCACTGAATGACGCAAAACACGCCTAGGTAAATTTAAATTGCTCGTAGTGCGCCGACGACGTTGTTGTTCGATGCCTCTCCGCGTCCCAGAAACGAAGGCGGCGATAGCGATGGCAGAGGCGCTTGCTGATCTTAATCGTGATCGTGCCGATGAATAGGAAACTATCGTGCTTCGACTACGTTGCTTTTTTCGCGAGAGCACCACCCTTATCGTCCTATTTTCTCTAATTATATTTTAACATTATGATAATATTGATTTTATTAGAGTTTTATTAGACTTTTTTATCCTTCGTATTGGCATTTCACGTATACCCCGATCTTACCGTAAGGCATCAAATGGCCCTTCGTCGTACTCAAGATACGCGGAGAATTTTTTCGGTAAAAATTGAGTTAGGTGAAAAACGGAAAGCGAGAAATCGAACAATCTGATGACGTAAGAATGTACAGAGTCAGAAAAGAGAGAAAAAGAAATAAGGACGAACGTACGATTTTAAAATAAATTTTGAAAATCTTTCGAGACTTCCTTCGTCCAGTGCGTTCGATAACGAATCGACTCTCAGGTTCGGTCGATTTTTTTTCCTTCAAGGAACGATGGAGGTGCGAAGATAATCGTTGCGTAATGGAAATGACACATTGGCGTCGAATGTTTCCACGAAGAACGGTTTATGTTTATCTTTCGCGCGAGCTAAGACGAATCCATCCATTTCCAATTTTATTTTCTCGATTCGAGGTCGTTTCTTCTCTCCCTCCCCTTCCACCTATCGTCGTCACGTTTCGTCCAGTCGTCGTTGAAGAAGCTTGACACTGGCCAACGGCCAGGCGGTCGCGTACGTACGTACGTACGTACGTGTCGCCTCGTTCGCTTTGTCCACGGTGGAGAGAGCGACGGAGAGAGAGAGAGAGAGAAAGACTCCGAAAGAGGAAGCGAGAAGGAGAACAATGAAAAATCTCCTCGCTAACCGCGTCTCCGTGGACCCGTAAAGCGAAGCAGCGTCCAGCGGCAGCTTCTGGACGGCGACGACGACGGAGGAGCCGCGTCAAGGACGCATCCGTCGATCGGATTTGAATAAATGTTAAAGCGCGCGCAAGAGGGACGTCGTCGACGGTTCGCGGTAACTTCGAATCGCTCTTCGTTGATCCTTTGTTTCCGCCGGATTCGAGACGCGAACCCAAGAATATGAGTTCGCCGAGCGACTTCTCGTCGCCTCGAAGGATTTGGCGGTTCGCACGTTGGCTAGCTGTGGCGTTTCGTTTTCTCGGTCTTTTGAAACTCGCCGGGATTTTTTGCTGAAGAAATCGCATTTCGATGGAGCAATCGAGAATAATATTTATATGCGAGACTTTATTTAATTCTAATAAAGGCATTCGACCATTCAATCAGTCAAACGTCAGTTTTCTCACATCGTCTTCGAAAGACTGATTTGTTTGTTTTTCCTGGCCACGCCAGATAACCAGAAAGTAATCAAAATTTGTTCGATTTTTCGCAACTATAGTGCTACTTGACCCGCGGGTCATAGGTTGCCGACCCTGGTCTACACCCTACAGAAGGAAAAACGAGAGCTTTTGCGCGTCGTGAAAGACAAAGTTGGTCCTTTCCTTCGTCCAGCTTTCGAGTCTCGCTGGCATTGTGCCCTCTCCATCTTGGATCGCGTTTTGCATCGCTAAAGACGAATTCCTTCCCCTTAGGTTCGCGCGACGTACGCGATCTTTTCTTCATCGCGGAAGTTCATCGTTCCTAACGCGAGATCCCGTCGCGGACCGCTGCTTTACGAAAGATTAATCGACCGCGTTCGAATCGCTCACGAAAGCCTCGAACAGGTATTCGGTTCGACGCGTATCCGTAATCGTACAGGGGACCGCTGAGAGCCGAGCTACGCGATGAACGACGAGAGAAGTCTAAGGTCGCGCGGAAAAAGGCGGCCGATCTCGATCGGCCATTGCGACTAAACTTTCAAGAAGCGCTATCTTAGCTCGACGGACACGGCATCTCGAAGGACCGGACCACCTAGGCCGCGAAGATGCAATCGTAATTGCATAATGACCCTGGTAAACTGGTCGGGTTATTTATGAACCTCTCGACTCCTTTTGTCGGCCAGTGTCAATGAGGCCTCGGATTCGTAACAGCCGAGACGCTTTTGGGGTCTGACGTCAGGGCCCAATG
>JAITYT010000090.1:2015114-2046568 GCA_025433975.1 Liostenogaster flavolineata | reverse complement strand
GAGAGAGAGAGAGAGAGAGAAGATAAGCTCTATCTAGCAAGCGTGGATGCAGCCAGGATGGGGGAAGCACCAAATTTACGAGATAGCGAGCGCTGCTTCGTCCCCAACGTTCCACCTTCTTCGTCGCCGCCTCAACAGGTGTTCGTTTTGCTCATTCCCGTATAGCAATTTATAATTGAATTGATCTATGCTCCCGAGCACGGATTCGCGGCCATGAAAATACTAATTCGAACTCGTAATCGTATTTCCTGCGTTGCTTTCGTCGCGCTTGTCGCCTAATCGTTTTTCGTGTTTCCTTCTTCGTATCTCGTCGATTCCAAATAGACAGACGTCTTTCGAAGTTTGTTTAACGACGGACGCCTCGACGTCGAATCCTTGAAAAACGTTTCAACAAACTTGTTTCGCTTTCTCGACAATAAATGCATTGTATGCCACTGCAAAAGCAGCACCGAAGAAAATTTTCGAAACATCGCATACAATGGAGCGTTAAATTTTCTACGAAACTAACGAACGATCCGACGATTTACCCTTTCTCGTCACGGTTAAGAAAGATTATCTTGCGTCTCTTACTTCTACAACGGCTTTTGTGAATATTTGACCTTGACCGAAATCTCGTCGAATAGATCGACGAAAGAGTTGGACAGATATTTTCTCGAGACTTTACATGGTGCAATCTTTTGAAAGAGTGTTCAACCATGCGTGGATAATCGTTCGCAAGGATATTGCGACCCTACAATTTCTTACATTAGGTCTACCGGAAAATTCTGTCAAATAGTATTATCTCAAATCGAACATTGACTTTTTGGACCATTGCATTTTTATGTATGTGCTCGATATATACGTGAAGAGGTGGTTGGTAATAATGGAAATTATATTTTCCGGTAAATATTAATTGATGTGCCGAAAGTGTATTAGTTCTTTTATTTCGAAAACTGGCAGAGCTTTCCGGTTGACCTAATATTTTATTTTATTTTATTTTATTTTATTTTCACGAGCAACGATAAGAAGATTTCGCCATTGGACGTCTAATCGCTTACGTTTGTCTCGTTGATTCTTATCGGTTCTTAATTTCCATTCTTTACGAAGGATTTATCAACGATGTACCGACGAATTAACAATTTCAATATTCCTTTATCTTATCCTTCTATAAAGATCTTGAACGAGTTTATTTTCACTCTCGGTATTTCCTTCTTATTCTAAGGAAAATCAAGTTCGTAAATGTGGAATCAAATACGACTACTCTACCATCAAAAATATCGTTAACTCGACGAAAGTAAGCGAGACCGTGGAAAGTCTTGAAAGAACAATCAAAAAGTAGCACGAACGACTTTCCAACGATGAAGGTAACTTAAATTCACGGGGTCGCGCGATAGGAACTTTATCGATATACCATTGTCGAATTAAATTCGCCCGTAATCCACCGCGGATCATTAAGGGATAGTATATGGAACATCGATCGAATCGTGATCGTCTTATCCGATCGACCAATCGCAGGGCAAAGAAAGCAAGACTCGCTTCGATTCGACTTAACCGATGAATTGGCCGTACGAAGACGAACGAAAAACGTTCGAACGCGCCGAACGATGAGCTCGACACCTCGCGAACTTCCCTCCGTGACGTCCTTCCCTTTCTCTTCGACCTCGAAGAACATATTCGATCGTAAAAAGGTGTATCTTAAAGACACGTACCGGTAGGTTCGTCCGAAAATCTTCGAAATTGTTAAAGGGATGACGTTCGTTCGTCATTTCAACGAATCGAGAGATAAACGACGCGTACTTAAATCGCATCGTGGAAATTCTATTAGGCCCCTTTTTCAAGCTCGCAACTGTCTTTTACCGTGTTAGCCTTAAACGATCGTCCAAGGAGAAACTCTATCGAGAGAAGGCGAAACAGCGCGGAGTTATTATCGTGGAAAATGACGACGTACGAAAGCATTATAATTTTCAAAGGTCTGACGTAATTGCGACAGTTAAATGTTAAACTACGCCGTCGTAAGAACTTCTAATGGTACAAACTCCAGTGGAATTACTTTTAACGTTGCCACGCAAATTGCAGGCTGATGAGACGACGTCAATCGTCGCGAAAAACCGGTCGTTTGCGGGGAAAATTTTTTTTCGCTCTCAGCATCATTCATTATTACACGTCTTTCACGTTGCCTTCGTACGTTCCTGTACAGTAATACTTGCAAACGTTTATCGAATGACGCGTAAGTTAAATTATTCGATAGTTCGCAATAAATTTCAACGAATTATCATTTTATTTAATCAAAATCAGTTTCCCATTTTTTAACGTCCGTGAATCGGTCGTTGGTATCATCGACTGCTGCAAAGAAAGCAGCGCCGAAGAAAAATGCAATAGTTTATCTTCCTCGCGACAGACCATAAATATTTAATCAAATTATATCCGTTAGGTATTCTTTACGGCGTCTCTTACACTCGTCTTATTACACGAAATTATTCACACTTTTGCATCGGTTAATTACCTAACCCAGACCGGTAATCACTGATAGATAAAGAACGGAATCGAATCTATATCGAATAGCTTCTTCGAGGTTAGGTGCGCTTCGTTTTAATGGCGAAATCCCGCTTCTTATTTCATTGCAAAAGTATCCGTTGGTAAGACGAGGAAAAAAGAGCGACGGCTTGCTTATGCTCCATCTCTTTCTAACTATTTAAAATATTCCCCATGCTACCGGATTTTCTCCTTGCCGATCTATCAGACCTTAATAGACACGGCAAAAATTCGTCCAAGTTCGAACGACGAATAACGAACAATGAACGAAGATGGAGCGCGAGGGAAGTTCGGACGAGAGACGCCGAGGAACAACGGGAGGCAACGGGTGTCGCTCCTAAACGCGAGAATCAAGCGACGACGACGAGGCGAGGCGAGGCGAGGCGCGCGATATCGACGGCGACGTGGCGACAAAGGAAGAACAAGCGGAAGAAGAGAAGGAAGGTTCCGACGCGTAGGTGCTAGCGCGGGAAAGAGAAACGGAGCGAACGGAGCTCTGCGGCCGTGACGTCGGAGTGACGAGTACGAAGCCCCTTACCCCGCGACCTCATTCCAGGGAAGTTCAACCCCCTGGCATCCTTCGAAGCCATCCAAGGCATCGCCAGACCACCCACCGTCCTACAACCACCTTCGTTTCACCCTTCCGAAGGCGCCCTACAGTACCGTCGGTCTCCCTGTGAACCCCGAGCCGCGGTACCACCACCATCGCCGATACCCAACACCAACAGCGGCGCCCCTCCCGCGTCCTTTCGCTCTTTACTTCGCTCCGTCCGCCCCCCGGCGTCCCCCGCGGCCTCCTTCCACGGCCGACTAGTAGTCGAGGAATTCGAGTTGCTATAAATCTCCCTTGACGGGCGCGAGGCCAGCGTCGAGAGGAGGAGAGGAGAAAGAGGCAACGACAGTGCCAGCGGCGGCGTCGGCGGCGTCGACTAGGGGTTGCAAACGGTACGGGGTAACGTGGGAGGCTACCGGGTGGAGAACGAGCGACGGAGGGGTGGCCCGAAGCCGAAGCGCGCGGTGAGGAGGGTCCGACGCCTTTCGCCACATCGTGAATCGTAATAGTTTTGCTCGCTGGCGGAGGCAACGCGCGCGGTCCTGCCTCTGTGGAAAGAGAGCACGGGCGTTTTCACCAGCCGTTTCGACTCCCTGGGACGAAGGGGGACCGGAGACGTCGGTGTCTCGAGCTTTTGTCGAGACGCGCCACTCGGAATTCTCGCCGCGAGGACCGCGTGGACTGTCGGGCTCCTCCTATCTTAACCTTGGATTAGTAAACGTTCGTCTCGCAGACCGCGCGAAAACGCTTGTAACCCTTAAAGCGATCACCGCGATTTATTACGTGTCGATTGCCCGGAATAATTATCGTCTTCGGTTTCATTTCGGAAAATTAATGATTAACTTCTTCCCGTGCCATTTAGCTCGAAGAAATCCGGGCCCAAGCGGTAGGGGTCAACGCGCAGTAAAGAATACAGACGGAAGTCGGTTTGAGTGGAAGAGTCGAAGTCGGTCGTTACTAGCAGCAATTTCGTTATCGGACAATTTTTTTTCGTGCCCGATTTTCCGTCTGCGAGGCTGGCTCGTGATATTCGTGTTAGGCCCAACTCTTCGTCATGAGTCAGACCCGTTAAAGTACGGGAAGGAGTTAATAGACAACTTTTCAGATTTAAAATGTATTTTTTGCTCCTTGTATTCTGTAAAACAAAAATCATCGGTTTATGAATCCGGGGTTACGGGAGAATATTCCGTATAGGACGTGATCGTTCGAGCGCCTTCGTCGAACCATCGTTACGAAGAAAGCGATTTTCGAGAATTAATCGTTCCAACTGCCGCCTATGCTTCTTGTACTTCGTTATTTTGAAATTATAATATTGAATTGCATTTACTTGCTCGAAAGTCTGGCGAACGTAAGACGAAATCGCATTTAAAAGTATAACGCGATGTAATGTACGTGGACATAACACGAAACACGATCTTTCCAATGTCTTCGGCACGAAATTGTATGTATTTTAGGAAATTATTCATTCGCTTGCTTCTGCTAGATTTTCGCGAGAGACAAAAGTGACGACTGGCTGGTTTGCAGGTTACAGCTCGTGTTGAAGCACCTCGAAACTGTGACGATATTTGGTATTCTCAACTGGACGACGATTTCTTGCAATTTATGGGAAATCGAATGTTAAGTTTAGTTCCCGTTTCGTTTGATGAAGAAACGAAGAAGAGAATCGATTAGGAAAATCGTATGTATGAACTTTAAGCGACACGATTAAAGATGTAACGTGCAATTACACGTGTAGTTACACGACTCAGGAATTGTATATCTCATTCTTATATAATATGTTTCGTAAAATGATTTATGAGAATAAATAATAAATGACGAAAAATTGGAAGCCTATTTGCGAGCGTACGATTCTTTAAAAAATCAACTACTCGAATTCTTTAAAATTCACAGTTTTAATAATGTTCAATTTTTCGCTTCTACGAACGTAAGGATGAGAACAATATGCAACGACTTGGAGACGAGATTCAGCGAGCCGTAAAACAAAAGCGCACCGAAATAGTTTTCTCTTCCTCGCTGTGAATCGTATAGATAAAAGAAAAAGGGGAAGTGGTTATCAATCACACGGGTGGCGAAGGGCTGAGATTTGGCAGCAGCTTTCAAGCTGAAGAGAGGCGCGGGAATTCGACCCAAGTTCGCTCGAGACAACTGCGACCATCGCATTATTTATTTTTAAAAAGACTCGCATGAAATTGTTTCACAAGTTTCGAAAAATTTCTTTGAAGTATTTTCAACGACGTTAAATAAACATATAATGCAAACAAAGACTATCGAGGAACGATATAAAACGAAATGATGAGCAATTACGGTAAAAATCCTTCTTTTTAAACGATATTTTTATCGTAAATTCTTTGTAATTCGACCATAATCAACCATAAATGACGTGCATCCGCAGTGCCCAAAGTCAATTATACCTTCTAGAATTCAGGCTAATCCCAAGAGAACGCGAAAAGGAATAGGTAAGTTGCAAAACGTAAGTAACAGTTTAATATTTGACAAAGGTAAGTTATATCCTTAGCTTCGCTAGCTCATGTTGATAGACAATATCAAACTCGAACGATATCAATACGTCTAGCAATCGGATAATAGCAGCCACTAAATTTTTAGATGCTACATTAATTTTTACATTTTATGTTACTGCGTTGTGGTTCCCAGAAATTTCTCAGATTTATTGCTCTGAAGCGTTTTACGTCATTGTCGCAATTCTTTAATGAAAAGCTACGAAATTATCTAGTTAACTCGTTATTGTATCCGACGATGGTGTGAACATATTTTCGAATGTGAAATTGTGCCATCTACGTCAAAGAGATCAACTACAACAAACATCAAAGAAACGAAGTTAACGCGATCGATAATAGAGTATTTCTTCTTGTCTTGCCATATCGACGGAGTAAAGATGGACAACCCGTCCAAGAACGAAGAACTTGCGATATTTTACGCAAGATGGCGAAAAATATCTAACGCAGCCATCATGAATCACATGATGTCAAAAAGAAGGGGGAGTGAATGAGTAGGAGGGGAAGGGGAAACAACAGCAACGAGAGGTTGGCCTTTCTGGTTAAGCCTACCGAAGGGTGGAGTCGGTCACGCATCAAATCTGTGGGGACACAACCACTGTGAAATATTCAATTTCGATTTCTGAACAACGTTATTTCTTAAAGTCGCTTTACGATTTTCTCCATTTTTATTGATATAACAGAGAGTGAAACACATTATTTAAGACTAAAGTAATTTCTGTCTCTTATTCGTTTAAATTCGAATAAATCTTGCCATGACTATAAGATTAGACGAGAAATTCCACTTTATTTTAAAAATTCTTTTTAAATTTGATAGGTTAAAACTGCATTCAAATATTACCGACCTTATCGGAGTATTTTATGACAAAATACTTTACGTATCTGTGTATGCACATCTGCATGTAGAATGCGGATGCACCTGCGCGCATTTTTATGACAGTAAAAGTTCCATCTGTTCTTTAATCGAAGAAGCTTGTAAGAAGAACGTTGACTAAAGGATCTCGAAGAAACCTGTTTTATCGAGAGGTAAAGTATTGAAAAATTACTAAAGTGTTATCGGTGAGTGAGATCTATAAGATTTATATTACCTTCGAAAAAGAAATGAAAATTAGTTGATTTACAATAATTATTAGTTAATTATATTTTACAAATTTGATTGTTAGAAAAGAAGATCGTTGCGTTTTAAATTATTTACCAACGAACGATAAGAGAAGTGGGAATGAATCGAATGTCCTACAGTTGATACATAAGTTCGACTTTCGTTTTTCGTTCGACTACCGATAAATATGAACTAAATAAATTAATAAAACGTTTTGATAGATAAAATAGTAAGTAAATTGCAATCTGTAGTTTCACAAAATTCAAGACTTTTTATATTCTTTGTAAAACAGTACCATCTTCGTACAAATCTTTACCATCTTTACACAAAATTGTATCATAACATATCTATTGGGATATTAAACAAATTAAGAACCATTAATTACTGTAATAAAGAATCGTGTGTTCGACAGTCTTCAGCTTCAATCGAATGAATATGTATTCACTTTAAAAATTTGTTGGGTTAATTCGATATCTAATTTTGCAATACCTTTTAAAAACAATATTTTTCTAAATTACTACTATTAATATCCGTAAAACGATAAACCAACGTCGCTGGATCTACCTACAGGTTTCTATCGATCTAACACTACTCGGTTCTAGGAGGCATAAGATCTACATAATGGAACCAGAATCGAGAACGAAAAGCAACCGTCTCGTTGAAAATTTTAAGGCGCTCGAACGCTCTTGATATACAGATTATATTTATCCTGCTCTAAGTGTGCACCTCTAAGGGAAAGTTGATCGTCGAGCACGAAACATGGAGGGAAGCGTTTCGAAAGCACGCGCTTCCCCTCCGTCGTGCCATCGACATCCCCCGAAGCTCCACCCCATCCTCGTTCAACCCTGCAATGGCGACGCCCAAGCGCGCGTTCTCTTGTGCGCCTTTTCTACCTTCCTCCAACCCTCCTTCCGAGGCTGCGATCAAACAGAAATTTCCTGAGTCGCGTTGCGTTTCCACGTTTCGCATCGTGTGCGTGTCACCGAAAAGGGATCGTTACGTAGAACATCGAGATAGGCCAAACGACAACGTTAGGTTTCTTCCGGTACATGGATCGTATTTAGTGTTCGCGATCAGGCTGGAAGGAACGTTATCGCAGTGCGTGTTGATCCATCATCTACCCTCGTCCACTGTCGACGAGTAGTCGTCGAAAGGTTACGAGATCGCAAGATCGTAAGACAACGATCCGTCGAAGAATCTGACCTCGTTGGTACGGTGCTGGATGAACAACCCGAACAACGATACGTTAATCTTGGATGAATATTTTTTGATCGAAAGAGGTACGACTACATACCGTTAGGTGTTCGAAAAGTCATTTTGTTTTTCTTTTATGAAAAAACATTATTTTTTTTAACGTTGTTATGTTGTTTTTATGAAAAACCGCTGGAAAAAAACGAAATTATTTTCCGAACAACCTATTTTACGAATCTCGCGAGTCCACGTTCAAGGTCGATTTTCATTCCACTGTAATCCCGATCGTTGCCACACCGAACACCTGCTCGCGATTAATAAATAAAGCTGGGTGTCGAACGATAACGATATTCCGTGGGCGTGAATCGGGCACATATCGAAGATGGCATTCTTTTCGATCTTTCTCGAACTCGAAATTGGACGTACGAAGCTGCGCGAACGGTTAATTTTTTTCTCGCGCATGACACGCCGTTCGCGAGGAAACGAAAACGAAAGCGTTACGCCTACGAGATACGATCTTTTAGTTAGGTAGGAACGAAGGAAGGTGGGCAGACAGTCAAGCTGGCTGGCAGGCAGTCAGGCAGGCCAGCGAGGAAAGAAGAAAAGAAGAAAGGAGTGACGCGACGGTAGCTCCGGATAGCGACGGGTTTCGGTACTACGACGGAAGCCCGAGCAATGTGGCGGGTACTCGGACGCCGATCGATTTGCACCAGTGTTCTTCCATCGCGACGCGCTTAGGTGCCATTTCGTAAGGCGTTCGATTCTACCGATTAAAGACGACATTCGCGGTCGCTTCCGTTGCCAATGATTTTTCGATTTTCCTCGCGTTACAATGGCAATTTTCTGACTGCGCGAGAAACCGTCGACGTCTCGCGTGTTTACGAGCTCGATGTGATTTTTAAATAATCTTTTTTTTTCTCGTTACACGAGTTTCCTCCTTCGTATTCGTGAGTGATCGTTCGCACGCGCGTCGACGATGGATGTAAGATGGATGATGGTGCTTCGATGGTGAGTTGGGCCGAGTTAATTCCGATGAAAGAATTCACGAAAGAAATTTCAATTTCGTTGAATTACGATGTATATGAAAAGTACGTTTCGATTTTCTTGTCGTGACAATGAGACGAATTCACACGTGCGAGTTCGTCGAAGCACGTGTCGTCTTGGACTGCTTCTTCGCGTTAGATAAAGAACGAACGCGAATCATTTCTGCTTTCTCATCGTTCGTGCATGTTGATTTTAAGATCAGTGTTTTACGTCGTCTTCCTTCTGCTGTTCGAAGCCGATCGTTAGGCATCGGTAACGATCGAATGTAATTTATGTGATTTGATTCTAATAGGCGACAACGGTGACAACAACGATCCCATCGACTTCGTCGTTCCGTCGTAGGCGTCATCCACTCGGAGACTTACTGGTACGCAAGAGGACAAACCGGCTACGATTTCGATCAAGGACTCTTCTCAACGATCCAACTTTCCGACTAACGAACTCGTCGACCGGTATGATCAAGTTCTAGCATCTCTTCCATCTTCTCGTAAGAGATTCACGGATTAAAGCGTCGCTAATCGATAATAGATCTTATTTTCAACGACGCGAGCCAATCGATATCGAGACGTCATTAAATTTTCATTTAAGATTTACATCGAAGATAACGTCGACGCGGCGACGACGCTGTAACAAGTCTTGATCTCAGGATCGTACAAAAACTATCCTTCGTATAAAATGGATCCTTCGCGTCGCGTTCAAAGTTCCAACGAGTGCATTTGGTTTTGATTTCTCAACGAAATTATCGATTGGAAGACATTTTTTGAGATATTAGATCTTATTTAGGGAAACTTGGGAAAGTTCCGTCGCATAACGTCGTCGCAAACTTCAACATTGACTCTTTCGATCATTGCATTTCTATTATATGTACGTGCTCGATATGTAAGAGAAGAGATGATCAGCAAGAATAAAAATTATATTATTCGTTAAATATTAATTAGCCTATCGAAAACGTATTGGTTTTTTTTTCATTCAAAAAAACGATTTTGAGCCTACGGTAACTTGTCGTTTCAATCTTCTCACGTTTTATGGATTCGGATACCGCGTCGCAAGTACGGAGGTCTTCGTTGTTAATATCGTTCGAACTAGCTCGTCTCGTCTCGTCTCGTTGACGAGAAAGTAGCAACGGACGTTAATCGGAAGCTGTTCTACGGCGTTTTCGACGAAGTTATTAGTTAACGCGCACTGACAGGATCCGTGAATCGATATACGAGCGAACAAGATGCAGCATGACGCGACAAAGCATCCTCCGATGATCGATGTTGTTGGGTCCTGCCAACGTTCGACGGTAAAGCCGCTTAGAATCAACGAGTAAATCTACCATCGAACCTTACCCCCTCCCGCTCTCTTCGTCCTTGGCTCTCGACACCTCTCCTCGTTTATTCGTACTCCCTTCCACGATACAAGTTGTAATTTTTCAATTCATAGAATTTTTTTCGACGATTCGTCGACTTCTTCTTCGCCTGGATTTTTCCTTTTATCCGACGTTCCATCGGGATGAGAGTATCGAGGCTTCGGACAAGATGGGAGTACGACGATGAAGAATTTTTTAAACGGCGATTAGAGCGATCCCGTGTCGGTTACTTCGTTCGAAACTAATTGCGGTTGGCTCGATAAACGTTTTAAAGCGATACCGAAACGAAATTGTCACGTTTAAATCCCGTATTCGAGTACACGCGCACACTTACATTCTGTTCGTGTTTTAAAAATCACAAATTCGTTCTATTAGGTTGTTCGGAGAGTAATTTCGTTTCTTTCCAACAGAGGACTTAATTAATTTATCGAATTGGACCGTTCACGATCACTTGAAACGCCATTTTCGTTAAAAAGAAAAAACGAAATTACTTTCCGAAGAACCTAATACTTCGTCAATTTTAACCGTACTGAAGCACCGTCGTTTCTCGATTTCTCGATTTCTCTTGCTTATAATTGAGACGTAACATCTTGGCTGTAAATGGTCGCACATACCTGTATGGGATTATTGATTTTTCTTAAGAACGCGCAATTTATCTACGCTCGTAGAATCTCGTTTTAGCGAAGATAGGCCGTAAGTTCGAATCGCTGGTGCTAATGCTTGTATAAATCTTCGGTAGTCACGCGTACATCGTAGCTGACTCGGCCGTTGATTCTAAAAGTTATTTCGAAACGTCGTACGGAATTCCATAAATTAGCATAAATCAATATAAATGTCACGCAAAATTCTACCGCAAGGTCGAGTTTACACGAACTAATGAACAAAAGAGAAATCATTTCGTGCGTCGTCGGGTGATGGAACGTTTCTTACATTTTACAAGAGTTAAAGAAGATTTTCTTCGTTTCGAATGGGAAATTGAGATTTCAACGATGAAAAACACGAACTATAATGCCTATTTAAACAAATAAATTTCTATCGCGTTTCATTGTCTTAAAATTGAAGTTGTCTCGGCTAGGCTCGTGATCGAGTTATTGATAAGTCGTAGAAATCTGCCACGTGTGTTACGGAAAATCGAAATCTGGCAAATGTCGCGGCACGAAACCTTTTTTCATGACCTTTCCTCTGTACTGGCGTGCGTCGTCGTTTTCGTCCACGACGACGTAATTCTTGAACGACTTGACGCCAACGAATTAAAGTATCGTTGCGATCAACTAACGCGCTTCCGCCAAGAAATGACGTCATTTCGTCCAGCAACGAAACGCAATAAGGTCTTGTTAATCCTTTGTATTCTGCGAACGGGAATAAGCCGATTCCCACAGACGAACTTAACAACGTAATTAATATACAGATGAATATGTATTCCATTTCGTGTGGATAGGTGGCAAGTAAATGCACACGTGCGGCTGCGTATAAACGGATGAATTTCTCACGCGTATGACATTCGACGTGACGGCTTGATCCTCGTTAGATTCAATTTCAATTCATTAAACTAATCAGTGACACTTCGCTCACGCCATATCTGGAATCAGTCGAAACGTGGTTTCTTTCTTTCGTTCATTTATTTGTACCGAGCAATACCTTTTGATAGCTTCGTTTGCTTTTTTGCGTAATTTTAATCGATTTAAACGATGTTTCTCGACAATAATGCCTATAAATTCTCGATTCAAAAATCATGCGAATATCTGGAAGTATCCGCGATTGAATCGTTTTCGTTGAAACATAAGAACGCGCGGATGGAAACAAAGGACAAGATCAAGGACGATGCCGCAGTCCAGATTTCAAATATATTTTTAAAAAGGAAGTTACGTAGCTTAACGTAACCTTGAATAGTGGAAGCGTCCCTGACTCGCAGGACAACGGACTTTTCCTTCTCCTCGTTTTATGGCAAACGATAAATCACCGATTCTTCAGGCGCTACTTTTGTTCCAAAGTCCTGTTTTTCCTTTCTCAGGATTGAAGCAGGTATGGTCGTAGGCAATAGGGGCGGAGCCGTGACGTTCGTTCGGCCTTGGTTTCGTCAGTCAACCTGCAACGCATTTCCAAATCTTCCATTTAGTATCCTCGTGCTTTGCGTTTATCTCGAGTCTCAAGTTATCTGTTAACTCCTAACACGTAACAATGCAAAGTTCCTTTTTCGAAAAAATATTCCGATCAACGCGTACATCCGTTCGTTCGTCAAAAGTGATTTTTTATGAAATCAGTTGTTTCGCACAAAAATAGCGATTGTTTCAACCACACGGTAACATTAATTTGATTAATCTGTACCTTATAAAAACGTGGGATTGCAAAATCATTCTTTATACAGAGAGACTGGTGCTGCTGCTGCTGATGATGATGATGATAGCAGTTAGCTCACAATTCGATTTGTCCATTGATCGACAAAAACAAATCGCAAGAGAGAAAGTAAACGTGCGTGCGTAAATATGTATGTATCCATTTTCTTCCAAAACTAGAAAGAAATGTGTGTAAATGTACATGGGTTTAAATCGTCCATGCTATCGTGCAAATTTCATTTTAGTATTAAATGATTTCGTTCGTTCGTACGAGACAGAGTGAGCGAGAGAGAGAGAGAGAGAGTGAGGGGCGGGGGGAGGGAAACGGAAAAAGAAGAGAGGCAGAATGCACGGAAGATCGCAGAAGAGGGAGAAGGTAGGTAAAAAAGGCGGATGGACAGACAAACGTACGAACGGTGAAAGAGAGGGAGGAAGAAAGAGACCGGCTGGCAAGCAGATGGTAGCCCCGTTTTATTGGTGTACTCGCTTGGCCCGTCGTCCCTTCGACCATGAAACGAGAGAGAAAGAACGAGGGACCATCGAACGAACTTCGTTCCTCTTTGTACCACGGGGAGCTAACCGATCCAACGACGACGGACCTTTCGTCGTTTCGATGCGCGCTGTTCGGATGGTATCTTCTTCCCCTTCCCTTCTTCTCCCCCTAACTCTCACTTTTTTCTCTCTCTCTCTCTCTCTCTCGCTCAGTGACTCACTCATCTTCTCACCGATAGTCTTCATTTTTGGTCATTTAGTAAGTTTTAACGTTGGAGAGTGGAATACGATTGGAAAATACTTCTCAATTCTCTTTAGCTCGAGTAAGAAAACGCTTCAAAATCTGTTCGAAAGATAAAAAACTAGTCTAGAAACCGACGAGTAATTTAGCATAATTGATATCTCACCTTTCTTTTACACAATTTTCGTAGAAAATTTTTGCGCGAAAATGTTGCAGAACGGATCGAAATATTATAATTCTCGCGTCTTGCCGAACTCCAACGTATCCGAACGGTTATCGTTAAAGAAAAGATAAAATTTCGTTGCCGTGTAAATGCAATATCGATGGTATCCCGTTAACGAGCTAATAAAACAGTTCGTGCCGTCAGTTACTAGCGTGATGAAGCTTCGCTGTGGAGCGTATCCTCTTTGCGGTTGCACATTCATTGGACGTTCATTCACGAGGTACGCCATGAGTCGCGTTACGGGTCATAGTGTCCGTTAGGCGAACGTATATATATTTACCGTGTACCGACAACCGCGCCGTACGGTTTCGCTTGAAATTTCTCAAAGGGTCTTAAGCACTCGATCAAACTGTTTTCCGATGTCGAAAGGAAACGACGGACGAGAATAATAATAATAATAATAATAGTAGTAATAATAAAATAATAATAATAATGGCAATAGGTTCTAACGTGAACAATCGTTTAACTTTAATATTTAAAGAAAAAAAATTATGTCAAGAGTATTTCGTTAAAAATCTATCTTTTAAACTAGTAAATAAATAATTAAAAAATGGAGACATACGAGAAGTAACTGATGCTCGATAATTCGACAAAGAAATCGGAAAAATGTGATGCACGTGTATTTACATAGGTAAACGCTTGTCGATAGCTCGCTGTTAATTTCACGAAAAGATCGAATGGAATTCGAAATACGAGTGGCAGAGAAAAATTTACCTCTCAAAGCAACAATTCTAATGCGAAAAATAATGTTCGTAGGGTGGCCAGGAGAATGGAGCGGAAGGTGGATGGTAAGAAAGAGACGATATCGGCGCCGACGTCGTCGGTGTGCAGACACGAATGTATATACTACGCACGACATCAAATAATGGCGTCGTGGGGGCGGATGGCGTTGTCGGGTCGATAGGAGGAAGGCTCTTGGCTCGCAAAACTCGAACTACCGTCCCACCGCAGTCGTTTTAACGTCGAACCCACGTCCATTGGCTATTCGACGCGGTCCCATCTCCAGGGAGAAAATTCGCTACCCACCTGTTTGCAAGTGAGTATTAGTCGTGACGGTTTCATGGATTTCTTGATTTAACGACTAAGCAGTAGATAATAGTCCAAGACAAATAATGACGAACGATTTCGTTTTCCTCGTTTCCACGTGCTTATTAATAATAATTTCTTAGTAATACGCAAAAAATGTACTAATGTACTATGCTGATTGATGTGGAGCTGATGAAGATCGCGACTGTCGGTAAGGTCGTCAATTATTAACTGAAAACGCGCGGGTTTCAAACTATTTTTCACAACTTGTCCATTCGTTTGAATGGACAATGTTCGAATCACGAAATTTCTTTTTTTATTTATTTGATATTTCCTTAAGATAATTTTTCAAAATTCGTATAATCGAGTTCTTGTCGGTGTAATTGATTCTACTAATGAATCTATATAACTGAAGGTTTTCTTTCTTCTGTTTCCAAGGATTCGTCGCTAACGATTCTCGAAGATGAAAGAATTGGGCGTGTCGAGTATAATACCATCATCTGTATGTTTTGACAGCCTGTCAAGGCTCGAGACACCGTAATTCGCGTTAACCCTGTTAAATACCTAAAGAGATGCTAAGAAGAGGATTACAACAGGATCTCGAGGAAAGTTGTCAGGTATTCTATGACGGATAACTTGCCATAAGTTTCATATGTTGTATTCAAAGTATTTTCACAAATTTGAAAGATACGGTGACTCCGCCTTAAAGAATTTTTCTTTTCTCATTAATTATCCACGAATTCTCAAAAGATCCTCGAAGTAATCGATGGTAATACAACATCTTCGAATAAAGAAAGCGAACGAAAGGCATTAGAAAGCTATAAAGAAAGTAGATCTTTCATCTGTCACGAATTTTCTTAATAATCGTAACGATAATTTGTAATACTGTTATCGTTCAAGATGACGATTATCAATTAACCCCTTAGGTGAACGAACGGAAGGCGTGACCAAGTGACCTGGAAGTTGCGAGAAGGTGCGTTTTACTACCTACCGTAGGAATAAAACGAGATGTACAAGAAAGAGCAAAAGGAAAGAAAACGACGGAGCGCCCGACCTTGCTACAATCGGCTGTGTCATCCTCGTGCCGTTAACGCTCAGGTGGTTTCGATCTCAGGGACGAGCATCAATCATCATCGGTAGTGCAGGCGTGATGCGAGCATTGTCACTACGATAGTTCAGTACGATACAACGATCAGGAAAGTGTGCCAAGTGACATAACAGGATTTATCTATAACGGTGAATCTGAAGCGTGAAAGAAAACAAACCTAATGTCCGGCGCACTGGCCATTGTATACTCCGTAGATTGAGGCAGGTCATCGTCGATGACTCTACGACGTAATGTATTTTCGTTTCTTGCTCGATCCCTGAGTACTCGTTGATGCTTTTAATCGATACTTTCATTCGGCTATGTTTCATAATCGCCATACTCGTGGCGCGATGCTTTTCGTTGACGTTTCAACACGTAAACTGGCTGCGGAAAATAACTATCCATCATACATCGGCGTATGCATGCTTATATTTAAAGAGACAAGCATTTGAAATTTGTGAACTTACGCTTATTTAATATAGAAATGAAAGGCTAATCTTTTTTATTATTTACACTATTCACGATGCCGAGTTAGCGCGTTGCGTTAAGATTAAGTTCCTTTTATCGGATTTTCAAAGCAAAATTGACTGCGCTTTGAAATTATTCGTACGTTAAAATAAAACTTCATATATCCATCACTGTGTTACCAATCATTCGTTCGCAGTAATTAATTTTGCAATTATAACGAATATAAAATGATTTCTATTTGTTATAATATAAAAGTTACGTGCTTTGTTGCATTAGTAACGGATTCTGTACTTTCGCAGGTTTGCGAAATGCTTCTTGATTGCGCCTGCATACCCGAGAGATCGAGGGAGAGACGGATGTTGGGCAAAAGAGTACAACTCGGTGAAACCGGTGGATGTGAATGTCATATCGTAGTCATATCCAGTATTTCGCTAATTATGTAACGCTTCCGACGCATGGCATCGCGCTAACGTAATTTTATAAAAGCATTCAATCGGTATATGTGTAAATAGTTAGTGAAACGTCAGAATATTTTTTGGCAAGTTAAAAAGCGATCATCGAACATACGAAGTATTTGACATTCTTTGCGAATAATCGACTAATTTGTTTACGAATATATTTTCGAAATTTTATGGTAAATGTCAAAATACGTAATGAGAAATCATCGCGTTATGCGTATTAAGTAATTCATGATACTGTTCTTAGCAAAAATATATTTGCGTGATGTAAAATTAACTATAACGAATACAATTCACATCTTCGAGGATATAATTTTTAGTATCGTTCGCCTTTGAATCCAAGTTTAAGCAGTATTAAAAATCCTGAAGGAAAATGTACTTAATGTACTGTAAAATGTAAAGGCCACTAGAAAAATATGTCGTAAAGTTAATCGCTTTTCTTGTTGTACAACTGTTAAGTAAATGCAAAACGTTCGACAACTGAATGTCAGAAGCAATAATTAATTAGTTAGATTTGACAATTTACACATAATAATCGCAATAATAAAAAGCATGTTCTTCTTAAGTCGAATTGCACATTTTTCACTGCGATGCAATAAATTAATGGAAATAAAGTTTGGCGTTTGTGATTAACCGGATAACTTTAATTTGTACTTTTAATTCCATTAGAACGCGGTTGCAGCAGTGGTTTCAAGGACGCGAGGGGACCGTTTTCGACGTCCCGTATAATGATTCAGCACAAATGAGTCGGTTTTCAAGTGACTTTGCATTCTGTTGCAAATGGAAGAACGGGCTTTAGCGAGCTCGCTAATTTCAGCTAATTTCTTGCCTATCGTCTCCTTAATATCGAGACGTACTAAAAACTGTAACGTTGCTAACGACAAAAACGTGCGTATTTTCATGTCATTATCATAATACGACAAAAATCAATCGAAAGGTGCCACGTGTACGATTTGAAATAATGGAGAAAAACATTTTTAGGTGATCGGATACATGCGTGTTATGGACGTACGAAGAACGAAACACTGGGCCAACAAAGAAGTTAAAATCGGCACGTACGTTAGAGACAAATGACGCAAGAAAGTACGTAAAGATTTTCGGGAACGACGTCTGCCGTAAAAAGAAGGCCCAGTTAATGCTCTACATCTACCCTGTAGATCCGAATTTGTTTGATAAGAGGCGACAAATTCGGTTCTAGAGAGGTTTGTGTGGTGCATACAATGCTACGATGGTCTGTTTATTTGTTATACGATGTTCATTTGTATCCGTGTAAATCGCAATTACGATACAGACAGAATCCATATGTTTCGGTTACGGTGAGACGCGATACGAACGCGATCGTAGTTTTTCTTTTTATGAATGTTACTTTTAGGATAGAGAATAACGATAAAGGAATATCGACGAATAGATTTTTACGCACTGTACGGATAAATTACAAGAATCTCAAATCGAATGACGTAATCAAGCATAGTTTTGCGTTTACGTTCCGTAACGATGAGTTTCGTAGATCGTGCCCGATACTCGATGAATGTTTTAAAGCAACTTTATTATAATACGGATAAAAATAGAAATTAAATGTAGTTCCGACTAAAGTATAAGCACAATCGACAGACTAGTAGTATATAACGACATACGAAAGACTGTAAAAATAGATTATTTTCTTCGTAACGTGTTTATGCAAAATAACACGTAAGAATAATATTGATCGATAAGATACTTCTGCGATGTAGTGCGTAACTATCAAACATTGTAATCATACGTATACATATGTATACACGGTTCAGTGAAATACATGGATTCCATTTGTTTTCCTTCTCGCAAAGGCTAAAAATAATTGCAAAGAATTTAAAGACAAGGATGAATTATCGTCATTAATATCGTGGACTTGGTGCGCTTTATCTCAACGTATTGTCGATAATGAATTGCGTTGCACCATGCCACCCGTTACATGCGCGTACAGTCTTATATGCATTAGGTTGTGCATTCCTGTTGCACCGCATACAGGAAGTTCCAAAACTACATAGACACATTTCGCATAAAATTGGCGATAACTTTTATCAATTGTAACAATCGTAACTCGTAAACTAAGAAGGTTAAGGAGAATGGCGTCGTCCAAATCTTTCCTGTCGTATTTCAAAATTACACGTCCTTTACGAAGCGGCATCGAGGTGACCTCGATAAATTTGAAAAAAATGTTGCCCTATATTTCTTTCATATTCATTTACTACGATTGCATTCACGAATCATTATCTACAGCTCGGTGTTGCTTGTTGGGAAAAAATTGATAAATTTCCCGTTACAAATTAGTTACGATCTGTTCAAATTGCGATTATTGCTCGCAAGGTAACACGTAACGAGGAAGAGACGTAAATATGCGAATCGATATACTTTGCGTATCTTTCTCTCCCTTTTTCTCGGCCATGTTATGCCTTTCCACGTATATACGCGTGAATTCTTGAATCCTTCTATAACGGCTGTGGTACGTCCATTAATCTTTGATCGTACTCGCATTAAAGTGACACGCGGTGGTTATGCAACGCCTAGTAAGTGCTAATGAAGTGCATACACAAGGATAATTATCGTACGAGTGGACTGCCCACTTTTCACGCGCTGCACAATCTAACGGATAAAAACGATTTCACAATGGTATAATAAAGAAAAGAAAGGACCAAGTAAAACAAAGAGGAAAGGAAGAAGACGCTGCCTGCGAGCCATGGACGAGCATAAACGGATAAAAGACTTTCTTGTGCGTGCCGTGCGAACGATTGCGCGCGCGTCCATGATACTTTGAAATATCTTGCATTTAAGTTGATCGACGTCTACCTACACATAAATAGGTTACGGCTTTTTTTTCTTCCAATGACGTTACTCGAAAGATTATTAACGGATAAAGTTGCTATTTTAGAGTCTGCCTTGTTGCAAAACGCGGGTTTATTTTTACCTTGTTGAAATTTATGTAACGCGTGACTGTGCTTTAACGTATTCAATTTTGTTAGAATTATAGAATGGAGTATTTTTGAAAGAATACCGGCAGGATTAATTCAACTCATTTTATCTCTTGTATAATAGAAAAATTATTTCGAAGAATCTGTTTGCAAGAACCTATGAATATTGATTAGGTAATATCACGACTTGCGATTCGTGTACGACGCTTATTGATTTGCAATTTATCATTCGTGTATCGCATACGTTTTCGATGTTTCCGTCTCAATGAGTCGACCCTTCGTGAATATAAAATCTAATAATAATTGAAATTCACGATTAACGTTTACAACTGATGTCGTTACATTGCGCCAATAGTACAGCATTATCGTATCGACGAATAAAAAGTATTAAAACTTCAAGAATATTACGATACGTAATTCATTTCGGTATTACAAGAAATTCTCCTCCATAATTGTGGAATCCAGCGAAGTACTTGCATCGAATCGATTCGAACTTAATCACGGTAAGATAAATCGCAATGAATTCCCAATAGCTACATAAATATCACTACTTTTTGATTTGACTTTGACAGTAGGCACGGTATCGCATCTTGCCTTGCTGTCCCGCGTGAAACATCGAATAAAAGTGAATTTCCATTGGAGGAGCCTCGCGCGATCGTCGAAAGAACTCGGATTAATTCGAACTATCGGAAACTACGACGTCGACTCTGTTCTTTCGATATTTCCATCGCAATGTCTTAATCATTTCGGTTTTCACTCGTAACGTGGAATTTGCCTTCTCGAAAGCATCCTACCATATCGTTCGTGGACATCCAATCGGGACGTATGCCGGACGTTCACGTCGGCAAACTCGTCATTCTGGTTGGAGCACCCTCGCCGGATGGAGACAAACGGCACGGAGGCGCAGATACGGTTGGACGCGTTTACGTACGTTCAGAGATCCTCGCGGAGAGTAGTCTCGAGTCTAAATCCACATCCGAGTGTGCGAGAAAACATAGCAAGATTAATGATTTGCGTGACACGGAGGGAGAGAGAAAGAGAGGCTGGCTGGCTGGCTGGCTGCTGGTTGCCTGGCTGGTTGGCTGGCTCCGTTCGTACGTTCGCTCGACTGACTGCCGACGGCGGTCGTGTCGCAGAGAACACGAGAAAATTGCGAGGAGAATGGCTTCGCCACTTTTCTCCTGGGTTATTGTGTTTGCAGCTTTCTCGATCGTTCGTTCGAAACGAAGCTGACGTCCTACGAAATTCTTCGAATTCGTCCCCGGACTTCCTCCCGATTCGTTTCCGGCTTTTTATGAAAGTGTCCGATGGTTCTTCAATAGCTAGTTCTTTGCGATAGCTTCTTCAAAGATGCTACGGTCGCCTTCGGAAAATTGATGAAAAGAACTTTCGATTGTTCGAACATTCGCTGCGTCGAACGTCCAATTCGCCGTTCGTGTCCGACATTAAACTATTCGTCTCGCGTACATCGCGATAAATATCGAGACTTACACGTTCAAACATGGGGCACACGTACACTCGTGTCCACGAAAATGGCTAATGGTCAAGTAGTCGATGCATAAGCAAAAAGAAGAAAAAACAGGAAAAGTAAACGTCAGCACTTCGTCGCGATGAAACGAAAAATTCTAGCAAGAGACAATGAAACGATCGCGTACGTTGCTCGTAACGAAATATTCTTTGTCACTTCAACAACGGATATCGTTAAATCTCAACGCGATCCTAAACGATCCTGGAAAGTTGAAAAATACGAACGTGACACGGTACGAATGATAGGAGAATTCGACGAACCCCCGGAAAGAGACGTACTATTTTCGCTCGATGTCCCTTTTAATCGCCAAAGCGTTTTCGAACGCGGACGCGATTCGTATTGGACGTGTCTAGACGTTCTCTGTCCTGAGATGAGACTAGGAGAGAGAAAGGGAGAGGGAGAGAAGCGACAAGACAGGAGATAGAGAGGCAAAGCACGGTGACACTAGAAGCGGTACGTCAGAGGGGTTTGCTCCGTGATCGAGGAGATGCCATCAGTCACGTAGACGCGAATTCGACGGTGGATGCACTGTTTGCGTTACGTAAGATCGTCGTTTAGCAACGGTCGACCCCCTTTTCGTCCTGTTAACCTCCTAACGTGACGACGCCTAACCACTTCGACGCCACTCAAATGGATCCGTTCTGCTTGACGTGCGAGCGATCTCGTGGATCTTCTTTTTCCGAAAAAGTCTTATCTAAATACTTGAATCTTCCATCGGCGTTAAAACGTCGTCGAAGACTTCCGTCTCGTCGACAGCTCGCGCGGAGAATTTCGATGGACGACGACGACGTTAAATTGATCGACATCTCGGACGGCGCGCTCTCTCCCATTCTCTACGGCCAATTGGCTGTTAGATATTCGTGTCTACATCGAACGAAACGTTAGTTCGCTTCTCGAGTCCACTGTTTGGTTGTTTAGGCTAAAGAAGCAAAGAAGATCGGAACGTAAACGACGTAATACCGAGCAAGCTCCTTTGTGTATTTTAATTTCGTTGGGATATTTCTAAACCAGCACGCGAGTGACGTACGAAAGGCGTTTCGTGATGACTGACGAGAATCGATCGATCGGTAGGGTTTCGCCAAGGGTTTTTTAAAAAACAAAAAAAAACCTAAGAACAACATTTTTTCATTAAAAAAAGAAAACAAATCACTTTCCGAACAATCTAATATCGAATAAATGGACAGTCGACGAAAAAAGTGTCGTGCTTTGATCATATTTCGATCTTCGCATTCGAAGCTTTAAAAATCCTAGGTGAAAATTTGGATTCTTCGTAATTTTTTACAGCGAATTACTACGACTACAAATTGATTGTCAAAACGTCACCACTAAACGGGACTCCGTGCCATAAATGTCCGTTTACCGCGCGGACAGTGCCGGGTTATGAGAATCTGCTGTCTTACGTCCCCGTCCACGTGGTAACGCAAGAGATGCAAAAGCTAGACAAGCGAGCGGTAAGGCAGGAATCTAAAATTACCTACGAATTCTACGAATATTTTTCGTTTCGATAAGCGTTCTTTAACACGAGTTCGAGATAATACTTCTAAGCGTAACGTTCGTTTCCTCGTATCAACGAAAAAGTTTGGCGGATAGCGCAGATAATATATAATTTATATATCCGTTTAGCAGGCCTTCTCTGATGTTTCTCACGCGTCCTTAATCGAACGTAATGTCAGTTACGACGAGGACATTAGAAACGCGCGCGAGTAAGTAGTCGTAGCACTTTCCGTCGTAGGAATGGAAATTGCACAGGTGGTGGTTGCGTCAGTAACGAGCTTATAAGTCGCCACGTATCCAGTGGGACGCGCGCAATCGATTAAGGTTTAAACAGTTATTTGGGTCAGCTCCGATCGCGTAATCAGCCAGTTAAATAGGACGCGTGCAATTCACCACGACGACTAAATTCATTCGCAGGAAGTATCACGACGAGAGATTCCCTCGATATTTAATTTGATTTAATCACGAACGGGATCGCCAATCGACGTGGAATCGTTCGTTTCGTCATTGCGACGCGATTGACTGACGATTCGTCCGTAATTCGTACCTTGCGCGTACTCGATCATTTTTCTTGAGAATTTCTCTCGTTACAACGAGGACTCGTCTTCTCTCCTCGCTTCCTTTCTTTCTACTTTCTCTTTTGTTACTTCTCTTTTCTTTCCTCCGCTAACGAGTAACAGCCGTGACTCCTTCGTCACGCAGTCCTCTCACCGACGAATCTCCACGGACTTCCGCCACGCTGCGGCAAATCGATCTCGTACCTTAACATGGAATAGGTATTTAACACGGATACGCGATCTATTGAATTAGAAGGACACGACTCGTTATCTCGTCTCATCGATGGGCCAAGAACGAGTACGACGATAGGCGTGCATTTACGGCCTTATCCCACGGCAGTAGGCAGGAATCGAAACCGGGACGTTTCGCGATGAAAAAAAAAAAAACGTCGGGAGGATTCCGTTTCGCTCCTACCGGAGGCGTTATAATCCGAGAAACTAATGAGACCCCGTCGCGTCAAGACGGAATGTTAATCGTTCGGAATCATCGATCACTCGTACCGCGACGCGAACGTGTAACGTAGAACGATGTAATTTACGAAAACTAATCGGACATGGCCTGCACGCGCTAGATATCTACCGATAGTACGCTCTAGTTATAAATCATAATCGATATAATTAGCGTGTTGCGAACGAAAAGATCGAGTCGAAAGGAAGGAGCGATAAAAAAACCGAGGGACCAAAAGGATGACGTACAAGAAGAAGAGGAAGAATAATAAGCAGAAAAGACAAAGAAGTTGTAGACTCTGGCGCGGAGGAAGCGAAGAAAGGAGAAGTATATGACGACGAAGAGGAGGAACGAGAAAAAGAGAGATAAAAAGACGAAGAAACAGCAGCGGACGACGATTATCGTTCGGGGCGGTCCTTTTACTTTCGGGAAAGTAGGCCGTTTCCTTTGTCGCGACTCGTCGCTCGGTTAGCGCGCCATAGAAGTCCGACCTTACGTTCATCAATTTTCGGTGTGGATGCACGCAAGACGTATATAATGAGAGTGTATGGTCGGGAAGGTGGGATCGGCAAAGACGTTCGTGACTGTGGCGTAGGTCCAGATTGGTCCGGTAGAGTCGGTGGATAGGTGGCCTTTGATGCCTTACCCGGCATTCGGCCTCAAAGTGGATCTCCTCGTGTCCCTTCCTATACCGTCTTTCGTCCTTTCCTCGTCTTACGTTCGTTCTTTCTCTTTCGTGCGCGTCGCATCGAGCGTGAGGCTGCGAAGGAGGGGGAGGAGGTGGAGGAGAAGGCGAAGGAAGAGCAACGGACCAAGAGAGGAGCCTAGGTTTAGCTAGAAGACGAGGAGGAGAGCATCGCCGTGGCTGTAGTAATATTAATGATGACTCGCTGGTCCTCCTACTCTTCCTCCGCGTCCTCCATCTTCTTCTTCTTCTTTTCCTTCTCGGACGGTACCCTCTTCTCCCACCGCCTCCTCGGACTTCTCGTGGAATCCCACCCTACGTTGCTTGTCCTCCGATGTCTCCTCCGTACACGCACGTTTCCAGACAATCCTTTCGTTTATTCGTCAAGATTGACGACCTTGTGCTCGAATTCTCGCGGCGTCCGACGTCGTTCGGAGTTACCGAGAGGATTCTAAGCTCGATGGAGATGATTATTGGTCGCTTAAGAGCGGACCTCCGGGAGATCTTTTTTTTTACGAGCGAATGCTTCCCTCGTATTATACTGGAATGTTATGAATTGGTCTATGGCTTCTTTCCCGGAAAAAAACGGAATCGTAATACGAAGATATTTTAGCGACTATCGTTCCGTTTTTATTGAAAAATCGTGGCATCTTCTTAGGAGAAAGTAAAGAGGATATAATTTAATTATTTCTCACGTAAGAGGATTTTATGCGTGTCGAACGATTTCCACGTGTTTCGTATAATGAAATTCGAGATAAAACATCCACGAGGGGAAAATAGAAACGAGAAGTAAATGGAAACGATCCCCAGATGTAGATGAAAGATCGACCTGCAAGCTCTGAAACGCCATGGAAATAGAAAAATGGTCGAAATCTTTAAGATGGTTCCGCCGGTTTTACGTGACCATTTCTGAACAGCTGAAAACGCAATCTGGTCCATCCCACTCGCCTGAAAGTGTATCGCCTCGGCCATTCGAGAGGCTAATTAGAAATCTCGAGCGGAAAATGTCGAGGGTTTCGACAAAATGTCGGTTACTCCGGACCTGTCGGGAGTAGATTGAAATTTTAACGACTAACAACGGCACGACGAAAATACTTTGCTCCTTTCTCGTGTAAAGTTCGATAAAATATCACGTGGTTTCTTTTACGTCGTCGTTAAAATTAAAAGATTTCGTAATTTTTGTCTCTATACTTAAACTATACAAACGTTATGACAGGCGTTATGACTACTTTTCTTTTATCTTAAACTTGAATGAAAACGAACGAAGCTCGTAAATAATGGTCTTTTCGAGCCCAAGCGAAAATTCTATGCAAAAGCAAATTTAAAAAGGAAAGAACAGCTATATTTGCCTCGGGCCGACCACATCTTAGACAATATGGCGGCACGTAGGTCGCATCTTCGGTAGGATACAAACCAACCAGGCAACCAGGCAAGGCAAGGCAAGGCAGGCACCAAAGCGTATCCCGCGGGGAAGATGGCCGTGGCCCTGGCCACCTGCTGCCACTTTGATTCCGCCGCTGGAATCTCATTTAGCGGTGTAATCCCCGCGTTCATTGACGATGGATCGGCCGTCCACGAGCCATTGTAGGTGTACTGAAACACTTCGTACCTTCCAATATATCATCGATAGACGGAAGATCGAGTCGGCCGGTTATCGACCATATAAAAATGCGAAGATACATGCACCATGCGTAACCTTCCACGATTCCTACGGCCATTTTGACTTTTTTCTCCTAGCTACGGAAAAAAACAACGAAGGCATTGAAACGAAGAGTTCGCTGATGACGACAATCGTTGGTCAAAGCTCTTAAAATCGTGCGAAAAAATTACGTATCGCGTAAGCTTCGTCAAAAATATGAATGCATCGTCGATAGAATTATACATCCCTTCCTTCATACAATCGTTTTTCCGCGGTAGCATCCCGCCGAGCGAACTCCTACGTTCTCAGATTTGTCGACGTTTAGCTTCGAAGTGAAACTGCGAAGAAATGCCATAATCGTATCCGCAAAATTTGGTTCAACATTCGAGACCAAACCCAGACCAAAACCAGACCCGCCACGCAAAACCGATTAATTCTTCCGGTAATTATCATTTACCGGAAGAGGTTCCCTCGTCCGCGAAGGTGCCGTCTCTCGTCGATGTTCGCCAAACTCGACAATTAATAACCCTGATAACACCTCGAGTGTAACCGCATTATCTTATTTAATTTCCAACAAGGATCTCGAAAGATGTCTACCGAAGAGGCTCTCGTCGTGGTTCGTCCCTCGCCATCCAGACGAATCTTCACGATTTTGGCGAAAGACAATGATTCGGCTTGGCCCGGTTTGCCGGACGATGAATAGGACGCTGATTGTTTGCGCCGCGTCACGGTTTCGGAGTCGCCGTTTAATTCAATTTGTGAGTGACTTACGGTGCCTGCCATTAGTCATCGTAGCCGGCGCGCGAGCGTAGCCGGTCGGCGCTTCTTATTTTCAGAGGTCCAACTCGGATGGTCGGCTCGTGGAAGAAGAGGAAGCCCTCGCGCGATGGACGAAGGGCGAAACGGTGGACAGGAGGAACGAGCGGCGTCCTCCAAGGAGAAGAGGTAGAAGAGAACGAAGGAGGAAGGCGGAGGTGGAGATGAACTTGGTAAGGGTACCTCTGAGAATCACTTAGATCTCAGCCGCCGTGGAAGACCGGTTGATTATCGTTCCGGGCAGCGATATCGCGCGAGAATGCCCCTCATCAGGTGAATTGACTGCAAATGGTAGCGGAATAATAACCGGCATTATCGTGAGCCAGAATGCGCGCGCGCACGCATTCGTTCGTGCCCGATGCGCGCGAACCTTGCAAAGGACTCTTCGAGTGCGAGGGATCGCTTTTGTATCACCGCGTCGGTCCTAAGACTAAGGGGATTACGTGGCCTTGCTCGGGCTTCTCTTGGCTCGTTAATTGCCACTATGATCGCGATACACAAAGACGATCGCGTCTTTTTCTAGATAACACGAAACTTCGTCTTAGGAACTTGTCCATCCCAATTCGAAGCGCTTAATGGTACGATTGAAATCTGGGATGTTTGGCTAATTTTCTTCTTTTTTTTTAGAAACTTACGGATATTTTCCGTGTCGAGGACTTCGCGAAGTCGTCGAAGGCTGCGTTAGAGCGAAAAGGCGTCGTTTCCAACCGAGAATCATCAAAGTTCCTAGATTTACGTCTGGCTGTTCCAGGCCTCGTCGTTTGGTGGCCTTTGATGCGGGTCGCTCAATCGAAACCGCCATCATGGCGTAGTTGGTTAACGAATGGCACCTCGTGGATGCCATAATTCTACCTAACCTACGGAGGTCGAGCCGAACTCGACAAACGCGGAAGAGCGCACGGAAGAGGATAAGTCATCGTCGACGGTGGAACGAACGGAGAAAGTAAATGCCAGACTTCGAGCGCGCTCCCAACGACGATGACCAAGCGCATTCGTCTCAAAGTCTAGACTGGAGCAGACCGATGCTTCCACGCCCGTCCGAGTGTTCAACGGATCGACGTGCCGAGGCTCGCTTACTTACCACGTCGTCCTCGAGTTTGGTGATCTAACATTGTCGCCAGGTGCTACCTGGCACGCGTTTGGTATCAAAAGGAACGATGACTGATAGTCGGAAGCGCGAATAGCTCTTCAAACTGCGGAGAAAATTAGCCTCGATTTTGAATTAAATCGACGAACGAACAGTTCCGTCCAAGAATAAATTTTCGTGTTATTAATTACGAGATTCTACGTATCAACTTGCCGTTAACAGTCGTCCTTATATGTTTATAAAATCAGAGAATTATTTTTTAAATAAATATTATTTCTCCGAATTATCGTGTTCTTTTTATATTAAGGAACAACGTTAGAAAAGTGCCAAGTATTCACCCCTATTAACACTCCCAATACGGACCTCACTGGCTTCACCTGGGTCTCAAAGGACCTAGACTTTTAAAATCGACTTCTAGTAACAACATTTACAACTCGGGAAAGAAGTGAACGAAAATTGAATATGAATACTAATTAATACAAAAACAGTGTAAAAATAGCGTCCGATGATTCCTATAATTTAAATTAAGGTAAACTTTTGTCGTAGATTCTTAATTCTAAAAATGATTCTCTAGGAACACGTGAAGTTTCAATTACTGCAAAAAAAATTGAGAGAATTATTTTCGAAAATGTATTATCTTGGAACACTAGTCGCGTGTTCTCCAAGTTAGTTAGGCGAGTGCCTCTGAAAGGAAGAAAACCAGATAGAGACGGAGACAAGAAAAATCTGGCAAAAGAGCATTCAAGCCCCTATTATTTTCTTTTTTCTTTCTAGACGTAAATACGTGAATATCGGAATTACCTAATCCGTATATCCGGTGTCAAGCGTACTCATCGACGCTTCGTCGACGATGAGGTTGTAAAAACGTTCACAGTGAAAAAGTTAGCGACTTGGAAAGGTGTGTCGAAACGGAAGACAACGGTCGCGAGAAACGAAGTGAAAGTAAAGAAAAGCCGTTGGATGATCACGTGGCACGCGATCTCAATGAAATCGATCGCATCGTTCGAATTAATCGAGAGACGAGTCGAAGTATTGCACTTCGAATAAAACAGACGATTTTCGTTTAACCGTAAGAACGCTCGTTTGTCTTGCCTTATCGATACGAACGAAAACATTCAGCAGTGTTACGATTTATTTTTCGAGGAAGCTCGAGAAGTACGCAATGCCGCTTGGAAACAGAGTATCCAAATGGACTTTTTACAAAATGAATTCGACGGTTGCTTACGAGTCAAACGAGTCCATGATGAACTACCGTCCAACGATGAAGAATTAAATTAACGCTTGTGAAAACGATGGCGCCATCTTTCTCGAATATTATCTCGAAATTACAAAGAAAATCGGGACGGTGTTCCGCGCTGATTGGACTTTCGAAAATGGGGAAATTTAACAATAAAAAAAAGAAGAAAAAATTAGAAGGAGGACAGGAGAAAGAGGCGAGGAGACGGGTTCTGTCAGACACAGAGAGGTCGTTCGGAGGTAGAGGGATGCCGAAGACGAGGAAAAAGACGAGAACGTAGGCGAAAGAACGAACAGCGTGGAACGTGAGAGGGACGAAGCAAAGAAACGCGGATGTTTCTCGAGCGGAAGGAAAAGGAAATGGAAAAGGCAGCGTGGAAAGTAAAAGAAACGAAAGAGATGAGAGGAGAAAAGAAGAGACGAGGGAGAAAGAACTCGGTTGGGTATTAGACGGTCTGAAGGGTGGATGCGAAGAAAGAGAGTTCCCTCTTTCTTATATATTTTTTCTTGTATTCTCCGCCGTTCCTTGGGAAAAGTTTGTTGTTTGAAGCAGCGCTCTGGCTCTCGCGATCATTAATCATGCCAAGTTTTGGTTTGACTAGCAGCAGCCCCGACGCATCTCCTTCCACCTCCCCCTGCTTCTTTCTCTCGCCCTCTCTCCCTCTCGCCCCTCGCTCTTCAGTCCTCGTTCGCGTTTCCTCTTTCTCCAGGCTCTTCTCTTCGTCATCTTTCTCTCTCGTTTCTCCAGTTTCTCCTTCCTGTTACGTCGGGTTCCTTCGGTAACGGCAGCCACGAAGCTTTCCGCGAGAGGGAGGGCGAGGAGGTGGCTGAGAAGGGAAGTCTTCCTCCCCTACCTCCTCTCTCTCCTCGCCACAATTCTTCGTCGATCTCATTCCGCCCTCCTGGATCCTTTTCCTCTCTCTCTCCCTCCCCCCTCCTTCTCTCGAGCACATCTCACCTCCCTGGACCCCCGTAGGAGGGCGCACCAAGGGTATTCGGAGATATCGTAGAGGGGTGCCACGGCATGGAGAAAAGGGGAAAAAAGCGTAGTCTCCATCGCTCTCTAGCTCCGTTGCCTCCTTCTAACCACCCTTCGTGCACGCCGCCACCCTCCTGCCCTCGACCGTCGTAAGGACGCCCCTTCTAGGCATCGCCGATGTTGCGCGCCAACTGGGACCGTTCCTATCCCCGTGCGTTCCTTCCGCGGCATCCGCACCGCTCTTTCCATAAAGTAATAAGAGATTCTGGGTCCTTTTCTTCGTCGTGGACGGGTTAGGCGATCGCAACCGCTCCGACAGCCTCGTACCTTCGCGGAAGCCTAGCGTAGCCTGGCTGTTGCTGCTGCCTTTCGGTTCCGCCGGCATCGATTCCACTCGCCAGCCACCATGGCGGATGTGTTGCGTCGTGTCCGTCTTCCACGATCGCGTCGAACGCCATCGAAGTCCTGACGACGCTTCGCTGAATTTTTTCCCTTGGAAATGTGGGAACGATCGATGCTTGCCCGATTCTAATCGAGTTCCAGTCCGGTGTTCACCCTTTAACTGTTTAATTTTCTTTCAAAAACTTTCTCTGCCTGCTTTTTCTTGCGACACTTGGGTTTCTTCCATATCGTAGATTACGAGTGTAATTTTTTTTTATCTTCGCGACGAGTATACTCGACCTAAACAGTTAAAGGGTTAAATTATATTTCGATTGAATACGATACCATAGTGTAGAGATTGGTGAATTAACGACTCTTGTTGGTTTAACATCGACGAGTTTTTTCCCCTATTTTTCTAGAAACATCTCCGAACTTGACAATTTCGAAGACCTTGCTCGTGATAAATTTTGCACGGATCGAGCTCGCGAATCGATGCAAACTGAAAAATTTGGGCGATAACTCGCTCGATCAGTTTAAGGAACGAGAATTATGGATTACGTAGTTATCGTGTCGGATATACCCCCTATAGTCGAATAGAATTCATGATCGAAAGATCTCATGAATCATTCACGTCCTTTTTATTTTATTTCTTTTTCACTTCCTTCGCCTTACGTCCGAAATTTCGAGCGGCCACCACGACTATCATCGACTGCAAATTCACGCGATTATTTTAATTCGCAGCCGTTGATCCGACGTACTTCCAATTTTCGTACTTATTCCTATCGAGTTCATCGATCATCGCGACGTATCCCCGTTCGAACGATATCGCTTTCATCGTAAGAGAAAATTATTAATCGTCGATGGTTATCCCCTACCATCGTCCGTACCCTCCTCGACGTCATTTTCATATCCTTTTATCTCATTTCGTTATCTTTCGTTTAAACGCATAAATTTACATTTAAATCATCAGCGATCCGTAATTGAGGAACCGAATCGATCGTCGATCGTCGATCCAAGGAGAGCAACGCACGAATGGTAAACGTTTGAACCACGGTTCGTAGAACGTTGG
>JAITYT010000090.1:1986642-2003593 GCA_025433975.1 Liostenogaster flavolineata | reverse complement strand
AGAGAGAGAGAGAGAGAGAGAGAATCAGCGCGTATGCAAATTGCTTTCGAACGCGAGGTCGAGCGGTAATTGCGCCAGGTCATCGTTCAAAGGTGAGCCCAACGCGCCGTTACCACCTTCGCGAAGCGATAATTATCGCACTCATGGCGACTCCCTGCCTGCCTGCCTGCCTGCCTGCATGCTTCACTGCATCGCCGCTTCGTCTTCCTTCTTCCCATAAGTGGGACTACCGTTGGCTCCAAGCCACCGAGAAGAGCCTCTCTTTTCCTCCGGACTCGCAGCTGACACTTTCACTCCTAAGCTCGTCGCCGAGTGTCGAACTTCCAATCGTTCTTATGCGCGTCTTTTAGCCGATGCCCCGATGACGACAATGACGATGACGCGCAGCCTGCTCTCGCCTGTCATCGCTCCCGTTTTTTTGCGTCACGGCCTCTCCTCCTCGATACACACGATTTTTCCTTCCTTTTTCTCGCTCCTCGCTTTTTTCTAGACCCCTCGAAGCAAACGCAATCGACACGTCGTTCCGCGATGCTTCTAACGTCTAAAGGTCCCAAAGATCTATTCAACGTTCAAAGAAAGCTTGTCTGGCTGTAGGATCTGCGCTCGATCCATGTGTCTAGGTGATCGAACCTATGATGTCTTAGCTTTTTTTCGAATTATATCTTTATTTTGAGTCAATGACGTAATTATTCTTATTATCAACGATCAATCGCTATTAATCTTGCACAGCTGATCAGGATCCGGAAAGTTCTGTCGGTTTTGAATGAAAATAAACCAGTACGTTTTCGATAGATCAATTAATATTTACCGAATGATACGATATAATTTTTACGGTTGCTGGCCATCGTCGAAGTTTGCGATGACATTATGCGACGGAACTTTCCGGTAGACCTAATAGATGCTATTTTAATAAAATCGCCATTGGAATTAACGATTACCAAACGTCCGGACGAGATCGTGGAGAAACGATAGATACTTGGATCTAATCGCGCCAGACAATAGTCGCTAATTCGTAGATCGTCGATAGCTAGGTGCCATTCGAGTGCGGTGGTTTTGCACGGAGGAAGGACGAGGCCCTTCGATACCTACCTGGAAGCTAGGAGACGAAGATCCCAGAGGGAATGGCGGCTCCCCTTTCGCGACAACGGCAAACGCGATCTCGTGACTCAGCGGCCTCCTGAAATCGTGTCCCACGGGTGCTCTCGCGTTTTCTCGCCTCCGAAGCGCCTACGCAGGCCCCCGTGAAAAGCCGAGGAACGTTCTTTTCTCGGAGAGGCCGTGAAACTCTGGACGAAAGATCGATCGGACGTGAGATGGATCGATGATCGATGCGAAGGTGCGGCGCTTCGCATTAGAAATCGGTTTACAAATATTTTGATCGTTCGTGAATCTTGTAACGGATCTCTCGATCATCCCCCAAGGGATGATACCGATCTCGGTTGGTCCGGAGGAAGACTTTGAAGGTTCTCGCGCGTTATGGAGGCAAACGAGCGTGCGACATTGACGATATAGTTGATACCCATGCGTACATCGACGTGTCTGTTACGTACGTGGCTCGCGTGTAGGACGTATGGATAAATAAACACTTTAATGCAAGGAAGGACAGGCGGTTCTATAAATATAATTTTTTTTGGGAGAAACGCATCGTTCGCTGCTCAGAGCAGTTCGTAACGTGTTTCCAATACTGATCGGTACGCTAATTCTCTCAAACTCGAAATGTCCGCTCTCAAAGCGAGTAGGTCCTTTTTAATCTTGCGGCACGTCGCCGCTCCTAGAGTAGGGGTCGCGAATTTATTCCCCCACTTTAGCCTTTTCCAAACGTAGGATTATTAATCCGCCTAATTTTACCTTTTGAAATTCTCGAGGAGATGAATAACTCGACGGCCTCGTTTATACAGTTGCTTTCTTCTATAACCTTTCCAATTGTAAAATTCGATCGAATGTTTTCGTTTACTAGAAGAAACCAACCGCGTATATTTTCTTTAGGCGATGCAATATAATAAAGTATGCGTGGAACGTGGGATATAATTCGACTGGCATTTTTTTATTTTATTTGTAATCGTGGCGTCTCGGTCTACTTGTCCGACACACCTTGGACACGTAGAGGGTCGATTGTTTGAAAAATTCGATGGAAAATCAAGGCGAAATTCGACGAAGCCTACAAGCGCACGTAACGCGATAAAGGAAGTGTTCGCACCATAGAAGTAAGTTGGTAGTACGTAATTCGTCTTTTACATATGTCCGACTCCATCTTTTCCTTCTTATCTCGTGCGCTTTAACGACATCGTATTTCCGCGTTGAAAATGATTTTTCTTCTTTTTTTTTTCTCTTTTCGCGAGCGACGCGCATCATCAATCACTAGTTAATAAGCGGTGTATTATCGATGAATCCGCTTCTCGTTAAGCTTGCGTCGTTGTTGGAAATTCTTTTCGTATCGAGCGCGATTCGTGCCGTGTTACGTCGCGCAATAGAATCTTGGAAAAATACGAATACAGAGGCAAGCGGGGTTCGTTCCTTGACTTTCCTACCTCTCCTCTCTCTCTCTCTCTCTTCTCTCCTACCTTCCCTTGTCTCTGCTTTTATCTCCGTCTTACCTCGCCCTAGCTCCTTCTCTCTCGCTACGACTTTAAAATATCTTTTCCTACGCCGACATAAACTTAAGAGCAATTTACTATCTTCAACCGGGAACGATTAATCAGCGTAGAGTCCTACCGCGCTAAAAATAATACCGTAATCGTAGATTCGCGAAACTTCAATATCAGAGACGTCGCTTCCTTTCATAAGCGATCAACAAGTTGAATATAACTGAAACGCCGTTAATAAAGCGATGAAAGTGATAAATCGCGACGGTGCCCTCTCCCGCCTTCCAGCCGCTCCTCCTTCGCCTCCTCCTATTCCTCGTCCACCTCCACCTTATCCTCCTCCTCCCCACCCCCTGCTCCTGCTCCAACTCCTCATCTCTCGCTCCTCTTTCTCCCGGTCGGCCCGAGTACAGTATTGCGTTATTAAAACTTTACTAATGGGCAATAATAAGCACTGCCGCCCCGCGAGATTGATATTAAATCATAAACTGGCTCGTTCTCATTTATCATTATCATGGTGCGAACCTCGCCTAGCCGTACCGCGACCCTTCGATCGTAATCTCTCTCTCTCTCTCTTTCTCTCCGGCTCGCGAGATTCGCGAAACGGCAATGAAATTACGCGAAGGTGCAGAGGTGACGTCGGTACGTAATATCAATCTGTCGCCCCCGTATACGGATTTTCATTCTCTCCCGATTTTTTTCTACAGGGAGGGAACGCGATGAAGTTCGTCGATGTCGACTCGATTTTATCTCGACTCGACCCCTTCCATTGCCCGAGCTACGCTCTATCGCCGTTTCTTCGAATGTTGATATTTAATTACAGACGAATGGCGATCTATCGTTGAGCGATGCAAGAAGATGGATAGAGCGCAGTTTCCAGCGAATTCCGAGCGTTCGCGCCGCGATGGCCTTGAACTCGCTCGAAGCCGCTACTGGACGCGTGTTTAACACCGCGTAACAATGGCAAGTTTATTAACACGTTGCGGATCGATCACGGAGATCTCCTTCTTTCCACGCATGAGAACAAAATTTATTCTGCTTATTTCAGTAACGTTTTGCTTCTGGTGTATTTGAAAATGTCCTTTCAATGATTTGGATTGGTTTTATTCCGTTCAAATTTTGAATTTTTAAGTATTTTTTAAACGAACGTAATTCGCTTTCAGGTTAAAGCTCCTTTAAATGCCCGGTCCTACCCGGAGAGATTGGAATCAAATACCTGATCCGCAACGTGTCGAGAGTCGATACGGTCAAACTTCTCTGCGTTGGGCCGTCGAGGTCGTAAATCTCCAACCGAGAGGAACGCGAGATCAAACAGCAACAAGAACGATGGATTCGTACAGCAAATTACGTATTACGTCGAATAGGTCGAGGAACCACGGACGATGAGTCGGGTTCGAGGCTTCGATTGCACTCGGTTTGTGGAAGATAAGCGTCAAAAATACGCGAAGAAACATTTTATAGGGTAAAAGCGTTTGTTCGATGGGAGCTGCGAATAAACTAGCAATTACGATCGTGACCTTGGATTGCAGAAAGATTGCAGAGACGGCATGGAAGTGTTCGTCGTTGGACGTCGACCGATTTAGAGGGTTTTAGAAACATCTTTCTTCTATAATTATTTTAAAACCCATCCCGACTTTGGTAAGGCCGATCGACTCAGTGACAGTCTAACGATCTGTTTAACGAGTGAAAGTCGGAAAGGACGATTGTTATCACGAGAATTCGTTCGGCCCAACTCGAACTGGCCTTCGCCAATTTAATGCCAAGATAACGCCAAGAATAAGCCACGTAGGTTCCAACAATAAGAAGCTATTGCTGCCGATGTTTGCACATTCCTTTCTCCGGTTTTCGCTTTTATCGTTAGTCTGTCGCTCGATTTTATTTCGGCGCGAGTATTCGTACAAATTGCCATTTAATTATCACGCTCGAAGCAGAACTCAATAGTAAGTTCGTAGATCATTGACCTCCTCGTGAGCGAATCTAGACGCCACTGTTCAGCTTTACAAAGACCTCTCGACCTAAACTCGTGGAGGAATTCATCCTGGATAATTATCCAGCTGGAAACGTCGAGGACAAAAACATCAAATCGACAGAGGGACTGGAATAAAAGCAGCTGTCTTCGGATGCGCTCGGAATCCTTGACCCCAAATTAGAGGATCGAAGTTATCGGTCAGCTCGAGAACGCCTTGCGACGCGAGATCGTTCTCGATCCTCTGGAGCTGGTAGCGGTAGCTGGAGAGTATTCGTTGTCCCTAACTGGGAAAATCTCGTTACTCCGCGTTTCCTTTCCCGTGCGAATTTCTCGCGTAACGTCGCGACGCTTTCCGACCCTCCTTCGTAGGGCCGTTCTCCCTTCTCGAGGAGGAAAAGAGCGCTCGGGTGCCGAGCGGTAGGCTCTCATGGGTGATCTCGAGGGATAATCGTCATCCCGTGAAACGCATTCGTTTGGCGACGACGAGGGGTGGGACGGAACGAGACGCCGAAGGAGAGACGGCCGAGTGGGTGGATGGGTGGCGCGGCGGTCGATGGTGGCGGGACGAACGACGACGACGACCAGGAGGGGGCAGAGGAAGGGGTCTACGTCGTGAGGACTAAGCTCTCGCGCTTCCAAGGGTGAGCCGTGGGTGTAAAAGGGGGGTGTCATGCCGGCGAAACGGGAAAAGTGATTGATCGTGTTTCGCCGGAAGAGAAGAAGAGAAGAAGCATCGTCGCGGAGAAATGGCGAAGGGAGAAAGCCCGAGAGGAGAGAGGGAGAAGGAGTTACGCCGATAGATTGGCCGAAGGAGGGAGAGAGAGAGAAAGAGATAGAATACGGTAAGGGTGGACGTAGACGAGGAAGCGTGATAGAAAAGAACAGCGAGAACGAGAGAGAGAGACGAAGCAAAGGAGGCAGAAACGAAGGAAGAAGACGGAGAAGAAACGAAGGAAGAAAAAGAGGAAAGAGAAAAGGACAGAAGTTCTGAGCGTCAACGGTGATAGAGACGAAGAGGTCGAGCCGCAAAACGAGGAGACAACGTCCAATCCCCCGTCCTCCTCCACCTTATCCTCCTTCTTTTCCACGACGCACACATCCTCCTTTCGCCCCTCACCCCCCGCGTCCTATCTCCTCCACCTTCGGTCCGCTTCAGCCGCGACCTCAACGTCGAGCTTCCTTCCTACCGACTCGCAGATTCCACTCTGAGCGTCCTTCTCTCTCGCGTTTTCGGTTCTTCCTTCGATGTCCTTCTCCTCCTCCTCCTCCTCCTCCTCCTTCTGGTTCGGCCCACGTCCGATCCTCCCTCTCCCTTCAAGCTCCGTTTTCTCATCTCTGGGGAGCCGTATGAAGTGGCCGAGAGAAAAATAGAAATACGTATCGGCGAGAAGTGGAAGGGAAAAAACTCGTGAGGGTGCTTCGCGAGGCTCGCGGAAAAAACAGGTGACGCGCGCTCTCAGCTGCCGTTCAATTGGCCACTCGTTTTCCACCCTCCTGTCCTTATTTCGTACGTTGGCTCGTTCGATCTTTCTTCTCGTTTCTTCGTTTCTTCGCTATTTACTTCCCCCGTTTTTACGCTTCCGACGAGAACCTCGACTCTTACCTCGACGGACGGCAAGACGGAAAGCCACGCATCGAGCTAACGCCAGGCTCGTTGTTCTTCTCGAAAAGATCGATATCCCTTAAGGTCGTTCGTTTCTTTATCGGCTCGCTGACGGCACGTCGAAGGATTTCGAACTCGCCTGGAAACGCGAAGGAGAGGAATTATCATCTTTTTCTAGTTTCATTGAATTTGTCAAAGGATCCATCGCGTAAAATCGAAAGGAAAAAGAGGATGCACGTTTGTTAGAGATCGTACGATATTCGAACGACCGGAATGCAACCAACGAGACGGAAAATACGAAATTCAAATGCCCGTGGCGACTATCGATCGCATCGCGCTTGAAATAGACGCGGTTGGTTTCTTCTACTAACCGAAATATCAAACGAACGTTTTACTAATTCGAAAAATTCTGGAAGAAGCTAATGGAATAAACAAGTCTAGGTTAAACGCAAAAATAATTTGTTTTGATGGATGTCCCCGGCGTGGAGGAATGAACATAGACAAACGTTAATCGAAACGCGCTATCGAAATTTCAATCCTGTCGGGTTATTGGCGACACACTCGATCACACGAACGCTCATACCGAGAGACATTCGCGCTCAGTCACTCAGTCGTGACACTTTCATACTGACGATCCTAACGCGCTCCTAATCCGAAGCTCTCTATCTATCGCGATTTATCATTGAATTATTATTATTTCGTGAAGTACATTTATTTATTCCAATCAGGTACACTCACACCACCTTGACATGCCAAATTCGATTCAGAAATGTTCGATACCTGTTTCGTAACGATATATGCGTGTAGCGTTTACGTTAAAAGGAAACATGGTGTACGAACGTAATGTTTAGAAGCATGCCCTAGGTCAAGGAGAAATACGGTCGAACGCGAATCGACAAGCGACGGGAGAAAGGGCAACGCCAAAAGAGATAATAAGAGAATATAAATTTGTAAGAGAGCGAATTCAAAGAACGAAATAAAATTAACGTACGTAGACAACGGATTCTTTAGCCAAGTTCGTCTTTGCACCTAAGTCACATCCTCGAAACCGTGTGCCCACACGCGCATGGACCAATAAAGCGATTTCACACGTTTTGTACCAGTAGGATCTTAACCAAATAAGTAATATAGCTAGCTTCTGCTCGGTGCGATCTACTTTTTCCCTCGCGAATCGTTTTAAACCCTTGGATACGTTGTACGCGATAACAATTCGTTAAATATTCAAATACATTACATTTCTAATTCGTTTCTTTCATTTCACGTTATTAATCACTTCGCATCCGTTCGTTTATTACGAGAAACGCTGAATATTCATACGTATCGCCAATTATAACGGTATAAAATAATTACGTGGTATACTGTGACTAATTTTAATGCTCTCGCTCGGTAATGAATTCGTTCGTACTGGCAAAGAAGCGAGCGATCCAGCAATAACGTTTCAACGTTACCCAGGTACCTACCTTGCAACTTTAATGTTATCGCTATATCAAATTAAAGTCGAAGTTACGATCGGGACGAGGGAAGTTCTCGTAATTTTGAACGAACGGAACGAGCCGGAAAGGACTATCTTCGATGGGAATGGAGAATTGTTTCTTTCTCTTCGGTCTTCGCTTACAAACGTGAATTCTCGAACGAATCATCGAAAGACGTTCCACTTACTTTTTTCGGTGCCCCTCGGCATAAAGCAAACGATATTTCCGCTTGTTCGGCATCAAGTGGGAAGAAATTCAACGATAAATATTCTCGCGTACAAAATTATTTACATCCGGTGCACGTCGAAAAATTACCGCTGAAATTAACGATGCCAAATAAATTTTAGGACAATTCTACAGATCTTCCGAGTCATACCTAAATCCAGTGATTCTAAACCGGATAACATATCGGTCGATTCTAAGACCGATGGATCCCTCGAAGACATCGAATTATCCCCGATAGTTCGTACTAGTCGCGCGTTAATTTTCCCAGATAGACGGACACTCGAGCCGAGATCCAGTTACGTCGACGCCCAGCGCGATATTCCGTTCGATCGCGATCTTCTAGGAGACGCACCGAGGAAAGTGTTACGAGTGAACGCGCATCTCGGCGATTGCGATTCTCGACGGTTGTTGTACCGTACGATCCTCTCGCATCCTGGCCAGCGGTCGTAACCGGCTGCTAGGCCTCGACAACGCGTACCGTGCCGCATTGTCGTGGCCACGGCAAAACACAGTGAGTGTGCTCTTTGGTGTAATGACTCGGCAACTTTATATCCTTCGCACTTCGCAGCTGATCACGAGTAGACGTACTTGACCGAGTGCGCCGGGACACTTGTAGAGCACTAATATAAACAAAGTGCGCGACCGACCGGTGTGGATCCATTACTTTCAATTTGCGTGACGTCAATCGCCTTACGTAATAAATATTTCTGGATATCTCGAGCGTCCTCCTCGTAATTGTCGAATCGACGCCGCCGCCGTCGGCGATTCGTCCTCCCGACACGCGACTCTCCTGCCAATTTCGCGTATCCATCTTCCATTTCATCCTAGGATAAGACAACGTCGAACGACTAACGTACGATGAACGATCGAAGGATTCGTCGTTCACATTTTCCACCTTTATACCTACGATTGCGCGTTTCCGACGCTTTTGCATCTACGATCTACGCGGTTCGTTCGCGATCGCGCTATCGATATCACTAAAGGTATCTCGTTTGCAGTTGGAATTGCGTGCAATTGCGACCCTTCCAATCCTAAAATTCGGGAAATCTCAACACCAGGCAAATTCGAAACCCAAACGGTTAAGGGAATACTGTGGGATCTGGTCAGCGGAGGAAACGATCGAGAGAATCATCTTGATCGTTTTGATCGTCTTGATCGTGTTGGACGACTAAACGGAGCCTAGGAAGGCTAGCGAGATCATCGAAAAGAGAAGAAGAAGAAGAAGAAGAAAGAGAAGGACATAGTCGGTCGTGGTCGTTCCGGCAGCATCCCTGGGAAAGATGGATTTCGGAGTGGTGGGAGGCGGGTTAAGAGCATCCGTAGGAGTGACTCCGGACGCAGGGGTACGGAACGGTTCGTTCGTTGCGGGGTACGACGTTTTCCGTCCTCGGAGGCAGGGGTTGGTCTTGTGGTGCGAAGGATGGCGTCGGAGTGGGGACCAGGAGACGGAGGGGGGAGAAGCGTGGTTCCAGCGCGAGAGAGCCTCCAGAGCGGAGTTGCCAGACGAGTTTCTACCGAGGCAGTGCGAGCTCGCCGCTTCATGGCACTGTCCGGTCGACTTCCCGGTTTGCCTCGCGATCCATCGTACTGTTGTTGTTGTTGTTGTTGCTGTTGTTCTCGTCGTCGTCGACGTCGTCGCCGTCGTTGTCGCGACAGCGACGCTCGAAGAAACGTCGCGTTTCGCGAAGTGAACAGGAAGCAAGGGTTGACTTCTGTCCGTCGGTGAACGGTGAATCGTCGCGTCCGTTGGATGCTAAAGCGACTTGCCTAACGCGAAAGAAAGAGGGGAGGGAGAGGAAAAACTCTGGTGGAATTCGTTGGGCTTGTCGTCAATCGGGCAGCTCACGTTGCGAGTTCTTCGCGTGTGAATCATTGGGAAGGAAGGGAAAGAGGAGAGACAGAGAGCGAGGGATCTACGAAGGCAGAGAAGTTGTGGCACCTGCCGCAGTGTCTCTCGTGGCGCCACTCACGTGTTGCATGCGTGCCGGGCTATCCATCATGGTCGCGAGTGCGGAGCCGCTCCGATTGGTGGAATAACGGTCACGTGGTATGGTAATTGAGCCCCGGTGGGCGGGAAGGAGCGAAAGGGGCCGCGGTGGAGCCGCTTCGCGGAGGATCTGAAAAGTGACGGAAGGCGAGAGGCGAGGATAAGCCGCTGCTGTCCATCGGGTCCTCGTCGTGGGTTCCGTTCTTTTTTCCTTCTTTTCTTCTTCCCCATTCTCCGTATCCTTGGATCGTTTCCTTCTTGGATCTCCTTTCTTCCTTTCTTCTCGCTTTCTCCGCTCTCTTCCTCTCCCCCTCCACCCTCCATTTTCGTCTCTCAAAAATTTGCCCTCTCGCTTTCTTTCTTGCCCTCTCGGGTCCCCTTCTTCTTCTGTCTCTGTCGCCCTCTCTCTCTCTCTCTCTCTCTCTCTCTCTCTCTCTCTCTCTCTCTCTTTCACCACTTTTCCAGCGAGGAAAAGGACGCCCCTCTTTCTCTTTGTTCTTGTAGCGAGGAGCCGCGGGAAAACGAACACGAACGACGCATCGCGGTGCAGTGCTCAATGTGCTTTCGTGAAAATGTGTTTCTCGATATGGTAGAAAAGCGGCGCGACGACGACGACGACGGGCGTCGATCGTACGTAGATACGGTATCTTCTGGGTCGCGATGACGCAGGAACACGCTTAGCGATATGTTTAAGAAGAGTGCGTCGAGTTCCCTCTGGGAATTAGTGAAGTAACGTTGATTAACGCGACTTGGAATTAAGAGGGAGTGCATCGAGTGACGATCCGTAGTAGAGTAGAGTGATGTGAGGAATCGTGCGTAACTTCGAGAAAGACGCCTTAACGACTGTTCCAGTGTTTTTTTTCTAAAAACGAGAACGCCTGGCGAACATGAGCTCGTTCCTCATGAATCCGTCCACCGGAGGTGGATACCATCATCATCATCAGCATCAACAGACGAGCGGGAGTCACCACTTGGCCGCGACGGCGGTGATGGTCGACCCCAAGTTCCCTCCCAGCGAGGAGTACAGTCAAAGCAATTATATATCTTCCTCGGGGCCGGATTTCTTCACCGGTAGCGGCGGCGGCCACCATCTCAATCATCCGCAGTCTCACCAACTCCAATACGGTTATCATCAGCACCACCATCAAGCGGCTACGACGCCTTACGGTGCCACGTCCGCCGTTCCGCTTAACGGTGGTTACGCCGGATACGGAGGATACTACGGACCTCATCATCCTCATCATCAAGTTCATGCGGTACACCACGCTACTTTGCATCCTCACCATCATGCCGTCGGCGCGCTGGCCATGCCGCCGGAGGCGCAGCAACCGCCTCACACGTGTCCTACGTCTATTCAACACCAACAGCAACAGCAACAGCAACAACAGCAGCAGCAGCAACAACAATCGTCCGTTCCTGCTTCCACCGTATTGGGCTCCACGCCTCTGTCGCCGTCGATGCTACAGAGTCACGTGCAGCAGCAACAGCAGCAACAACAGCAACCCGAAGCCATCCAACAACACCAACAACATCAGCCACAGAGTCAACCACGCGAGAACAACGTGTGCAGTCCCGCGGGTTCGGCGTCCTTGCATCGCGATAATTCGCCGGATTTGCAGCAACAGCCGAATTCCCAGCAGACGCAACGTCTGGGGGGATCGCAGCAACAGCAACAACAATCCCATCAGCAGCAGGCGCATCACGTGGACGACGGATCCGATCAGGATGACGCCGAAGACGATCAGATGTTGGATGAATCGCCTGGCATGATGGACGACGAGGAGGACGACGAGGAAAATGGGGATCGCGTTATTTACCCGTGGATGAAGAAGATCCACGTAGCTGGTGTCGGTGAGTTCGTATTCCCGTTTCCGTATCGTTATAGGATCGCGACCGACGAACCGGAACGGCTCGTATCGTCCGTAATGTTTTCTGCTGATAAAATTAGAAATTCGCATTGTTCGTTAGCGATATTGTAATTAAATTCGCCGAATTGGATTCAACTATCTCAACAACCAAATCGATGGTACGAATAATTCCGAAACCATTCTCGTCCGTCGGATGGGGCATGTTTCGATCGAACGACGCGGCTTGGTCTTGATATCGCGATAAATGTTTTATAAATTCGATAATATTATATTTCGGTATACTATATAAATTCAATCAATAATCTTTGAAGTTTAGAATAAGCTAATTTCGACAAATCCGCGATAGCGATAGCCTAAGCATTTTTGCCCTAAGCATATACGAAAGTTTGACCGCTTGCTCGTCCATTCTCAATGATGGATAAAAAAGCTAACAATTAAGCGACAATGACGTTCCTGACTTACGATTTTGGAGAGTTTACATAGCAACGACAAAAGTATTCCCTTCGTTCGAGTTTGCTTGAGCATCTCCTTCGTTACGTGCGCAGAAAGAATTCTACGAACGAAGAGACTTCAAAGATTTATGAGGGCCAGAAGAAACGCGTGGTAGTCTTAATCGCACCTGATCCTTGTTATTGCGTCGCTCAGGTCACACGGAGAAGGAAAACATCTCCCATTGTTAGCCCGTCGCTCCGTTATACGCGCCGTAAAATCCTAGATGCATCACGTACGCGCTGGCGTTCGTCCTTACAATGACGGCCTTTCGAAACGACGCAAGACTTATGAGCACAGATTTATCTTGCACCTTACAATCACCTGCGCGCAAACGTTGCGGCTTTCGTCGAAAGACAAATTCGATTACGCCTGTCGTGTCGCCAAACCCTCGATACCTCAAAGTGCCTCACTTTGGCGTGTCGAGCTGGAAAGTGGAATTTTCGAGTTAGCCGCAAAGCGTGACGTATCTTAAGAACTGCGCACGAAAGATCGTACTATGGTCCACTTTATGTCCATGAAAAATGTCTCTGCGTGTCGTACGATCGGTTGCAAGCACGGCACAGTTGTCGTGTATTTTTGTGACCGAATGTAGGCTCGAATTCGTAAGATTTAGATTTAACATAGAGGAGAAAATAGAAAATAGATAATGCAAAACTCTCGATGATAGTAGTTCCTACATCTTTTTCTTCTCGTCGGTTGTCTTTCGACTCTAAGTAGTCTACGCACACACGCACGCATGTTCTCTGTCATCCTACATCGACGCGCGTTAAGCTATCTTTGTCTTTTCGATTTTTCAATCTTTCAAATATTCGCACGCATAGTCCGTTTAAATCGTCTCGAACGTAATGGCGAATATTTCCTCGTGTGGACTAAATAATCCGACGAGATAAAATTTAAAGAGGCAAGAGCGATACGAACAGCCTTTCCTTCTTACGCGCGCGCGCTGGCACATCCTGCGGTAATACGAAAATTGCTTTCGTTTAGTTATCAACGGATAATTAGAAAGTTCTACAGTATTATTTAAGCTTATCGCAAAAATACGGAAGAATGTTTTTTTTTCAACATTTATTCTTCCGACGGCGAATACGTGCCAAGGTGAAGAAACGTTCGAAATTCGTTTCCTTCGAATATCAAAAAGCATTCAGTGATAGGCGGTTTAGAAACTTCTAAAGATCATTTTTGCAACGTAATACTCCTAGGAACTGGGGTGCCTTTCCAGCCTCAAATTTCTATCGTACGTTTGACCGCGAAAACTGCCGCTCATACCAACTTGCAACTATTTCCCTTTGAGATCGTTCTGCCGCGTAAGATCGCCGTGAACGTGAGTACCATATTTCATACATCCGAATAAAGCAATGACAGAAGAATTCAACTGCATTACCATCTTTATACCTACTTTGTTATGGTTTTGTACTTGTTTAACACTCGTTGTATCGAAGCAGGAAAAACCCGAGTTAACTTGAAAACGTTAATAGGTAACTTTCAGAAGTTACTTACGACTGTAAGCATTCGTATCTTTTATACGCGATGAAAATTTATCTGGATGCATCTAAGATCTCACTCGCTCCATAAAATTCCGTTTCGAAGATGTCTTGCGTATAATTTCTGTGAAGCTGGTGAGGATTGAATATTTACAGGGTGACCAATAGTAAGGCGTTAAAAGTAAATAGTTATTACAATAATGCCAACGTAACAAATATGCCAAGTAAAATAAATTGAACGCCATTCTGTAGATAAAACTTGTCAATTTTATTATTATACATATATAAAAGAGAAATATAGTAATTTAACAATTGAAATACACAATATAAAAAAAAAGAAAATTTTAACAATTAATTACTACAACTTAACAACGATAATACAATAATGATATAAACAATGAAATAGGAATTAAATAACTGCCATTTTTGAGGGAGCTCAGTCCTCGATGGCGCGTACTATCTTAACGTCTAGAAAGTTCGATAGCGCGTCGGTTATTATTGTTTTTCCCTAGACCGAGGACAGGCATCAAAACGTACTACTAACACACATTGCGTTTCCTTCCGTTGGTTTCTTTTAGAACCTTCGAATTACAAAAACGTTCGTTTACTAGTAGAAACCAATCGCGTCTGTTTCAACCGTGATGCTACGGTCGCCATATCTCTGACAACATTTCTTCAGATTACGTGGCTAAATTCTCTCGCTGTTTAAAATACTTCGAGTATTACCCGAATCCTCGAAGGTAATCGAATCAGATCATCTTCTTTTTTTTCAATCTCATTCGACGAAGCCGACGAAAGATCGTCCTTACATCGGTGTCCGTCGACGAAACCGTAACGAACAACGACGAGATTTGGGTTTTCCAATCGAGTTTGACATCCGGTGTCCCCAAGTTCGCGGAATGCGAATCCGTCGGACCAACCGAAGGTTCGAGTCTCTCCCTCTTGGACGTCGAACTCCGGTCAGCGGAGGTTCACAAGGGACACGGGAAGATCCACGGTCAGCCCAGGAATGGAATGTGCCCACGCACAGATTCGAAACCGAGCTCACTCCCGTGTTCCCTGTATCGGACCACCAAGAACCATTTCCTAGAAGGGACAGAGAGTTTTATCACTGTCAAAGCGTCCTGACGACTCTAGACGAGATATGTCTAGAGTCTATGGTTGTATCGATTACAAGTTTGCTACCGTCAAATCGCCTAGAACGTTTTCCAACGAAGCTATCGATTTTTTGCACGAGGTTCCTTCGTTCGAGCAGATACATTTATGGAACGTCAAAAGAGGTGAAAGATACGGAGGGAAAAAGAGAGATTGTTAGGTTAAACGCGCGATTTTATTGCCAAGAGTCTTTGGGTATGCGCGGTAAATACGCTTATGAACGTCGTAAATCGTCTCTAGGCAAATTCATCGCTAATTGTTACATCGATTATCGTGAAAAGCACGGCACAATGGCTTCTATTTAAGCGCTACGAATCCACGCGTAACGCGAAAAAGAAATCGACGTTATTCTCGCTTCGATTAATTTCACGCTTACGAATTATACGGTATGACGATTAACTTCGCTGCTGAACGTCGATAAATTCGATGAAATGCAGCGGCGCATCCTAAATTTGCAGAAACAATACGCCTCGCATTATCGTTACTCTCGCGTATTTCCTGGACGGATTTAGCGGCTTTGCCAATTTTATCGCTTCGCTCGAAATTGGCTCGCATTGTCGACCATTTCCATTTCTCTCCCGCGATATCACGCAAATGAGACTACTTTGATCGATCGATTTATTTTTTACCTGTTGCCTATCAGCGACACTTCATCGTTAAACGCCATTTAACGTGCCTCAAAATCTTTCACGTGTCTCAATTTCATTCTTGCCATTCTAGGTGGCGCACCTTATCGGATATATTTAGATCGGATTAGTTTTCGCTCAACATTCCCTCGTTGACGAATGATATTTCGATTGAAAAAATTCAAGCATCTTCTCCCCGTTAGGACATGCAAAGCATCAATGATCGGCTCTCCGATCTCGACACTGATCACGAACATTCCATCGGCTGCAGTTTCTTTCTTTCAATCACATTCGTTGCGACGTACAATTGCGTATAATTCGACCTACAACGGTGTCCTTTAGAAAGTTCTTGGAACGCTTGACGGAACGCAGTAACCTTAGCAGTGCCAAGTTACTTCGATTTTCCTCGGGGACCGTCACGAACATGCGCGAATGTTAACGCGGACACGCGATTCTTTGCCGAAGAGGCGAGATTCTCCGTATCGGACAGAAACGCCAATTCCTAAGATTTACGTTACACAATTTTCTGCTCATTTCACGCGACTGCCTCGTCCTTTTCACTCGCGCTGGATGACGAGCCTGATACTCGCGCGCGTCCTTCTTGTCGGTCTGTCTGTCGGTCGGTCGGTCAATGCAAGAGAATTTCCAGTAATAGCGCGAGTAATGAGCTAATGCGAGATAACGAACGCTGTCTATGACGTACGATTTCGCGAGAAATCTTGCGATTGGATTCAAGGGGAATCGGTCCCCTTCGAAACGTCTCTCGTGAAGAATTTCATGCGATTTTCGATGGTAAAAGTTGCGCGTAGATACTAATGGCAATATTTTTCTTAGCACGGATCCTTTTCATCCGACAAAACGATAGCAATTTGTTCGCGTGATTTATTTGAGAATTAATTCATAATTTGTCGTATGCAATTAATCAAGATAATAATGCGAAATGATTCGATCGCAACGATATTTTGTCGGATAACGGATCTCCTTTGTCATCCCATTTCGTCACCGTAGGATGGTCTCTGGATCTTCGATGATTCCAACTCGCGTCAACCCGTTGCACTTTTAACGCGATAAATCATTCCATTCTTGTAATTAGTGCATCGTACTAGCATCATGAATGGGCGTTATCTCGTGACGTTGCACGGTTATGAGGAACGTATTATTACGTTCGTAGACCCTTGAATGTATCCGTCTGCATTTATCGGTCATACGACTTTGCCAAGTTCTTCCGTTTCAACGTAACACGACGAGAAACTTGTCAAAGTACGATTTTTCGCGATAAGAAAATTTCTGTAATTATGTTCGACAAAGTCGTTGCAAGCGTAAAGACGTTACGCGGTAATTACTCCAAATAGTGTAACACGAAACGTTGCGATTATATTCGGTTAATGCGTACCACGCGTGAAAATGCCTGCAATTGGAATTTGGAACAGTTTTTACGGACCGACCAGTGTGAAAACGAAGACAGTCTGACAAATTCTCGTTGTGAAAAGT
>JAITYT010000090.1:1959821-1972706 GCA_025433975.1 Liostenogaster flavolineata | reverse complement strand
AAAAAAAAAAAATGTGTAATCGCTCTAAATAAGAATTGGACTAGACGATGGGTTTAAATCAAAAATGTTTTACATTATTCGAGCAACGATAAATCGTTCGCAACTGAAACAAAGCAATTCTAGTTGTTAATGATTCATGGTACATTGTATCGAAAACGTCAAAACTCACCGACGTTTCTGGCTACCGTTAGCGATTGAATTATGACTACGGGCAACCCCTGTTTCCTCCAGTATCAAAGTCAAAGTCACGATACTTAACACGTTAAATCACTTTCAATACAAGTTCAACGAGCGGTAAAACTTTCGACGTCTTCCCCCATGCTTACCAAGTTCGCGATGCAAGAAACGTCGAAACGTTTTGTACGACGAAATTCTTCTAAAAAAAAAAAACAAAAAAAGAAAGAAAAAAGATAGAAAAGTACGGTAAGCAATATAATTTTCAGAGAAGAATTTAGGAACGTTGCGGGACGTTATTCTTAAACTTGCCAAAGAGAAGATCACGTCGCGGTGCGATTTTGAAAAAATGAGAAGAAAAATTGATAAAAAGTGAGAGATATAAGGAGGAAGATCGTTTGGACTCGCACTAATCCAGTGATAATTCGCGAATAGGCTGACCGTTTTCGAACGACTCCCTTCTTGTCCCACTTGGAGTAATCCCCCTCGTTGCTGACCGAATTGGATATTAACACCCTTCCCGTAATTAATCCCGTAATCCTGTCGTTCTACGAATCTCTCGCGGACACGCGAGGATTCGAATCCTGTCCGAGGAGCGATACTTGTGTCTATTCGCTCACACCCGTTTATTCTGCGTACCTGATAACGTTGTCTTATCAAATATCCTAGTCGATCGAACTTACTTCTATCCAAGTGGAAAAACGGCTTTCCCAAAAGCAACGAATTTAAAAATGAAAAAATACTGAAATATCTACGATTTATCTCGACGCTCGATAACGATTCCGTTCGCGGTCTTGAATTCGTTAATTTTGAATCTTTCTTCGTCCTTTCCCTAGAAGTGGACGCTTGACGCGTGACGCGATAAAATTCACGCGACTTGCCTCGCCGCAAACATGTCGTATTCTTCTAACGCGAGATCGAGGCTCTTCCGTTAGACGGGAAAAAAAGATTCGTGGCGCGAGCGAAAGCAGGTCCAGGATCCGCCCACGGTTATTTCCTACGGTAACCTCCTGCGACTCCGAGTCCTCGGATTGGTTCCCTCGTGGCGCGTCCTTTGCCGCGTCCTCTCGGTAGGCAGAAATAAAAATATCTCCGTGCCATCGTATTTTCACGCGGTCCGTCGTTACTCTCGAAACGACGACGACGAGTTTGCGTTACATCGCGTTACGCTCTTCTCCGTAACTATATTTATCCTAGTGCCTGTGTTTTTTTACGAATTTAATTAGCTCGCGACGCTCTTAAAGGCGGCTACCTTCGTTTCATTTAATCGCGAATGTTTATTTAAATGGCGCCGTCGACTTCCTCGAGATAAAAATACGAATAAATACTCCTTCGATATAACGTAAGAACGGTCGTTTTCGTTTCTTTCCTTGCGTCGGGAATCCCGATAGAAAAGCGAGTACGCTCGCTCGAGGAGGTTTTCCCATTAGGATGACGATGCACAACAGTGCGTTTCACGATCAATTAGTATCACCGGCGAGCTCGAGAAGTTTCGAAGAGTCTCGCTGTATTAATCGGCCAACGTAAAATTGCCAATTTCATCTCGTTACTCGAATAACGAACGTGTCGGTAAACAGGGTCTGATAGACGCTTAAAACAAACCCTTAATTGAATTCACACTTAGCCGCTCTCTTGGCGTATCCCTTTCGAAAGGCGCAAGTCACTCGGCACTGATTTTTCTTCGGATCCTATACCCACTTGTTTCGACCAATTTACTTCCGCGTCGCTGCTGCTTCGATTAGAAAAGGCCGCTTGGATAGCATTGGCACTTTAGCCGTAGCAGCGCAACTGTCGACAACTACGTTGGCTCGATTCGTTAAAAACTCGCGCGATCGAGAGTCCATCGGAGTGGAACGCATTGGTTCGATACATCGCACGCGCGAATCACGACGCGGTGATTGTCTTATTGAAATGGAGGAGCTGTTGCTTGGATGCAAACGAGGCAGTGATAGATTTTCAGATGAATACCTTCGATCTCGATATGCGAACGTCTCTCGATAAATGAGGGTCGTTTCGCGGCAAGCGATCATCTTATGGTCGTCCATCGCGCGGAGGGCATGGAGCCTATGCGAATCTTTGATTTTTTGCGAATATACAACTACGGAATGTCGCACCTTTAAATTATCGCTTTGATGTCACTGATCGAGAAAATACGCGTCTAAGGCGCATTCGACGTGCAATCGCGCGAGATCATCCATGTAATCTTCGAATTTTATCGATACTCGTTGGAGTAAACGTCGAACTACGCTCCAATGGCAGTAAGTAACGATGCTATAGATTCGAGTTCGAGTCCGTAACGACGGAAAAACTAGAAAAAAAAAATTTGCGATTTTTATCATATACCAGGCTGCGTCATTTTAGAACAAGGATTGCAAACACTCGGAAACGGATTTGAGATCTCTCGAAAATATTTTCCAACTACTTAGCTCGCAAACTTGCTCATACGTCAGTGCCTGTATCCGATCGCTCTCCATTAACCATAGTAATTTAGATACGAAAGGATACCCTTGATCGATGCGTAAAATCGCGACGTGACGCGCACACCGGCGATCAACAATTTGCAAGCAGTCGCAGATGCGTTGTCCTCCGTAAAGAGAAAGTCCGTCGTGAGGGGGTGGAGGGTCCGTTTCCTTCATCGTTATTCCTTTCCTCGGCCTCGCTGCAAAGGCAATGTGTCGTTATATTGCGATTTTGCGTATGCAAAATTCTGTAAGGGCTTATCGTAGTCGCTGTTACTGCTTTTCCGTGCCCTCGTACCAGAGGCGTTACATTATTCATGTTTAATATCATCAAGTATTTCATCCCGTCGTCCTCTCTCCCTCCTCTTCCTCGCATACCCTTCCCCCTCCGTCTCCTCTCGATCCATCCTTCCTTTCTTCCATCGCTACCCCTTCCATCCGTCGGTTCGTCCGTCCGTGCGGCTGAAAGCGAGCAAGCAGCCAAGCAACCGAGCCGAGCTGCCACCGCGTGCGCCGCGCTAATATCGCTCGGAAGGGGGATGGACCGATGAACGGATACGCGCGACGACACCTTTGCCAGCGACATGGAAAGAAAACCAACAACGTCGGCATTGCCAGGAGATCGAGATACGAAACGAGGAGGCGATGCGTGCAATTTCAAAAATCCTCTGTCCTTAATTCCGATCGAATTCGCTTGGAATTGTCGTAAAGTGTTTATTTTACCCCTCTTCGTGCCAGGCGCAAAACTAGTCATTGTTCGAGAGATACGAGGCGCATAGATTGCCTAGACGCATTGAAAACGCAATAAAGACATGGTTGCGTATAAAAGTGCATTTGGAACTTATGGATTGTTATTAAAAACTCGCGAGTAACGTATTCTATCGTAAGTCTATACGTAGAGGTCGGTTTTGTTAATTGGAAAGTGGTTATTTTGCAACAACGAAACGAAGCACGTGCTAGGTGAGATATGGCTGTTGTGATTTGACTCTTTTTTACGTGGACTATTGTTTTTCAAAACACTCAGTCATTAGCTAAACGATTAAGGAAAGTTGTAAACAAAGTATTATTAATTACAAACTTTACAATTAATAATAACAAAGCAACGAACAACAAACGTAATGTCTACAACGGTGATTAAAACAATTTCTATATTTCTCGAAAACAAAAATTCTGCATCGTTTGTACGAACACGGTCGGATTGGCATGCTTTTCGATGACGTAAGATTATTCGTAAACTGTATCAGACCGAGAACTTGATTTTTAACAAGAGTTACTTATTTCAACGAAGACTGTCGTTTGGTAACAGATTTATTTATTATTCAAGCGATTAAAAGAAAGCTATAGTCGATAAATGAATAATTTCTTCTCTATATTTTGTTATATTATATTTGAGGAAATAGCCTGTGAAAGACGATCTAGTTAAAGGAAAGCTATCGTCGACGAACCCAATTTAACGATACAATAAATACGACACGAACACGATATCATTGTATAAATTGCGACATCGGTTAATACGTCATGCTTTGTTTCAAAATACGTCGCACAAAATTATATTACAGTTTATATGTAATTATATATAATTGTACATAATTTGTGCACACTTACCCGATGTGTCGAAGAGACAGGAGAGGCGACGATCGGTCGGCAGATCTTCGGTGTTCCAGCGCCTCGAAGTTCCGTCCAAAATTGCACTTCGCTTCACTACACTGCACTCTATTGCACTGCACTACGCGACGCGACGCGACACGACGCAAAAGACGCGACGGAATTACGAATATTATTTCACCGATGTTCACGCGTCGAGGATCGGTTACGAACTGACACTGCTTATGGTCGCTGTAAATTACCTTGGTCGACTGAAATAAAAAAAAAGGAAAGCATCGTAGCTCGATGAATTGTTATTGTTGTCATTTTGATAGTAAATCAATTATAAAAACTCCTAGGAAAAGCTCACCTCGTTTTATTTTATCTTTGTTATTAAATAGCACTTATATGAACAAAAAATGGCCTCTGGTAATTGAGTTTTTACGGTTAATGTTTCTACCTCGAAAAGACAAAAATATTTATCGTTGTCGACACGTACGTAGTTACAGCGATTATTATCGTCGCCCTTTCGCCCTGTGCGTTTCTCGAAACTTTTCCAAACGACGATATATCGTCGTCTGGCACTAAAAGAGTTAAGCGTGCTCAAATTTGTCTACACGCTCCGATATAACCTCTCTTTTTATATCGGCGAGGTTAAGAATCGGGTCAATTTTTAAACACCGCCGCTAAGATTTATGCCGAATTTCTAGTGAAATTCTACAGTTCTATATTTTCCATTTGTCAGCAGGGAACGAGCTTTGCGAAGCTCGCAACAACTTAAAGACGTACCATCGCCTTTGGAAAAGATGGATAGTTTCGCGAAACACGGCCTGGTTTACTCCAATGACAGGGAAAGAATTAAAAAATTGTAAGAAACGTGAAAACGCGATCTCGAATCCAACGATTCTACCGAAGAATGATGTCTGAAGAAGGAAGGTAGGAGAAAAGAAATATCGAAGAAGAAGATCACACGATAATCGTAACGAAAGAAAGGAAATCGATTCGTCGTCGATGGCGAGTCCCGAGTATATCGCTGCTTGGTTTACATGAAACGACCATTAGTCCGTTCGTAATTAATTAGGAGGTTACGACGAACGACGCGAATGTCGGAAAGTCCGGATGAGCACCGAGATTGCGTTGGTAGTGAAAGAAATGGACTGGTGGCGATCGTTATCGTCAATCGCTCGCGTTCCTTCGCGTAATGTTTCACTGTCGCGACGAAAAATTCCTCGTCGCGTCGGCTTCGGTGGAGGTGACAGCCGATCGAACCTACGTAGGCACGACGTCTACGTTGTACATTTCCGTGCTTCGTCGCGTTACCCTCGATTTTACGCGTTACGTCGACGAACAGAAGCAGCTGCCACGCCATCGAGCGACTCCACGATAACGACCGAGACGTCTTCGACGATTCCTAAGAAAAGTTTCACCCTTTGTTGCCTCGTAACGCGTTGCGATCGAAATCTCGGATCGACGACGTGGCGTTGAATCGAACCGAGCACTCGCAGTGCACCCATCATCTCTGGTAAATCGAGGATTCGACTTAGAACTTCACAATTCGAGGCAGGAATTTTTTTTCGACGTTCTTCTTCTAACGTCGAAAATGCCTGGTTCGAAGGTCCAATCGAATGAGTTGACTTATCTATCGTCAGTCCGATCGAAGAATTCGGTCTGGATCTATACGATATCAGGGGCAATGACCGTTCCATCGAAACTCGTCGCTCGTCCCATCAGCGCGTTTGGACGGATTAATAAAAGTTCGTCACCCTCGACCGCCTTGCAAATCTGCGATCTTTCGAAACGTTCCCAACTTCGTTGGAGGTACGGAGAAGACCGTTCGACGCCTTTGTTTACGTCAAAAATTCCAGGCGGTCCTCCATTTTGGCCTGGAAGAAAAAATGATAAACGGGAAAGCGTTGGCGACACGAAGCTACCGGCGAAGAGAAAAAATCACAGTCGGACGAGTCGTAGTGGTTATGCAAAAAGGGGAAGCTTTTAATCCTGGAAGCTTCGGCGAGGTCACGGAATCGTTGGTGGATGGAGCGGAGGAGAGGAAGGAGAGTGGAAGAGAGGTCGATCTCGACGGCAGGACGCTGTCAGCGTCGCGGCGTCGCCAGGGACGCGTCCGCCATCCCGTCAGCCTCGTTCTCGACGTCCTCCCGCGTTTCTCCCTACCTCGGGCCACCCCTGGCCTCCCCTCTTCTCCCTCTGTTCCTATCCTCGTCCTCCCCCGTCTAGCATCAGCGGCGTAGCGGTAACCTCGCCTACGACTGCTCCTTTCCCCACGTTGTTAGAAGGGTGGCTTCGTATCGTCCAATCCTCTCTTCACCCTCTACCCTCTGGCCAACACCAGCACCACCATCGCCACCACCACCATCGCCGCTACCGCCGCTGCCACCGTTCCTGCCACTCCTCTCCCGCTCCCTCCTCCCCGAACGTCGCCGACAATACGCCGGAAATTTCATCGAACCGGCCGAAAGCAACATCGCCGTTGATTTCCGCGGGGAGCAGCTGACTGAGCGGCGCTGCCTGGCTCGCGTCGCCTCCCTGCCCAACCGAATTCCCAGCTTACCCGGCATTAGTAGGCAATATCACCGGATCCGCACGAAAATCTCAATCGGCGGGTCTCGAGACTCGTGACGCGGGCCTTGGGACGAGGAACGAACGAGTCTCCGTCTCGAAAACGCGATGCCGTGCTAACGGACGAGACCAAGACTTCATCGAGTTCCGAACGCGATCGTTCATTGGCTTCGCTGGATCTATCCGAGTCTGTTTGATATGCGTATTTATTCCCAGGGACATCGTTGAATTTCGCATGGTTTCGATGAGATGGAGAGCTAGCGAATGAAAATCCGCACAGCTCGGAATGGAAGGAATTTCTAGAGATTAACGAGATTCGAACGTTTTTCACTCCTTTTGGCATGATTTCTTTCATTAGCGATATCGCGTATTTCGTTGCCGCTTCTAGCTCGAGCTGGCGTGGGAAGGGGCGTTGGTAGGGGGCAGAAGGTAGGCAATTAATTTCAAAGAGGCAAGCGTGCCACGACTAGCACGATTAATCGCACGAATCCATTGCTACCTGGAACATGAAATCGATATTTTCGAGCGATTGCCCGCTGAAAGAAGGAGACGAGCCACGAACGCGCGGATACGAGTTTAACGAAATCTTCACCTGGATCACGAAGAGGCTCTTTCGACTCCGTGGTCGTCTCGCGTCGAAAGGAGGTCGCAGCGACCTGGTACAGCTTCGAAGCGAAGCCTATCTTTGCAAGGTCTTTTTTCCTCGACGAAGGCCGAAAGCGTGTATCGCGCTTGCCCGATCGCTCGGTATGTTTTCTTCTTTTTCACCGTAGCACGAACCTTCGAGGCTTCCGACCAATAGGACGGATACGCTGCGTGCTCCGTGTTTCCGCCCTTACGACGAGAAGGGCCACGTCATCGTCCTAGGTCGCCGATAAACGGACGATTGGCGCTCGCTTGGGTTCGATTCGATAGCACCGCTTTCGCTCGTTCCTTCCAATTTTCTTCTTTCGAGCTCGTTTAATGAATATTCGTAATATCGCGCGGTTGTGGATCCGATCTGGTGCGCGGTGACAATGCGAATACCAGCAGGACAATAGGATATAATCGTAATAGGTTTTTTTTTTTAAATTTATGTCGAAAGAAGCGAATATTGACACTCGATCTCGTTAACGATCTGAAATTATTATGAACGTTCGAACTTTTCGATTTGATAGTTTTACAAACATAGAATTTGAATTATTTAATATTAAGTTGTTCGTAGATTGTGCTCTCGCTTTACATTGTTTCGAATGTTTCGTATTTTATTAAATAATATCGTTTTGGATGATTGCAAGGATCGAGTCAAAATCGCAAAAAAGGACACGATTTCAAAGAATTCACGACGGCGCGTACCGAAATGAAACTGGCCAGCCCGGTGCGCTTGATGCAAATCTAATTGTCCATCGAATGCAGATTAAGGTGAATTTCTTTCGCATTATCATGGCCGAAAATCAGCCATTATTTCAATACAATATGCGACGCGGAGAACTAAAATTGTATTCGCTTGTTACAATATTTAATGCGACTGTACGATTGCCTTACCATTTCGCGATCGCGAAGATTTCGCCAGACCGTTTACGTTGAATCGGTCGTCGTGATGTAATTACAATTTATTTCATTATATTAATTTATTTTTTCCCGACAGTTTTTCATAAAAACAACATAAACGAAACAGAGAAAACGAAATGACTTTCCGAACAATCTAACAATTATGTACTCTTTATGCGTGAAGTTGCACGTGTGCTAATATAAAAAAGCGACATTAGTGTGCATAGAGAGAGAGAGAGAAACAATTTCAGAGTTAGGCCGAATAATCTTTCTGTAGATATAAAAGGAGAAGATAAGATTGAGCGAGGAGAAGCGGGAAGAAGAGTAAGTCATCCGACTAAGGATTTAGATCGACAGGATGCAAGTTGACATACTCAAAGTCATCCTGCTTGGATCGAGCACCCGACTGATTTCTTCGTCGACTGCTACTTATTCTTCATTCCGGCAGAGCCTGCTTCGAACGTCTTCATTTACAACAATCCATAAAACGGATCGAAAGCGAAACAGATTACTTACTGCCTATACCACGATTATCGAACTGACTGGTACATCGTCGTTAACCTCGAGATCGCGTCGTTTGCATCCTATCGAAGTTCCTAAATCTAACGATGGAATCTTAATAAATCGAGTACTCGATTATCATTTTACTGACAAAATTACACGCGTATCGATAAATGCCGCCAACAGTCAACAATCGTTTCCTTAAAATAATTAATTTTTATGTTTTATCCGCTCTCGAATCAACGAATTTATAAATTAGGTACAAGTAACTTCGAACTCGTCACTTCCTAAACAATATCACCGTAGAACCTTATCCATTTATCCTCGAACCATCAACGACACCTCGACGCCGCCGTCAAGACCTCGTCACCACGCGACCCCATCTACCACCATTTACCCGGTTAACATCGATCGATCGAACGATCCAACCCAATTCATCCTCGATATTTCGGCGTGCCATGGGCGCACGAGGAACAACGAGGAACAACGATAACCGATCGACGACCCTGACCCAAAATCCTTGCCGAGAAGAATTTTCCCTGTCAGTGACGAGAGCCTGGCCAGGCGCTGTCGAAGGATCTAGACGGTAGCGTGTAGGAGTCAGCCGCTTGGAACGGCCTGTGATAATCGGCGTGGAAAGCGCACAATGGAATCGAAGGGAAGAAAGGCAGGCGAAAGGAGATTCGAAGGAAAATGAAAGAAGAAAGCGAGAACGAGGGAGAGAAAGTACAAAGGGTCTGAAAGTAAAGAGGAAAGAAAGCTAGAGCGAAGGCAGGGTGCGAGCTGGGACTCGCTCGCGAGTTCTGCCTAGCTGGCTGCAATGCCAGTGGGGGTTGCTGCACACAGGGTTAAGAGAGAAAATGGTTAGAGGGTGAACAAAAAGGAAAAGAAAGAGGAAAGAGTGCTGGAGTGAGTAAGAGAGAGAGAGAGAGAGAGGGAGAAACTCGGAGAAAATAGGGTGGAGTGGGATGAGGGAAAGATGGCGTCCTGGTGGGGGATGAGAGCGGGTGCATGGCTCTACGTCGCCATCATTAATCACGTTCTCGTGACACGACTAGCACCGCACCGCTAGGGGTACCTTAGTAAGGGGCAGAGGGACGCGGTACGAGACTACTATGAGGGGAGGGCCGAAACGACTACTACGATGCTGCTGGCATCGTTGCTGGCGTCGTTCTTCCGATCGCGCCTGGAGCAGGCTGCCTCCGTGCCCGACACCAAGGCAGACCCGATTACCATCGCCTTGGTACTGGAGAAACGTGCACGCGAGTCTCGTCAAATCCATTTTTAGCCGCGATCGCGCATCGCTACCGAACCCCATTGCCATCGTCGCGCTAAAGGATTCCAAAAGAACGCGACACGTTTGTTCAACGACGTTCCATTTTCCACATTCGTGTCATTGGTGAGCGATCGATGATGGGTCTAAAGACGTTTTAAAATGTCTTAAGTGATTTTATTTTGTTCACGATAAAAGTTGGAGGAAAATTGAAAATATTCCGTTAGAACACTTGGACTTGGTCTAAGAATATTATTAGCCTCGAGATAATAGCTCGTGAAAGGATTCGTCTTGACAACGTCCTTCGGTGTTGCTCGATCTAGTTGGAAGATCGGTCCACGTCGTGGCCGTTCTCGCTGATCGTAATTTATGAAGGGGTTAGGACCCGCGTAACGGAAAGAGAATATCCGCATCGGTTACACCGAGAAAGTTCGGCTATTATCTGATCTTGTAACGAGGCTGCGCGACGTACGATGGTAGATAAATTCCTCCAGTTCGATGCAGCTTTCGATAAGAGGATTCGTCGAGCGAGCCGATGAGAGTTACGAGAAGGAGACCGTGTGCGAAAGCGCGAGATCCACTTCGCGAGCCGAACGGTAGAAAATTATGTAAATTCAATCCGAGTGTTAATATTCAGGAGGTGAAGAGGCGAGTGGGGAGGAGAGGCGCGAGCTACGAAATATACGAGCCGACGCATGCACTGGTGTCTTCGACTTAACTCTTGGTCTTTCTATTAGGTCGTAGCAAACGAAATGTTTTACTTAATAAGTCTTTATACCTCTGGAGATGTTTCGAATGCAACTTCAAGAGTAGAGTCTTTATCATGTTGATTTAGTTATCTATTTGTTTTATTCGCGTTGCTAACTTCACTTTTTATTGGCTTGCTTTCAACGACGACTAAACGTAATTTTTGAGGACTTTTAATATACGAGTGGATAAGCAGTGGTGGTGTGCTAGAATCATAAATTCTGCATTCGGTGATGATAGTGTTAACGAACGTACGGTGCATCGGTGATAGCAAAAATTCGGATCTGGTGATAAAAGTGTATAGCACGGCTATCGACAGTGCCGTCGGCTAAAATTAGGTCGAAATATATTCATAAAAATGAGCAATTTCAAATGGCGTATAAATTCCGAAAATATTTCTTACGTTTGCGAGGAAAATTATAATCGATACTCGATGTATTTTCTACGCGTTTGGGTATTCGAATACGTACGCGATTCTGAATCTTTAATCGATCTTCGCGATAATTACGACAAATGATTACAATTCGTGAAGAGACTCCGTTTTCTTAGCCGATCGACGGCGAACGGAAAAAGACGAGTCGACCGATCCAGTGACTTTTCTAAGTTTCTTCGCATCTGAGAAATCTACGTGTTGCACCGTCTCAGCCGGAAGCGACAATCCCTTTCATTAACTTTCTCGTCTCGTCACGCAAATTAGTTAAGCTTACTTGTAAGCTTGTTGAGCGAACGAATCCTTTTTCACAGGCCTGAGATTCGTTCGGAGACGTATTATGGCTTTGTTCGACAATATTCCGGTAAAGAGCTAAAAGAATTCCCAAATGATAAAATTATGGACTCAACCGTGTTCTCGCGTCTTCCTTCGTCTCCCAAAAATCGACCAGACCACCAAGACTTCCAAAAACTTCTTCCCGGGATGAATTAATTCTCGAACTCGAATTGATCCTCCATCCTGGAAGTTAGCTCGATAAGAAATGGACCTTTAAAAAATCCTAGAAATTTTAACAAAGGCGACAATTCTAAGAAGAAAAAGTAGAAGAAGAGAAACCAAAAACTTCACGATCGTTATTGACCTAAAAGAAGCATTGAAATTTTAACAAAGACTATAATTCGAACCAAAGAAGAAGAAGAGAAACGAGAAACTTCACGATCATCGTCTGTTCTCTCCTCACGCGAGACGCGTTACACCGCGATCTCCTTCGATAAACGGTAACGCGTGGATCCGCTTTACACGATCTCGCCAGCGACTCCAAGGAAATTCGTACAACCGTTAACACGCTCGGCGTCGATCGAGCGTGTAACTAGCTCGTACGCGCGATAACGTAGCCGCGTACACGCATCGTCGTGATTACTCCTATTATCGTCGTAACAGGATCGATCGGAGGGAAATTTCGAACGGGAGAGGAAGGATATCGCGAAGGAAGGACGAAGGACGTATCCCGTGATCGGTTGGACGCGTCGGATCGCGGAGCGATCGGCGATCGTCGCGTATCCACGGAGGCGCGCCAACTAGGAGCGAGTTGCCGCATTGCTACGAATCGTGCGTGATTCCCTGCGCTCCTAATTACTTCCAGATAAATATCACTCGAGGCTCTTGCGTGTGCTCCTGCAGCGCCGTACAACTAGTCCGCGTTGCGCGCGTACCGCGTGTGTACGTAGCTGCGGAACTCGCTCGTCAGTCAAACGTGTCAGGCGTGCTCGGATGTTATCGGTCTGCGTGCTAATCTTCGCGCTCCGCTGGTACCGATGCTTCGAAATTATCCTACCTTTGGCCTACCTCCGTCGTGCTCTTCGTCCTCCATTTTCTTTTTCTTTTTTTTTCTTTTCTTTCGTCGAAAAAGGGAATTTCTCTTTTCGATCCTCGACGGTGACCATTTTGTCGTTCATCGACAAGCGACGATTCGAGTTCGTAAAAGTGCGCTGACAAAATTGAGCAACGTGAGGGAACTGTTGGCGAGCCTAAAATCGAAGGAATCCGTGCGAGGATTTTATTGGTCTACGTGCTAATCTTCGCGCTCCGCTGGTACCGATGCTTCGAAATTA
>JAITYT010000090.1:1868067-1889182 GCA_025433975.1 Liostenogaster flavolineata | reverse complement strand
GAGTTTCTTATAGCGCGGTTTCCATATAACGCGGTACACACTCACCGCGTTATAGGAGGGTTGACTGTAATAGAAAGCGTATTTTCACGATTAGGTCGATTATTCGAATAAATTAGGCGAGTACATTTTTATCTTAACAGAGAATTCTCGAAACGCTTGACAACGAATTTGAAACGATCTTAAACGGATCTTGTACGTACGTACGTGGCTGCAACCTTCTTAGAATTTTCTTGGAGCAACGCCCGTGCTCGCGGGCATAAAGTAAAACGTTCCGAGGTAAAGGCGTGTTACGACATAACCGCTGGATAAATCGCGTAATGTAGTTACCAGCGATGGAGGTAAGAGGGTGTAGGAAGTAAGAGGTATTACAGGAAGAAGAGATGTGTCTGGATGCTGACGTTTGACGTCGCCGGCGGCCTTTCTCTTCTCCTTCCTTCCCCTTCGGTGACTCCTTCTTCTTCTTCTTCTTCTACCTCTTCTTCTTATTCTTCTTCTTCTTCTTCTTTGGCTGCTGCTACTTCTTTTCTTCGCCTTTCTCTTTTTCTCTCGCAACGCCCGTTGAAAAATGATGCTCCGCCGGTGCCTCGGCTAAAGGCACAAAATACTTTTTCACTCGTCGGGAAACACGCCTTCCAGCCGACAGCGACTTTGAATGCAAGCCGACGAAACGTCCTTCTTGCCATCGATTCGCGCTATTCTCGATTCTAACGACGATGGCCACCGTTCGATAGTCTTCCGCTTTCGCTGACGCTTCAGCGGATCGAACGATTGCCGATCTTTTTTGGACTCATCCGCGTCGTTAGGATTTCAATAATCGAGGGAAATATTGGGTTAGGGAGATAGTGTTGCGGATTTTAGCAGTAAATTTCATACAACGTTTTTTCCATTTTGATCTATAACTTTTTGACATTTTGGGGTAGAAGCATTATTCCATCGGTGTAAAACTTCTGGGTTTTTTTGGCGATAAACCGAGACAGGTGATCTCCGCGGTCTTCTTTTGACGTCAATTTTGAGCCATTAAGGGAATTCTTCAGGGACCGAAACAGATGGTGTGAGAGCAAGTAGGCATGAGAGGAAAGTTCGATCTTATAACGGCGAACGGATTTGGGTCACTAGGACTCGTCCAGTAAATAAATAGCATCAAAAAATCATACCGATGTATTAAATACGATGGAATCTAAAGGAATCCTCTGTTAAAATCTTTTATCCTCGCTTATGCGATCTACGGCGTCGTAATTTCAAAAGAGACGCTAGGTACCTAGTAAATAAATAAAATTTACTCTAAAAAATTACCAATATTTCCTGACATCTAAAACCTTACAACGATAAACCAGGAAGAGCAAAACCGACTAACCTAACGCTAAAAAAATACCGATGTATTTAATACGATCGAGTCTAAAGAAACGTAGCGAATTCGATGATCGTACGTAATTCGCGAAACGATTAAAATCTATTTTCCTCCCTTATGCGATCTACGATGTCGTAACATCGAAAGAGACGTTCGGTACCTGGTAAATAAGTAAAATTGACTCCAAAAAATGTCCAATGTTTCACGACAGCCGTCTCGCATCTAAAACGTCACAACGATAAATCAGGAAGGGCAAGACTTAACGTTAAAAAATCACGCCGATGTATTTAATACGATCGAAGCTGAAGAAACGTAGCGAGTTCGATGATCGTACGTAATTCGCGAAACGATTAAAATCTATTTTCCTCCCTTATGCGATCCACGGTATCGTAACTTCTCGAAAGAGACGGGCGCCGGGCAAGTTAAGGCCGCGCGATGGCGCTAAGAGACGTCATGCCTTTCCGGTCGGTCCTTTAAATTGTATCCATTAAATAGGTGAAATTAATGCAAGAGCCCGGACACACGACCTGGCCGAGAAGAAAAGGGGTAGAAGCTCGGCCGCGAACTCGGAGTCCGCTTGCGGATCTCGGACGGAGAGTAAATGAGTTTCGTGGGTGAAAGCGGGCGGTAGGGTCGCGGCTAATGCGGAGGAAGGAATGCTCGTAAACTATACCTAAGGGACGACGAGAGGAGAGACTCTCTTCTGTTCTCGCGACACCCGCGCCCTACGGTCAATCGATTGCATTCGCGGCGAGTATCGACAGTTCGTGCGTCGATCGATCGAGAAACAACGAATTTATTATGACGCGACTCTCGGCAATGCCAAGAGCCACTTGGAATTATGGAAAGTGTCGCGGCCGTGGCATCGCGAACGATAGATACACGACTGATTCCTTCTAGTAATCGAAATAGAAAACAAACGATATTTATTCGAAAGATGCTAGAAGGAACGAACGAGAGAAACACGACGTACAGGCGGAAGGTTTTGATGCCTGCCCTCGGCCTAGGTGAAATACAGCCGAACGCGAAGCGACGAGCGATGGAAGAAAGGAGAACGTCGGAAGATGTATAAAGACGCGTAAACGACCGAGGGAGGCGGATAGAAACGAACGACAATGCAATCGGTAGTAAAGTAATTATTTTTAAATAATTATAATCGTCGTTTATCGGCTCTATTACGTTAGGCTATATTTTGTTAAATTATACTTGTAGTAGTATTGTATTTGTAATTGTAGTGGTATCGTAAATATCGTGCAGTAGCAGTAAATCATTATCGTTTCCAATCTCCGCTATGAAGATTTTATCCCGCTGCACGATCTAATAAAATAAAAAAATAAAGCGAAGAAGAGATTGCAACTTCCGCTTTGAAGGTTAGAAAATTCCGATAAGATAACAAGTTTTTCGATAGTTTCGAACCAACGTTCGAGACTTCGAACGTTCTCTTCGACGCTACTTAAGAATTCCAGATACGCCTAAAACTCCGTGGCGTTGACTAATGATCGATCCATCGTCACTCGTCATATTTCCCTTCTCTCTCTCTCCCCCAAGAAAGAAACCATATCCGTCGCAAGAACTCCATTGACTCGAAACCCTAACGTCTTTCGTCGCTACTCGAAGAATCTCCATCGATTCCTTCCAACTTAAAAGTTATAAATCTAACCAAGCTGATAAGAAGATCGTCAAAAAATGAAGGGAGTAGGGGGAGGACTGCTAGAGCAAACGAACAAAACCAAAGAGATTACAAGGTGGACGGAGCGACCCCGTAAAAACGTTTTAGGAGTAATCGACGGTTAAACGAGTTTCCACGTATTCGTAGACGAGAGAAAGACCAGGAGCGCGAGGTCAGAGGTTACGAGCGAAGCGGGCCAATGTGGCCAGTGCTCGACCGGCCGTGGACACGAGGAGCACACGTAAGGGGCGAAAGGACCACGTCCAACGCAGTATTTCTTGCCTCCCAGGCGCTATATGCTCCCTGGTCAAACACTGTGTCGCCTTTGGTATTTATCGGGCAAGTTCTCACCTCAGGCTCATTTGTCTTCTCGCCGCGGGAGTTGTCCAGGGTACTGGCACGGGCCGGGAGGTGGTGTAGGGGTGCCAGCGGCCGAAAGAGAACGAGAAAGAGCGAGAGAGAGAGAGAGAGAGAGAAGCTCTCGGACAAACCACTACCCAGAACGAACGAAGGATCGGACCACCCTTCGTTCTGCTAATTCCCGGATTATTCGTCTCCCGTTGTCCGATGCGAGACGATCGCTCGCAATTCGCTTGGACGATCGACGTCCAAGTCCCACGAGGGTGCCGCTTACGTAACCTCGATCGCTCCAGGACGGATGGAAACGTTTTCGTCGCCGTCCGAGCTTTCCAACGATTTCTTAAGTAGCTTCGAAGAAAAACAAAAGTTATTCCGAACGAACAACAGTTTTTGTTTTTGAAACAAAGGTTCAAGGTTATTCCAAAGGTCAACGTTTCAAGCTTTTGAAAAACTTGTTATCCTATAGGAATTACCCAACGTCCAAGGCCAAAGTTGGCATTTCTTCTCGGCATTATTTTATTCGATAGAAGCGAAAGGAAGAAAGTCGATAGTCGATGCCAGTGGTAGGATGGCGTAAAACGTGCGCAGGAAGATGGAATAAACTGGAACCGTCGTGTCGAATCGTTTGAAAAACATTGGACCACGCGAAGCAGTCGAATTTGGTGGTAGATCGCCTCGATCGAATGGAGATCAACGCGAGGACCAAATCAGGTCCGTACGTTCGTCGAAAAGGAGAGAAAACGCCAAGATGGAAATTAAAAGACGAAAGAAAGGAAAAAAGTGGAAAAAAGGTAAAAGGAAGGAAGGAAGAAAAAGGGAGGCAGCGTAGCGCGGTCGGACATTATTAATGACACGCGCCCCAGCGCATAATATTCATTACCACAAATAGTTGATTATGTACGTTGGCTCATATTTTACGAGTGGCCGACAAAGGACGTTGCTGCGCGCCGCGGCCATGACGAATTAATCTACTGATTAAAGCAATCCCCCTGACATCGCCGGGTGCTACCACGCATTTAATACGTCACCGGGAATCAAATTCCATCCGCCCTCGCGGCACCGACTCCACTTTTTTGCAACCGTTCGCAATCGCTCACCTTCAGATCTGAAAATTTCGCCGTCGAAGGCCGCGCCGTCGTCCGGCGTATCGACGCCGTTCCGTCGCCCTTTTTGCCGCGACATCCTCCAATTAACAACGCGTCGATCGATCGACGATGACGAAAGGTGATTTAGTCGCGAGAGCGACCCAATAATCGACCGAACGGACGAAGCCTCGGGGCTACGATGATTTTTCTTACGCGAACGAAGTCGTACGACGTCACGTTTCGCCAACTTCTCGAATTATCTTCCAAAGTCTTCGACGATATAAGCGCGTAAAAACTCACGAAGCGTCGATTAAAACGAGGCGTAAAACGTCGAGAGCGGTCGTTCGAGTCGACCCATTTTGTAATAGGAAAAACAGCCGACAGCTACGCGTTTTTCGACCAACCGAAGACGAGTGCTTTTAATTCGAAAATAAAAAATCAAGGACACGGAATTGCGTCAACCTCGCGTTTCCCGTAAGAAATCTTCCGTCGTTATTCATTTCCGCGATAAGTAAAAGTTCTGCATAAAAAGGTGATCAATCACGATTAACATGGAAATTCAAGCAAAATAGTATACTTCGTGAATATCGCTACGTAGATATGGATTACGCAAACGTTAACAGGAAAAGGAAAAACAAGGAAGTATAAACATAGTGTACTATCATTGTTTATCGAAAGTATCGTAATATATTCGTAATGTTCTTGCGTATCGTCTTGCGTTTAAACCTGCTAGCCTACGTCGTTCGATTTAATTTGGCAAGGAAAGAAAAGCTGAGACTGAGGAAATCAGACCGAAGAAAAAGACCGATTAATTTTCGATACAGGGACTGACAAAAATCGAAGAAGACCGGATGGTTTTCAAAGTGGTAGTAGACGAAGAAGCGCCGTCACAATTGATAACTCGAAAAGGATGTTTCGTTAAGACGCGACCGGCTGTCCGTTCCCGGATAACCTATTAGAATCCACGCAACGGATTTCACGTCCATGTTTATAGGCAGCAATATTCCATCCATCACCATTTTTCAGTATATCTAGGATCATCCATCAAGCAACGCTCTGAAATCCTAGGGAGAACTCGACGCGCGTTGCCCTTTCGAGGCAACAACTTGTTCCTGTTGACACTATCGAAAGTGTTACCACTTATGGATCATCGTTCATGATTTACTTCGTCCGTCCGCCTATCGATAAACTGAAATCCAATCGAGCCATTCAGAGGTACCGAATTCATCGATTCGAAGTGCTATGATGGATTTATCACGATTCCGAGCACGATAAATACGTACGGGTCGCTTCGGTACGTTCGTCTTAAATATTGGGTTGGGTTGGGTTGGGGAAAGTTCGTGCCGATTTTCGGTAGACTAAAAAAACTTGAGACCGTTCTGGAAGGATGGAATTTTCAAATTGCACGAAAGATGGAGAAAGGTTGAGGAGCAGAATGGCACCTATATAATTTGATAAACGTATAAATCGGCACGAACTTTCCGGACAAGCCAATACATTGGAACGGCTGAAAAGATCGAGATGTTCATCGCGAAGTCAATTTCATTTCCACAAAACGAATTATTGTTTTAGGGCGACGCGTGATTAAATCGAAATAAAGAATAGACAGTAATTATAAAAACGCAAACGATTTCGACGCCAGGTGTTCGTTCATTGTGAAAAATGACCAAACGTCTAAATACTTGATCTAACACCTGTCATCTTGCCTCGAATCTATTCGCTGTACACTTGACCAAGACCTTCGACCTTGTATCGACCTCGGTGACAATAAATATTCGATTCGATGCATCGTCGGTCACCTGAACGCTCAGTTCAACGCGGATATCTTTGAAGCTGTCACTAAAATTCCTTAGAGCTCTTAAAGCAACGAAGTGTAATAGGTGGTATAAGAAGGATAAGCGTAGTCGGTAAGAGACGAGCGAAACGTCCCACGAAGCTCATAAAGCAGACGGGGCTAGGAGTACGGGAGAATGGCGAGGGGTAAACGAGAGAGAGACGAAAGAAGGGGCTGGGAAGGCAAAGTCACCGAGCCTTCGAAGCCAACGTCCACGACCTAAGCACCGAAGAGAGGCACAAGCATTTGCAAGTATAAGTTATCGTCTCGTGAATCTTATTTTTATTATTTTCCTTTTTTTTTACCTCCCCTCCTAACCGCGTCGTTTCTCCGTCTTTCTTCTTTCCCTCGCTTACCCTCTGTCCTTCTTGCTCCTACGTAACAAGAGAACGCGGCATTACCTTATCCAACGTCGCCGTATTTCTCGAGTCCAGGCGACGCGACGCGACGTCGCGTCGTCACCGAGCAGATCGGTGCCCCTCGGTAGCGAGACGAAATTTCCTTCGGTCGGGGTTACGTTCGCTTGTCCTTTATCGCTCGTAAGTCGCGGAGAGAAACCGTGGGCGCACGCGAACCCGTACTTAGCGTCGCGAATTGATATCGGGAACCCGGCCGTGCGCGTGTCACGTGATCTGAGACATCAAAGACTCTCTCTCTCTCTCTCTCTCTCTCTCTCTCTCTCGTTTTCTCTCAACACGCACACGCACACGTACAAACCGGTATAAATGCGGCCGTATACGACAAGGGCGGACTCTGAAAACCGATTGGCCGGCCGCGCTGCGGACGATCGACGTTGCCTGGTCACGTGACACGCCTACGGGTCACGCGACGCGTCTTTACCTCGTAAAGGCGCCGATATTTCGAATTTTAGAATCGGTATCGAGCGACGGGAGGATTTCGTCGTCTTTAATAAGATCTCGTTCGTTCTACCGATCGTTCCGTCATCGATTCGATCGTAGGTCAAAGATGGCCTTCGAACCCCCGTTAGGAGAACTTTAATTTTTATTTTCGTTTCTTTGCCTCTTCGACGATATCCATTGTTTCATCGTCGTCGAATCGATGAACGATCGAAGATCAAATGCCGCCTTCGAATGGCGGGAAGTTCGCCTTTGGCCGTTTCCTTTGCATCCCCCTTAAGAAAACTTTCGTTCCCATTTTCGTTTCCTTCTTCCGTGGAAATCGAAGTCCCGTTCCGCGTGTCTCCGACCAATTTGTTCGCGGAGAGCGCGCGACACGTCCGGTCACCGGGCCACCTTCTCCTATCTTACCGCGATCGAAGGCGGCGCCTTATTTCTCATGGCCCGAAATTACTCCGTATAATAAGCAGTGCGGCGTGTTTCCGCGGCGAGCGAATAGCCTCGGATACGCCTACCACCTACGAAACAACCCCCGTAACGATACGACCTGTAATTATACAGCCTTGGCTAGGACCCACCCTGCCGCACGTACCTATTCGCGTACGTATTGCCGGAGCGGTGTTAAAAATGTCAGATATTAGAGAAACGTACTCCGACGTTGTCGTAGATTAGCGATAACTCCGCGGTGGGGCGTTGCGATCGATCGACGCTACTCGCGTTCTAGGTATCGCGTTTGGCTACGGGAATAGTCTCGAGATCGAATCTTTCGCGTTTTCTTTAGGACCGAACGTCTCCCGACTTTATCTCGTTCAGTGAAGAATCGTTCGCTCCGCTAACCTTTTTTGTAATTGGGCAGTCGTGGCGCGAGGAAACGCGTACAAAGGTCGTATCGTTTCACCATCTACGTTCCACGGTCTTGCGTCAATTTTCTGTGTAAACGTGTAAACGTCGCCATTTTTTTTTTTCTTTCCTTTCTCCTTTTTTATAACATCGCCATCGAAGGAACGGGATCGCGTTTGACCGAAGAAAAATCATCGCGTGCGAGCATAGATCTTGGAAGGATAGATCACGAGTTAATGTACTGGAATCATCAATCCTCCTGATCGTGCATCTGCTTGTCGAGAGAAGGCATCCGTTTTTGGAGAAAAACGAGCGCACGGGAACGGCGCGTGTTTTTTCGCGGAACTCGCCATTCTCTAAACGATCTCTTCATCAAGACAGATGTCTTCATCCTACCGGTGAGCGCGGGTCATCTTCATATCGACGACATGCACCGTACAATATTCGAGAACGATCATTTAGCCGGGCGTATCTTACGTGCCAATCCGAACTTACCTTTTTCCCTCGAGGAGAGACGCACCTGCTCCTCGAATTACATGGCTGCTCGATTACGAGTCCGCGTACGTTCTCATCGAATGCATCTTCGGCCCTTAACCCTGATCCTACCACGGACCGGCCAAACGACCGTTTTTAACTCTCGCTTAGAATGTCCTACGTACAAAGCCATTACGCCACCGTTTAACCTCTCGATAATTATTATATATATTTATTATATTTTCCAATATTCGATCACTCGTTCGCTCTTCGCCCCTGTTAGGTTTTTGGGAGTTTAATATAAAATAATATAACTTACACAAAACGAAGACTGCTCTTACAAAGAGAGAACGCCAAGCGCTCGAACAGCAGAGCACTAGGACAACAGAACGCTAGGATAGATTAAACGTATCAAAACAAAATAGATCCTACGCGATCTCGTAGACGTCGAGCCGTCCTCGTATACGAACTATATACTTGACTGGTGACGACAATGACAACAGTCTCGGAAAGAATTCTATCGCTTCGCCTGGAAGCTCCATTCTGAAACAATGGAATATTCACGAGCGAAAGGCCGCCATTTAAAGCTCGACCACTTTTAAATCGCGGAAGGAACGTAACGATAATAACGGATGATTGTAGGAAGGGTAAGATGTAATTTACACAATTTTACCTAACGTTGATGCGCGGTTCGCCCGAAACTGGCGTATGGAACTCATCGCCGTACTTTATCGACCTCGGAACGTCATTGGTAAACGGAACGAGAGAAGAACATCGAGCGAAACGATCTTGCAACTAGGAACGTACGTTCGACGTATCGAAGAAGATAGAGAGAGAGAGAGAAAGAGGGAGAGACGTCGTTTCTCGAACGTCCCACGTCGAGGCATTCCCACGAATAAGTCAAGGCGATCGAACGACGAAAGTTAATCTCGTACGCAAGCTTCCGTCGTCGCGCAAGACCGGAGGTAAAATGCGAAATCGTCGTGGACGACATATGCGTCTGCCGACTCGGCTCGGCGGAATCGCGATTGCCGCTCGTCGTTCAAACTGCAACTTATCCGAGCCATGACTAATAGAATAGCGGAGCTGCTGTTAGAGAGGAAGACATAGTGAATTCTGTGTTTGTAGCCACGTATGTGTGCGTGTGCGTGTGTGTGTGTGTGTTTGAAAGAGAGGGGAGAAAAGGCAGGTCGCGTATGCCTCCGGGGAATAGCGAACGGCACACCACTAGGAGCGCGTTCCTTCGACGCGGTTTCCCGTCCCCGTTTTGCGGCATTCGAATTGCAAATACCAGAATGTTTGCATGTTGTTGTCACCGCATCGGTGCCCGTAAGGTTGGGTGGTGGAGGAGGAGGAGGAGGGGAAAGCGCAGAGAAACGAAGTGGGCGGAGGAGGAGCGGACGAAGGTGGAAGAGAGGAACGAGGGGTGAAGGAGGTGGTGGAGGAGGAGGAAGAACTCCTCAAGAGGAAATGGAGAGGAACCGACTCGAGTCTCAGATAAAGACGAATAAAAATAGGCGAGCGAGCGAAGAGATAGAGGGTGCAGGATGGAGACGCCGTTTCCTGCCCGGGGAACATTAGCGCCCTCGATATTCTCTCTCTCTCTCTCTCTTCAACGCGCCTTCTCCGTCTCTCCCCTCTCCACGTCGCTTCAGCAACCTCTTTACCGTTCTTAGGAAGGAGCTCGCGTTCCCTTCCTCGAGCATCATCCACCTTTCTTCTTCCTTTTCGTTTATATCTCCTTCCTCCTTTCTTTCTCCGTATTCTTCTTCCTCTCTCTTTCTCTATTTTATTCCCGCCAACGTGACAGACATCGAGCAAGAATCGAGCGACCCTAGGTCCATTCCCGCGTTTCTTTTCCACGCGCATCTTCGCGGACCGATCCAAACGGATCTTACCATCCTCTCCATACGTCCCGAACCCCTCGGCGAGGTACGGCTACGTAATCGCGAGGTTGCGTCGTTATCAGCGACGTCCTTCCGAGATACAACTTCTTTTGCTCTTCTTCTCGTCGATATCGACTTCCATTCCGCGAGTGGTCGTACGAGCGCAAAAGAAGCAAAATCGAGGCGAACCGGAGAGTCTCGAGCTCATGGTCCATCGAGGAGTCCGATTCGATGCCGACGAAGCCAAAGGGACGGAGCAACGCGCGAGAAGCTCCGAAACGTTCCGGGAAGGGTCGAGGAGCCTCTCGAAGACGCGCGATCTCTCGAAATCGCAAGGAAGAACCTGGATGGAAGCCGTAACGGCCGATAGACGGCCCCGACACGCACTATCCCACGATCATCGCGATGGGATGCTGGGAGGTAAATGTCGGATCTGGTCGTTCCCTATTATAGAAGCCATTTCGTTTCGTTGTTGGCTCGGTGCGGGCCATGCTGGACGACGGAGGCGCATTACGATAATACAGCCTAATAATAGAGTGCGGTAGGAAAGAGGCAGGAGCCCGAGACACCGACGCGGAACAAGAGGAGCGCCTATTGGTCGGCTCGAGGCGCCGTAATCGCCGCGCATATCGGCAAGGGGAGGGAAGACGGGAGGGGATGGGGCCCGATCACGATCGAGAGGCCCCTCTCCCCCCTCCTCTGGGGGCCTCATCGGCCTCACGAGACTCGACAGACCCCCGATATCTTCCTCCGCCTCCTCGCTTCGCCTCTGCCTCTTCTTCTTACCAACCTATCTTCTTTCCTTTCGCTCTTCCTTCTCTTTTCTTCTTCCTTACTCTTCTCCTTCTACCCTTTCTTCCCTCCTTCCTACCATCTTTTCTCCTTTGCACCAGCAGCTCCACTTCCACTCCGACTAAACACACCCATTACGCTTGGAAATGCGACTTTGATGATTGGTTGCGTTGCTGGTCGAGCCGGGCGCGAGTCCCTTTCGCGTGCTCTCGTCGAACCTTCTCCTCTCTTCCACCCTTGCTCGATACAGCGATTCCCGTAGCCTGGGACCACGAGTTTTCCTGGGACGGCAGGTGTCGCCGATAGGTCCGTCGCTGTTCCCTACGAGATGGAAGTCGGCGTGGCTCGACTAGCGATAGAAGTTAGCCTCTGCGTTGAGATTTTTTTACGAGGGTGCCTTGCGAACTAATGGTAAAAAGCGTATATCGTCGATCGTGGATCGTCTCCGTTAATTAACCCTAGATCCATAAACATGCGTGAAAGATGCGCCGTGCGTAAACGTTCGTCTCTTAGACGAACGTGTCGTATCGATGATTTTTTGTTTTATAGAATACAAGAAGCGATAAAACACACTTCAACCGGTTAAACGTGGAATTTAATTTTAAACCCCCCCCCCCACAGTGTGCGGAATTAAAATCGAGCAATGACTTTTAGCATTTATCTTTTATTATTTGTATTTTTTATTATTTATTACTTATTAAAAGCAAGAAACGCACTTCTCTGAAGTCTGTTCATTTTCATTTCAGAAAATGAACAGATAATTATTCCGAACAATCTCTTCAAAAGTAACAAGTGTTTACGTATTTTGCGTGATCCGTGAGACAAATTTTGACGGCGAACACATGGCGACGCTCGCTACTCTGCAGTACGTAGAAATCGGCTAAAGAAATCGAGCACGGAATCGGCGAATCAACCTTTCGTACCAGAGTGCTTTTCGAGAGGAAGACCAGCACTTTGCTGTCTCCTTTGTCGTAGGGCTATCCACTTTTATTGCGGTCGCGTAAGCATATGTGCAGCACCGGCCAGCCTGCAATTAATTTCAATTATAAAAATATCATTGTCCTTTATGGCTCGGGCAGATGCTTCGCGGTCAAGGGTTAGTTTTTGCCTCCCGCCCACGTTGATGCCTGGCTCTCGCAATTTCTAAGCGCGCATTCGAAAGACACGCTAAAGGATTCATCGCGTACGTTGAACCGCTAGCCGCGAGTAATGCGAAGAAAACGCGAGAGAAGGACGAGCGCCAAAAAATCCTACTAGATTTCTCTTTAAACGGATACGAAGCCGTTCTCTCGTGCATCCGTCCGAACGTGGGTAATTTCTACGTCTCGCGAATCGCAACGAGTTATCGAAGTTGCGACGAACTATAAAAATGTACCCTGTGTGCCATTCTTACGTGCATATGAAATGTCGGATTTTCTTCACACGCGAACGTTCGTCTCCCTGTTTTCGTTATGCTTTTGTTTTTGGCATAACCTCGTTTATAATCGTACTGCCCATAGCCAGAGTCACGTTTCGACAAAGAAGATCTTCTCGAAAAAATTAAATAAACAAATTTTGGAAAAAGATACGCTTAAAAATCCGACATTTCAGACACACCAACCCAATAATTTCTAAATCCACTTGTCTTCTCGATCGACGTTAAAAATCGCTCGAACTCTAAAAAATACTGTCGTAAATCCGTGAATGCATTGCGACGTAGAAATTTGAAATCCAGAGACGCCATTATTCGCTATCTCCCTAATTTACGCAGGTACGTACGCGAGTTCGGCGATGATGGTTCGTTTCGAAAGCGGAGTCACGGGATCGGGTCTATCGGTTAAAAGGCGGCTTAATGCGGCGAATCCATATAAAGAAATATCGCAGCGGCGGCTCGCCGCGATATTATTCAAAATTAGCCAAGCGAAAGCCGGAAATCCCAATTTTGCGAGAGAAGACAGGAGGAGATGATCTGCTCGCTTTCTCATCTCCGTCTCTCGTCGGTGTACGGTGCTTTCGTCCGTACGAAAGAAGGAACGAACAAACGAGCGACCGGCTAGCGCTCACAAAAGAGCGGTTAATTATCATTCTTTTATGATTTGATTTAGCCGATCCCCGGTATAAACCGGTAGCCAGTTAAACTCCTGCCAGGAAAATAACGCACGATGTAGCGTCGGTTATTAACCGGACTATTAGCCGGACAATGCGACGAAGCCACGGGGAATTCGCGTTTTATTATTCGGCGAATCCTTTTGGCAAATCGCGCCAATGAAATCCTCCTTGTTCCTGTTATTTCGAAATCAGTGACGCGTTAACCGAGCGCACTTCCATCCTACGGCCACGTAGAAACTCTCGGGTACAGCATTGACGTGCCTTTAAGAACGTTCCTTCCTTGCAAATTTAACGGGACGAAGCGATTCGTTCGAGCCGACTACGAATAATAAACTCGATGATTCTCTCGCTCCTTTCTTACTCCGAAGACTAATTTCAAGATAATTTTAAGCGATTCGATTCGAATCCTTGAAAAACGTTCCTCCGTCTTAGCGACAGCGAAAATTATTTAACAAATTATTCGACAAATTTAACAAATTCTCCGATCATCCGTAAAATTGTTACGACCTATTCGACTTCGTCCGATGCTCCGGATGTTCGATTAAAAAGAAAAAAAAAAAAAACGTAGCCGAACGAGATCCTAATAATCCTCGGTCCTCCGGCTGTGCTTCATCTCGCTCTGCTCGTCGAAAATCAAGGAAGATGCCTCATTTACCGGTGGACGAGGAAGGATGGATGGCTGAGCGGTGAGGGGAGGAGAGGCAGAATAAATTATCGATACGGCAGGAGCAAATTCGGGCTTCGTATCGTTTAACCCAGAGATTCGGTGCTTTAAAACAAGTAAAAGGTGCCGTCGTAGCTAGAGGAGCCCGGGGGCCCCATTTAAATCTGTTGAATGGCTGGAGGAAGCAACGGCAACCTTCTCTTTCAGCGCGGGGATTCGGCAACAAAGGCGGTGGTTTTACTTTTAAATTTAGTACATGGCCGACTTCCCTCCCACCACCATCGCCACCACCACCACCACCGAGACGCCGACGGTAAGTAAAATAGGGATTTAGTTCCACCTCGAGTTTATTCCTGAGTCGCCCCTCGAGAGGGACGCGGTAAATCTGAGCTCGGTAAACCGTTCACGATACTTCCAATGCGAATTAGGGGTACAACGAGATAGCGCCCAAGATAAGAGACGTACTCGATCGAGCCGCGCTTACTTTCGCGAAGCTTAATTTATGGTATCGCCCACCTTCGTTCGCCTACCCGTTTGTTATCGCCAACTTTATACGCCAGTTTTTTTCTCAGATGTAATTTTCGTTAGCTATCGTGCGTTCGTCGAGACTTTACAGTCCTACGAATCGTCTAGGTGTGGCTAGTAAAAGAACAACAACCCTTTCCTTAATCCCTTAACCTACGATTTACGTTCCAACGGCCTGGGTCCAAAACGTCATATTTACTTCTTTTTTAACATTTGGCCCAACCGTCGTACCAGGAGCCATGCCCGTGATAATCAGTTTTGGCCCGAGTACGAGACTACGCGTCTCACGCGTAGTTGTAGGTAAAGGGGTTGATATAAAGTTTAATAAAAGAAATATAAGCGATCGTACTTCGTCCCCACTCGTATACCCACTCGATCTCACTCCTTCAGCGCTCGTAGTCACTCGTTCGTTTCTTCGTTCCTACGATACCTATAATTTTCCTATCTTTCTAACATTTTTCCTAACAATGAAAAGTACGTCAAGACAAACGTAAGAGTATTTTCTAGCTTAATATCGACACTCGAGGAAGCTTCCTCGCTAATTAAAATCGCTAATTAAACGACGACTAGGTTTACTAGAAATCCTACAGACGCGAATAAGACCAGCAACGATGTTTATATGCTCGAAGAAGAAAATACGTCGGTTTATGCGACCGAAGTACGATCAAGCCGAAGACATCTAAAGTTTAAGGAGGAATTAATTAATTCACGCTGTCGGAATATCGTTACGAGACGGAGGGAGACTCTTCCTCGACGTCGTCGTCTTTGTCGTAGCTTTTATCCCTTCGTAAGAGTAAATCTCGCGGTAGTCGTCGCTTAGATCTATTTGTCACTGGACCACCCTGTGGACGTTCGCGTAGACCCCGACGTGGCCGTGCCGGAAAGGATGGCAAGGCGTCGTTACGCTCGAGCATTCGTGACACCAAGATGTTCCAGTCGCGAAAGACGAGCGTCCCTTCTCCTAGACCCCAGAGACCGTTCCATCTCTCACGCTCGGACCGAGAGGATCGAACCGGACCTACGTTAAAGAGGTAATTTGTGTCGCGCGCGATCGAATCGAATTACCGAAAACTTTCCTATTCGCGTCACTTTCTACCTTCTTCCGGTTATACGTCACTTCGGCGCTCTTCTGTCTCCTTTTTTTCCTACAATTTCTGTGATCGCGATTAACAAGTTACGTCATCCAAAGCGTAGTTAAAAAAAAACGTACTTGAAGCGCTATCGGTTGATCTCTCAATCTTGCGGTACGCGTATAAAATTTCACGGTTAATCGAAATTTAATAACAGTCGTAAATGTTGAGTCAATTTGTTCGATCCAGTGGCATATTATTATAAGGCTCGAGTTTATCGAAGCGTAAACTGTAATCTTCGGAGAAATAACGATTGACGAGTGCACGTAATCGAGAAGATCGAAGTAGAGAGAAGAAAACGAGAAGGAGAAGAAGAAGGAGAAGAAGAAGAAGAAGAAGAAGGAAATAACACTCTCCTTATCCTAGCTCGGGATTAGTGTTTTTAATTATCGAAATAAGAGGAATCTTTCCGCCGTCTCTCTTCGAGCGATAAGGTTGAATCTCGCCACCCCCCCTTCTGACACGGCCGTGGAGAAAACCGGGTGTCTACTTCCGGTACTCCTACCGGGTATCTTTTCCCTCGTACCTTCTGGTACCCACTCTCATTATCCCGAGGAAATTAAATATGTCATCTGATTCTTGAAGTTGGCTCAAGACTCGGGCCTCGGTATGAATGACTCGGGCACACCTATTTCTCGTTCGATCGGATCGCAGAATTTATTAATATGTCGTAATTACTATGCAGGAAGAAAAAATTCGAAACGATCTTGCATCCGTTATAATTCGTTTAAGTCTAGAACTCTAGTTTTGTTCTGTCGTTTCGACGAGCCGTTCGTAGAGAATAATTACGAAGACGAGCCGAAGGTCGATCGAAACGAAGAAGGATCGTTTGACCGCGAGCGCAAGATTATACGTTGTAGGACGGAAAAATTTTTCTGTCTCGAAAAAGCCACGATGACATCGAAACGACCTCTACCGTATCTCCTACCTTGAAATTATTGTATCAGATATCCACTTATATCACCGATTACTCGATCGACTTATTTTGGACATTTACGGATGATTTTCCCTCGATGATCTTCGCTATACATCATCGAAACGCACGCACGCACTTGATTTCTCATTAATAATACCCGTATGAATGAATCGGTGCTTGCCAAGATAAAGACTGCCGCGTCTATTTCCTCCGACGAGGCAACGATGCGCTTCGAATAGATGTTTTCGAACGATACGTACGAGGCAACCACGTCGCTGCAGCAGTGCGAAGTCCGACGCTTCTCCTTTGGTCAACGCAAATTATAAGTTTCTCTTACATCTAATTTGTCTTCCTCGTGTCCATCGAATGGCAGCGATCCCGGCAGACCACACATTACCGAGTCAAGGGTTAATAGGCTTCTACGTTGTGCTATACATTAATGATGTACTGCTCGCTCTTGCAGAGTCTACAGAAACGCAGGAAGATCTCGCAAGAGTTCGGTAGAATTTAAGAGTATCGCAGAGCAGTTAGGTTAATGGTGTCTTCCCAATGTCTGTGAGCACAAGAAACAGGAAAGATATAAACATATACAATAGGCAAAGCAACAGGAACTCTAAAATGTTCACCAATCGTACGCGATTGCCATCGACTTCATTTTTATCGATCATTGACACTCTCCTAGCACCTCGATCTTCATCCGGATCCTGGCAAACGCTTTGCCATACATTCGTCCCAGTCCAGACCACGCGATTTTCCTTTTTAACCCTTGGCTATCCTTGTCGTCGTTTATTCCGTTCGATTCTTCAATAAAAAGATGTTCCCAACATCCTAAGATAGCCATTAGTTTCACTCTTATCAATCATTGGCACTATTTCAGCACCTCGATCTTCATGCGGATCCTGGCAAACGCTTTGCGATACATTCGTCTCAGTCCAGGACTCGTGACCACACGATTTTCCTTCCTGACCCTTTGCCATCCTCGTCGTCGTTTCTTCCGTTCGATCCTACGATAGGAGCAATTACTCAATGTTTTTCCCCAACATCCTAACACAGATATTCCTATCAAAATTGTGATCAAAGGAAGGACAATGACGTGGTCGATCGAACCCTCCCACGATATCCCAAAACGCGATCTGAAACCGACGATTGTGCATGGGGATAAAGGGAGGATTGGCGGCGTGTTAGGTGGAAAAGCGCGACAGATACAACCACGTCAGCAACGCGTCCACCTACATAGACGAGAAACCTGGTCGTCCTCGCGATGCCGAGTCACGAAGGTGCAAGTCACGAGCCTCCATGAAGGGACGATGAGATGACTAAACTTAGAACATTGCCGAGGGAGGGATATCCGCGAGCGCGAATAACTTGATACACCTAAACGGATACGACGAGGCATGACTTCGTACATCTTGGAATCGATCGAAGAAGAAGGTCGCTTCATTTTTCGGCCGAAGCCATTTTCACCAGGACGAGTCGCGCTTACGCGCAAGATCTTTGCTGATATTTTCTTGAAGACATCGTTCCTCTTCCGTCGTTATTTTTAAACTATTAACCCTTTCACTACGGCAGACTTTCAAACGTCACCGAGAACAGCGAAGTTTTTCGTTAGGCATATGTTTCTGACGAAGTACGTACTATTGGCGCCTATCGTACCAGCGGACCTAAGTAAGTCAAGCGTTCATTGGCGCCTACGGTACCACGAAGCACGACTTTAGTAAGCGCCTATTGGCCCCAACGGTAGCTGGTCAACCGACTTATGTACCGAAGGACACGTCGCATCCGAGCAACGGTCAGTTTAGCGACTACGGGACAATGCTGAGCCCATCGTAAGACTTTGGAAAAATCTCTCTTCTCCGATTGGTACGGCACTGGCTACGAAAAAGTGCATAAAGGGACACGATCCCAGAACACGGGAGCACTCGTCATTAAAGATTCGAAAGGACTCGGACACTTCGATACGTACACGCAAATACGGACATTCGAACGATATGAAAGAGCAATCGTGCACCATTTTTGTACGCGTCCGAATTCAGCGAAAGAATTCGCATTATAAATCTCGTACTAACCGTGAGGAAGAAAATAAATTCGATTCAAATAAATAATCTCACGCCAGTTAATTTTGTCGTGAGATATAAGAATTATTTCGCCAATTCTTTCCAGTAGCCAAAGGGTTAAATTACCTATCTCGATTAATTTCGACCCCCGATTCTCGTCGAGACGAATTTTTCTCACGGCCAATCGACGTCGCTCGATTATTCCATTTGCTCTTCTCCGAAATTCGAATACTCCTCGTCCCCGGCAGTCTACCGCGTTAGCGCTTTGCAGCAAAATATCCGCGGAAAGAAGTTGGACGATCGTCGCTTACCGAAAACTAGGACGCTGGTTACCAGCGCGAGTTAAACGTTACCCGATTCGCTGAAGTTCCCGCGTCGTTGGAATAATAACTTACAGCGGCGATCATTCATTCGAAAGTTTAGCCACGCTGCCGCTTACCAGCTCGAAAGGAGGATCGAACGAGCGTACGAATCGCGCGGAACACGTCGATTGTTTCAAGGAACGGCAGGCAAAGCGTCGAAAAGTTAAGACGAATCTACCAGGAGGAAAGTTCCGCCGGTTCGCCGCTCGAGACTCGAGGTCGAAGCGGTGAGCGCAGCGCTCGAGGGGTGGACAGGAGACGGGAGGACGTTAATAACGAAATCCATGTGTAATCTGAAACCGATTCGGACCCCGAGGCCGGTGACAAATGCACGAAACCGCGAGCTTGCCACCCGCAAACAAATTTCGGATAATATTCGCCGTCGAGTTACGACGTCGTTATATTGCAATCTGCGAGAACCTATACACAGGAAGGATATAGCGCCACTGATTTCGCCTAATGTCAAAGGCGCGACCGCACTTTACTGACAACGCCGTAACCGAGGACGATTCCCTTCGCGACTCACGGCGTGCATCGCGCCACTGATGACGATTCTAAACATCGAGTATTAGCGCGATACCGTGCCAATGAATATTTTAACGAAAGACGATCCAGGATTGTCCTTCGATCGAGATCCTCATCGCACGAAATAAAAACGCGACATCGTTGTCTACAGTTTAACGCGTTAAGCGCAGTATGGGTCACCAATGATCGACACCGACCCTTTCGTTGGGACTGAGTCAGTCACTGATGATTGACACTGCGCTTCTCGTTTTAACAGCATCGGTTCGGTGACTGACGCTAGATTTTCCACCAAGCGAAGGCGGAGACCGCGAGTGAAACCGAAGGAAGGTAAAATCAGTGTGGCGCTTAACGCGTTCGTTCTTTAGGACACGTGGTTCTAAGACGATGTTAGTGAGGAACTCCAAGGATGATCTCACACCCCTGATTTTGCCTAATGTCAAAAGTGTACTTTACTGACGTCGCTGACTATCGCTTAACACGTTAAGCAACGCGTCGGTCACCAGTGACCGATACCGACTATCTCATTCCAACTGAGTCAGTCACTGGTGACTGACTTCGACCCTTTCGTTTGGACCGCGTTGCTCTCCGATGACTAACGCTAAATTTGCCACCCAGTGAGGCCTCGAGTCAAACTGGAAGAAGGCAAAATCAGTGTGGCGCTTAACGCGATAATTCTTTAGCTAAGACGATGTTAGGCGACAGTCACTGACCGAAGGAACTCGTCGTACGCGTGTACACGTGGAACATGGAGGAAACGAAGAACTCGCGTAGGGAGGCTCTCCAGCAGACTCTAAGCTTCTTGGCACTTGAAAGATCATCGACTCGCTGATCCGTTATCACCGGCGACGCTTGAGTGGCTCGTCTCGATCGCTCCAAGAATCGATCGTTCTCCAGTCGATGACACGTCACGAAAGCGTCGCGGAGGTTTCGCCGTTCGCCACGAATCGTCCGCGAGGACGTCTACTTCGGCCGGGCCGCGTCATTAATTATATCGACTCGACGGTCGTCGCGCGGAAAGGCGGACGACGAGAATCCGACGTAATCGTTGCCAATTTGTTTAATCGAACAAAGAAGCGAGATCCCGAATGCCTGGTATGCGACACGGTATTCGCATTACGCGAGAGAGGAGCCACGGGCTGCGCGTCGCGCATACACGCTCGTAGGAAGGAGAGACGGGCGTGTAAGTACGGTCTATAAGGTGACCAGTTTTCGACGGGCCAAGGGGTGACGACGAGAACTCGCCGACCGGAACGAGCCAAACGCTCGAGAGAGGGTAGGAGGAAGGAGCTTGCCTCTTACGAGCGAGTCCCGAGCGGTCAGTAGCCGGCCAAAAGACCACCGCCATGTTCCTGCCAATTCCGAGCCTCGACGCTTCGGAGTCTTATTGTTTATGAACAATTCGCGAGGGGATGGCTTCTTTCCGCTGATGTAGGAAATAGGAAATTCAACTCGGAAACTTTACATAATTTTTGTGTCGATGACGTTTCGGTGGGTAAAGAAACTAAACTGGTGACTTTAATGTACGTAAGAATTTGACCGATTGAAACGACGAATAGCGGAAAGACGGTTTGAAATGGCGGAGAAAGGATATCGTTCGATATCGGTGAACGACTCGTTGATTACATCAGGTTCGTTGGAAATTCCTTCGTTTGCCTCGCTTTTTAGTATCCTCGAAAAACGTGCGCGAGAGACGGGATCCTTAGGCT
>JAITYT010000090.1:1844055-1859796 GCA_025433975.1 Liostenogaster flavolineata | reverse complement strand
CTTCACCCTCTCTCTCTCTCTCTCTCTCTCTCTCTCTCTCTCTCTCCCACTCTTTATCCTGGCTGATTCTTCTTCTTCTGTTCCGTTCTATTCTATCCTCTCCTCTCCTCCCTTCTCCTCTTCAACCTACACCATCTCGGCGTCCCTCACGCCTCCGACACTCCACCCACCCTCCAGTGCTCCTTCTTCTCCCTCCATATTGTAACGTCGTTCCTTCTCCTCGCGAAATCCGCATGCCACGGAGTTCTTCTCCTCCTCTTTCTCCTCCTCTTTTCTTTCTCTTCCTCTCCCTCCTACGCGTCCTCCTCCTCCTCCATTGCTGCTTTCCACGTCGCAGGCTTCCTCCACCATCGGCTACCTACCACCACCTCCGCCTCCTCCTCCTCCTCCCGCTGGTGCTCCGTCACTCGACGAGTATACGTCGCCTCTTGGCCTGCCTACCTACCTACCTTCCTTCCTGCTTTTACGGTACCCCCGGATACGTCGCGTCCGGCAAAAGCGTCGGCCTCATTTCGATCGAATCGCTGATCGACCGTGCTCCCGGTTTCGTCGAGCTTTTCATCCTGGCACCGGCCGAAACCCTACCGGTCGGTCCCTCGAGTGCCGTGCGAAATCGCGACGCGAACGAACAGGTAGGAACTCGCAGTGAACGTGGTGCGAGCGGACCGCTCGAGGAGTGAAGCGAACTCGTTTCGCGGATGCGTGCGTCCAGGAGGAGGAGAGTGAACAGTGCCGAATATTTTCGCGACGTGGATCATCGTGCCTTTGAGTGTGGAGCCTGCATCGCGAAGAACGAAGTCGATAATCGTCCGGTGCGAGCAGGTTCCTTCGTGAACGACCGAATCCTCGCCAATGATGTGACGCAGCGAAGGAAAGTTCTTAAAAACATTACCAAAGGTCGCCTCGGTATAGCGAGCGAAAGAATCTCGCCTCCAAACGTCTCGTCGAAGATTCTCGACGTTGGCCATTGGCGAAGAGGACGATCGAAAGATCTCGAGAGCAAGAGCCTCGTTCGTTCCAGGAGTTTCGGCTAACCGATCGATCCGTGCCAGGATTGGGATCAGGAACCTTGACCCCCAAGGTGATAATCGAAATTCTGGGTGATTCGGGGAGATCGAGGGTTCGTGCCCCTCGAAGGAGCTCGGAAAAGCGGTGGTGGAGATTCATCGAGGTGCATAAGCGGCGAGAGTTCCATGCGCGGCAAGGAACGCGCCTTGCTGAGCAAGAATCGTGGACGCGAGGCGCGCCGTAAAGCGATCGTCGGCGGCCGCCTTGAGGAGCTAGCGTCGCTCCGCCAGTTGGAGGATCGCGCGAGCAAGCAACTCGTCGCGAAGGCGAAGACGAGGTCGACTACACCCGTCCTGGCGAACGACGGAGGAGGTGGCTTCTGGCTGGCCACGGTGGCCGCGGGGGTCGGTGCCCCGGCCGGGCTACCCCCGCACCCGAATCATCATCCGACGACGACGATGGACCCTTCGAGTTGCGGCCCGGCCGAGACCGGCTTCATCAACAGCCAGCCGTCGATGGCGGAGTTCATGACGGCGTTGCCGCAACTCGGTAGCGACAGCGTCCTTCAGCATTCGCCGGCCGCCGGTGGACCCATCAGTCCTAGCGCTCATTTGCCGCCAGGTTATCACGCCATGATCGATCATCACGGAGTATCCGATCCCAGCGGCGTCAACGTCCCGGAGTATCCCTGGATGAAGGAGAAGAAGACCGCCAGGAAAAACAATCAGCAAGGTGAGACACGATAAGGATCCCAAAGAGAGCGTTGCCTAGTTGCGTTCGGTCTTAGTGTCGTGGTATCTTTGGAAGGGTTCCGAGCGTTCGAAGATCACGACTATGGATACTCGGGAAGGCGATGTGGTGGGTTACCGTGGGAAATACGTAGGGAGGGTAAAGCGTTGGAAATTATGTCGAACGTGAATTTGGCTTTTTGCGTCTTTCGAACGTCTTAAGATTCGAGAGTCTCCAACGATTGCGCTAAGTAGGTATTCGTCTTGAAAACTAATCGCATTGGAGAATGATCGAATTGGTTTTCCTTCGAAGCGAAGTAAGACGAAGTGGCTGAATAATCCGAAATACTCTGCTTCCCGTCTTCCGAACGCCTAGGATGAAGTAGATAAAGTAAAAATTTCTGTCGTGGAATTAAGAATTGAAGAAAAATGATTTATTGTGCAATGCGATTACGCATTCCAATGCCGACAGCTGAAAATCACATTTCGACGAACCCCGTGCACGAATAACGTAGGATTCGATGATACGAATGTGACAGGAGCAACGAAAATCTAAGAATCCGAAATTATTCTATTCGAGGAGCGCCTTGAAATTTGTCTCGTCATTCGCGAATCGCAAAATCGCTGACACCCGTGACAGTAGAAACGCATGCGAAACGATTCGTTAAGAGCGACCACGTAGAAGTCGATTAGTCTGTTTACCGCTCGTGGTAGCTAGTAAGAGTCTATTAAACCGTGCCGCTTTGTATTGTGCGGCACCACGGGAGGCCCGATATCCGTCGGCTAATGACAGTACCGTGCCACTCTTTTCCTTCCGTCCCAAGAAGGATTCCTCACGAACCTTTTGGGTATCCCGATGCAGCATCTGGGTCGCATCAAAGCACGGAAAAGCGTCGTTTCTCCGCACCCCACCACGCCTACCCACACCATTGTCCCGTACTCTCCGTTCTCCAAAGCATTCGCAAACACGCTCGCTAGCAAATTATGATGTATCGTTGTCGATGTGAACGGACGCATCGTCGGCCACTCGATAGACGCGCGCTTCGGACCGACGCGCATGCTGGTAGTGGTGACGACTACGAGACGACGAGGATGGGGTTCCAGTGCTAACCCCTTTCGACGACGATGAATTATTGTTTTCGGGATAAATCGCGCCCGGATGCTTCCCTTTTGCCCGTCACGGTACGTAAATGGTCACGTAGCCGGCATCGTACGTCTTCGCGTGACCACGACGCTTTTCAAAGATTCGTTCGGCTTCGCTTCGGTGGGGTCCATCGTCCGTTCAGGGGCTTAGCCTTCTCGAAATCGTTTGCTTCACGCGATCGTGCCCGTCTCGATGATCGTGATCGTATCCCGTGTAACGCGACCGAGAATCGTAGACGTTGGACGTTGGATCGCTACGCTAAGAAAACAGCAGTCTTCGTTTCATCTCGTTAACTCGTAGACACGAAATGGAATTTCCAACGGGATTGGTTAGGCCATTGCTTCGTACGACGAGTCTTTCAAGATCGATCGAGATCGCGAATATCGACTTTTATCGACATCGTAGAAACGTAGCATCGCTCTATCGCTGGTAAGGATAGAGCGAGTTCGACGATAGTAGACGGGAATAGTGACTTCGTTTTTGACGAACACCCCTTTTTTCCGTACTCTTGTGCAACGTGTACACTTCAATGACTCCAGTTCGAGCACCGAAGTTAGCTAGAGACTCGTTGAATATGGAATAAAGAATTGGTCGAACGTTTAGCGTTGAATTGAAAACAACTTCTCCGACAGTTTTCAATTATTAGGAAATCTTGGCTAGTCAAACTTTTAAGTCGATTGTTTAAACGAGTGTGCTAATCGTGCGTTACGATTAAACGAATGAAAATGGAAGCAAGACTCGATTCTGCAATCGCTCTATACAAACGTATTAGTGGTGCAACTTTAAAATCAAAAAAGCGATCTTACTTTGAAATATTATTTCGTGGCGTGTACTTTCGGTGAGAGTTTCATCGGTAAGTCGTTTCGGATAAACGAAAAACACGTACAACGATGTTCGATGAAAGTTCGAAGTTAACTAAGAAGAAGGACATCTTGTTACGATAGCTGACTTGAAAATTCTCACAAATCACGAAGGAGATGACCGAGCGAGCGAATGGACGATAAGGGACATGGCGGCGCGAGGGTCGAAGGCGACGCGAGTGCAAACCTCCGCCTCCCCTGCGCGGATCCAGCGTCAGCGGAGGCGGAGGCACCCCCGTGTGAGTTATGGCCGTCCCGACGCTCTCTCCCGTACGCCCAGGGCTCAATTTACAGATGATTCCGCGTGTTACCGCCGACCAGCGGCTGGTTAACCTTCGTGCCAAACACTTAATCTTCCGGCGTGTAGCCGTGGACGGTCCTTCGCCATGGACTCTGGCCACACTTTGACTTTGGGATCGGTTAAATCGGTGTCGTCGCTCGGTTAAAGGGAGAACGACGATACGAGAGAGCGAGAGAAGGTGGAAGAAAGCCAACCGATAGATAAATGGAGACCGGTGTAAGGTACTGTTGTAGAATGGCGACCCTAGTGGCCCATAAAGTTCGCCGGCCCTTCCTATTTATCGGTCGCCTTCGCGTGCCTTCGTGGCCACGAGCGCGTTCCCGGAGCGTGCCGCTGATCTATCTGGATTTATTGGCTATCGGGACTATCGTCCCTTTCCAAACCAACAAGTTGGACAAAAGCTATCCTACGGTTGTCTTCTTGCTGGTACGAGGGCAGTCCTCGAAGACGATGATTCTAAGGTAGGACGTGAAAGATGGCTAATGGTCGTTTTTAAGACCGCTAAAACCGCGGCGTTTATCCGATCGAATTCAGCAACTTTGACACGAGGGACCATGAAATAGGTTGCGACACTGTTAGATTATTTAATCGATTCGCGATGTTCCCCGCTCATATTTGCTACAATACTATCCATAAATACAGAGTTTCGGAACGTACAACAGTAACGTTTCTTCCATTAAATTTAGTCTCGTTCGAAAGCAACGAGTTGGACAAAGCTGTCCTACATTTGCGAAGGCAGTTCTCGAAGACGCTCCTTCTAAGGTAGGACGCGAAAGATTCCTAATGGTCCTTTTTAACATCGCTAATTCGCGATAGTTAACACCTCCATATTTACCTACAATATTATCCATAATGCAGAGTTTCAGGACGCCTAACGTGCGTCCCGTTCGTCAAATCGTTACGATGTAAAAACGATTTATCTTAATCGTTGAAGGCAAATCCCTCCGAATATCGTTCATCCAACTTGAGACGAGTCACGTTCGGGGAGACCTTACGTCAAGAGGTTCCCATCCACCTACCAATACCGAAGACGCTTCTCGAGGACCATTTCATCCGAGTCCTTCTTCTTACGGATTCATCTCCGAATTTCAATTAGCGGAAGCAACAAGAATTAAACTCGTCATTCGGTTATTACGACTTCCTCCGTCAACGAATGCCGTAGCACGAGACCTTGGCGTAGGGCGATCTCCCGTGCTTCTTCCGTCCTGACTCTCTACCCCCACCCTCCCCCTTCCTTCCTCATCGCCCTTTCCACCATGAGCAACATTGACTAACGTCTGGTGCCTCTAGCGAATACTAGCGCATCCGCGTGTGCGTGTTCTTTCCCGTTTGTGGGCGTGTGTCACCCCGTTCGTATTAAATTCCAATCTGTTACACCGCGTCGTGCCCTATAGGAGGTGTTTTACCCCAAAAACGGCGTCCCCGAAGCCAGAAAGGGTGAGGCACGCCTGATTAGTCGAGTTATTTGCCAGAACTAGCAACCTGGCACGTTCCTGCACACCACGGTAATTCTTGCCGAGAAACGTGGTCGAGGCAAAAAAAAAGGTCACGAATCCACGAGTGTTTTTCCCGACGCCTTGTTCCCAGCGTCTCATCAGTCACGTCGTCGCTCGGTGCCACGCTGTTGGCGGACTCCTCCAAGAGTAAGCCGATGTGTCAATTAATCCCTTGCATCCCTTGGGATAGGACTAGCCTAGAGAGCGAGAGAGAGAGAGAGGGCAGGGGGAAGGAAGCCTAGGCGATCATCTTCCCCCTCGCGTCACCACGACATCGCGGTGTATCCATCCACCCTCTTTGCACCCTTATCCTCTTCCTTCCTCGCATCTTCGATTCTTCGCGACAGTGGCAACATCTTTCAAGATCTTCTTCCTTGGATACCTTTTTCCGAATAATATCGCAACGGTATCAACTCGCCTCTGATGTCTCGAACAACTCGAATCCATGCAGAAGAAAATTCGAGGAGTTGCCATACTCCTCGATGGTAAAAGGAGTGTTTTATCGGTGGCGCGATCCTTTTAAAAATGTTTGCGCTTTCAAGCAACGCGACACATCGCAGCGATGGAGTATTTGTATCTCCAATTACGACGTGAAAGCAAGCGGCTTTCGATGTCGAGGTATTTTAGAAAGCGCGCTCTTACGCGCCTAGTCTCGATCGTAGGAAAAACTGAAAACGATTTCACTCGAAGAAAATTAATGTTCGCGTCGTTGGGGGGCAGAGGAACGTTTAACAACGTTCGACGAGACATCGGGGAGATAGGCGAGACGTTATCTCGCGGCAAGGACTAAAAAGGAACGGCAAGGCGAACGGAAAACGAAATTGACTGCATCCTCTCGTCGTCGATTCCGCGATACGCGTGATTGAGCGACCCTCCGCGGAGAAAGACCTTTTCGAGAGACAGAGAGAAAAAGAGAGAACGGAAGAAAGAAGCGTCTAATTTAAAGATTCATTGGCAAGTAAATCCGCATCGAATTAGAGATAGCCTTCCTACGAAATCCCTACGCGGATCTTCCTATCCGCACGGTGCTGTGGCATTCCGTCGTCGAAAGGAACGGAAGAAACGAGATGGCGGCAGGGACGTTTCATGATTGATATCTTTCGGAACCTAATTCTTCACGTAGGATTAAAATTACAAGAGAGACAAATTTATTTCGCGTTCCGTTCGCTTCGTACGTTTTGCCGCGATAATTTCAAAAATAATCTTCACTACGAGGATAAAATTCTAAACACGTTGTTCTCCGAAATTTTCCCCGACGTTAGAAAGCAAAATAAATAAATAAATAAATAAACAAACGTTGAAGATAAATATCGAGTTTTGCAGGAAAGAAAAAAGCGCTTCGAACGATGCATATTTTAAATTCGTCGCAAGTTCGAAAGTTCGGCGCGCGTCAATATTTATTCGCGACGTAAAGTCGCGCTCGATATGAAAATCAACGAGGGAAAGGAAGATTCTGTCTCCGACTTCTTCCTTTTTTCTTTTCTTTTTTTTTCGCCCTCGACTCTATCTCTTGACGCGATGTTCCACGGATAAATATTATCTCGATGCGTTCGCGAGCGAGGGTGAAAACATCTGGAAGAATCGCAGTCGCGTAATCGTATTCCGGCTTATTCCTTTCTTCCCTTCCACCCTCCTCTCGGCAGGCTTGTATACGCGCTTTTACAACCGCGGTAGTTTGCGCGGAAAACGGCGCGCGGCCCGTTCAAATAATAAACACGATATAACAAATTGATAATCCGGAACCCCATAATCGTACGCATATTTCGACACGAAATCCGTGGCTCGACGCTGAAAGAAGTTTGCACGCTCGTTGTTGCGCCAAATGGGCCGCTATAAAAGTCTGAGCGGTGGCCCCTTCCGTCCTTCCACGCTTGGTAGACGCAACCACCTTCGAGCGCTTCTCCTATCGCAAAGCCGTACCGATTGTTTCGTGACGAAACTCCGAATCGTCTCCCTCGTTCGCTTCGCGTCGAGCTCCTACGAGAATATTTTATATCGCGTCGTTGTACGTTCGCGCGTCGCTAACTTCCGCCATATCTACGGATCGTTTCAATCGCGTTCGATGCCTCGTCGTTGTCAAATTCACGATTGGAGTGAATTTATCACGAAGGAAGACGTGCTTCGATACGATAACGAGATCATCGATCGATTTGAAATAGGTCTGGACAGCTCAAATGATTGCACTTTAGGTAAACGTGCTTTTAACCCTTTGCGGACGAAAGGCGACTCGAGAGGCGCCTCTCAGGCGTCACGACGTTTTAGATGACGATTCGAGAAAAGGAAATTGTTTGGGGAATGGAAATCTGCTTAATTAATTCCTATACTCTCCATAAACTCGTGAAAATACAGAAGAACAAAAAGTCACACAAACGTTTACAATTTATACAGATTTTAGTAGACCGATTTAAAGGAGATTTTCGTCCTACCGAAAAAGTCGCCGTCCGCAAAGGGTTAAAAAGTGTATGTAAATATGAGTATGAAATGAATTAAGCTTTATCGTTATACCGCGAACATTTTTCACATACGTATTCTTCGTGCGAATTTTCATTTATTCAATACGTACCTTTTGTATGATTACAACGAGAAACAAAAGTTTCGACAGAAATATTGTATAAAGTCGTCCGGTGACCCACGCAATTTAACGTGACAGGCCGCGTGTTGGCCAAGCCTGATTCAAAACGTATAAATCGCACGAGACGATCGGCAACTCATCGACGTGTGATTTAACGTCGATTAAAATATACTTATATGGTGCTTGATACTGTTTAAAATACGAATTTTACCAGTTCCACGAGTTTTGCGACTAAAAGAAGAAATGTCTCGTCAAGCAGTGCATACCACCAAACTAAACAAAAACTAACTAGGTTGTTCGGAGTGTAATTTCGTTTTTTCCAACAGTTTTTCATAAAAACAGCAACAAAAAATAATTTTTAAAACAACGTTTTTTAATTTAAATGAACAAAATTACTTTCGAAAATAGAAAAAGTAACTAAGTAACTAGAACAAATTTCCATGTTTTTCACCTTGGTTCGGTGGCGCCCTATAAGACAAAGCGCTCATAGAATAGCCGTCCATGGTAGGGAAAGAGGAATTTCAGCGCAGGCGTGAACGTGTCGAACGAAAAGCACAAGGCGTTCGAAAGTCTTTGCACGAATAAAAGAAAATATCAATCGTCCGCTAAGAGACCACAGAGTCTCTCTCTCTCTCTCTCTCTCTCTCTAACCGTTCGCGACTTATCGAATCGCGAGGATTTTAATTCTGTCTTATTGGGGCTCGTAGGCGTAAAAGTTCGCGCCTCATCGCCGTCCTAAATGTAACGTGCGTGCTTTAACGGTAATTATCCAAGAGGTCGAGATTTCAGGTGCGATTAGGCCGCTTTAATTTAGTTAATTAAAACGCGCATGAAAAACGAAAGAAAGGAAGGAAGCGTTGACCGTAATAATAGATCGAGATAACTTTAGCGCGATGCAGAATTTCCGAGAGTTATTTCTCTACGGAAGATTACGCCTTTACTCCTCGCTTCTCGGCGTTTAAGTCGCCGTGTTCCAACCTCGAGGCTCGCGAGAAACGATCTTCAGTGTAACACTTCGAAAAGATTAAACGAAGATAGAAAATAGAAGAAGAGAGAGTCGTCGTGATCGCGACTTCATTCTCGTTACTTTCTTTAAACGACGTTTAACCCTAGATTCATAAACGTGCATAGGAGATACACTAGTCGGAAACATTCGTCTCTCAAACGAACATATCGCATCGACGATTCTTGTTTTATAGAATACAAGGGGCGATAAAACACACTTTAAATCTGAAAAGATGTTCATCGATCCGTACATTTTCTCAAATGAAAATGAACACGATAATTATTCTAAGCAATCGACTCGTAATAAACCGCGGTGATCGCTTTAAAAGTCACAAGCGTTTACGCATTTTGCGCTGTCTGTGAGACGAATGTTTATAAATTTAGGATTAATCCGCTCTTATTACGACCGATGTTAATTATCTTGACGCTGCGAGTAGTTCGACTCTCGTTCGATCACTTAACGAATTTAATACTGGAGGAATAAAAAAAATATCTTAAAAATAATGGCTCGACTGATGAGTTGAAAGTCGCTCGTAGAAGTCGAACGTCGATTCCACCGGCTTCTCGACGACCGAGAATCGCAGAACGAAGGTTCAAGGAACCCTCCGGACGCGTACTAATAAATTGCCGGACCGGGACTGTTTATAAACCGTTTAAACCTTGGCAGGTTTCACGAGGTAACGCGGAAAACAGAAACGAGAGACCGAGAAGAGACGAGATCGAGGATTGCGAAGGGGACGAGGAGCGATGATGGATGAACGCGGAGGACGGTCGCATAGAAGTCAGCTCCGCGTGACAATGACAACTAAAAATTATGTATTATTTATAAACGTAAAGATTCGATTCCACGAACGAACGCTCGGATTTCGTCGCTTGAGGAATATTCGTTTCGAAAGGAGCGTCGATGACATCGAGGATTCGTTTTTAATAAAAAAAAAAAAAGGAAACGTTGTCTTTTATGTTGTTGTTTTTTTTTGACAAAAAACGAAATTACTTTCCGAACAACCTAATAAATTCCTAATCTTCTTGGTTGAAAAATTACGTCTTATTTCATAGAGAAACACAGAAATACTTGCAACATCATCGTCCATTACTAAAGCGTTCGATCGACGATACATCTTCGAACAGATGTCGAAATAGCGGACGTCATTTCCGATCGAAGTACGTATAAAAATGTTATTGCGGAGAGGACGCGTACCTCTCGGCCGTATCTAACGAACGTCCTCGTTTCCAAGCTCCTTAACAGCTATCGAGAGACAATCGCGTACACTGAATATTAGATTGGGGAAAAAGTATTGCAAGTTTTAGCGGTAACTTCCACGCAACATTTTTCTTACGTTCGAGTGAACTTCATTGAAGCAAGTACGTTGCATTATTTGAAAAATATGTCTGTCCTCGCCTTATCGAGCTTCGTAAGATGGAAATGTCGTAACGTTTCGATCCGCTCGACTCGAAGCAACAGCCATAAATTACGAACTCTTTATCGCGGCTAGGCCTACGTAATCATTAGAATTTTCCACGAGAATCCCACGAGGGATAACGATCGTCTCGTACTTTCGAACGTCCTTGAAAACTTTCGTTCGTTCCTCTCGTCGCGTCTTCGAGATATCGAGAGCCCACGAAATGTCGTCTCGCGAACGAAAAAAAAGATGTGAACGCGAGAGACAGGCACGGAATCGACGACGGAAACGGCAGAGAGGAGAAGAGGCCACGGGCTCTCGAGCGTCCTTCGTTCCACTTACGCGATCGCCTCGAGCCTCGGGAAGACGTGGAGGACGCGAGGCGTCGCCTCCAATGGCCGCCGTTTCTTTTTGTCGTCGCAACAAGATCGGACCGTCTCCTTTATATTAAAAATGAACTGTCGCTTCCACCGTCTACACGGACGGGTATTTGACTGTACTACCGCTTTCATTTGATAAATCGCGCCGCGACCTCCTCTTTCGGTCATCTGAATTTCTAATGCATTATTTTCCCCGGCATTCGACGCCACCACCAACACCAATGCCAACGCCAACACAAATGCAAGCATCGACATCGCTATCGCGAAGACCAGGACACCGACGTCCACACTACCACCGATCAGACGCCAGCTCGGAGGGTGATCAACGGCGGTGAGAGCGTTGGGTCCCTGTCGTCGAGGAGACGACGAACGTCGACGAGGGCAGATGAACGAGGAACGAGGAGGGTTCCGAAATTGCAGACATCCAGGGCCGGGAGAGCGCGCGAGTTCTCGACGATTGCCAAAGGCTGTCGGCCTGGGCCGTCCTTCAAATTTTCATCGAGCCACGATCCGGCGAACGCGCCATTATACCTCCACGCATGGCTTTCGCTCTGGAGAAAGCCGAGAATAAAGGAAGTTGCCCGATGGGTTAAGAAGTTTCGAGGAAGCAAGCCCGACGAGGAGGCCGTTCGTGCATGGATAGTTCGGCGAAGTGAAAATCGAGGATTCTTGGCGTTCCGTCGACTCTCCGATCGGCGGTCGATCGATTTCTTGAGAATCGGAGAGTGGAGGAGCCAACAAAGAGAGAGATCAATAAGGAAGTGATGAAATGTATATAATAATGGCGCGTTAAACCGTATTCGAAAGCTTCGTTACGTAAGAGCATGTTGAAGGAATTTTAAAGGCGTAAGAATTCTCGCGTCCAACGTGAAAAGTTGAAAACTGTCGTCACCGACACATTAATCGTACTCGCGCTCTGGCGACGGTCAATCGTTGTAACGCGATGTACGCTTTTCTATATAAAGAAACGAACGATTCAACGTAAGACACGCGAATCAATGCTTAGTGTCAATTTAATCAAAATTCTCCATTTAGAATGCCGCACGCATGCTACGAAATGTTGTTTTATGAAGGTGCACGCGTCATACAGAAATTATTTATCGCCATCGCCTTGATTTAAGGAGTTCAACCATGCACTTCGTTCTTACAAAATCTTCGTTAAAAATCGAGTTTAAATAATTAAATTATTTGTAGAAACGATGGAAAGAATGATTCCTTACGATAAAACGCGCCTTACGAGCGTGTGTCATGCCGATTAATCGAGATTAACGCTTTAGTTTAAGCGTTACGTATCGTTGAGCGAACCTCTCGAGTCGAGTGGTCGATTAATAACGTTTGCGTACTAATTATCGTCGGGACGACGACCGAGCCGCCTAACGAAACCTTAAACGCGCGATTTCTTGCAACGTAGGGCTTCCTTTGTGCGCTGACGCGCTTACATGTATCTCCTACTCGTGGCGCTTTGTTCGTAATAATTAAAGCGAGGTAGCCGAAGGCACTCGAGCAAGGTAGACGTTCGACTCGAAAGGCGTCTTTGACTGGCCGAATCCGGAAGGAAGTTAAAATTGACCGATAATTTAGCGCGCGTTAGACCACGAGCACCGGTTCCAAAACTCCAAAACGTTCGACCTAACGATACGAAAACATTGATGAAGAGAAACAAATTTCATACGCCACTTTGAAAAAGTAAAATTCAATGAAAGTTACCGTGAAAGAGAAACGGTTCCAAGACCCCAAAACGTTCAACGGCGACAACTACGACAACAATGACGACGACGACTCGACCTAACGATACGAAAACTTTGGTAAAGAGAAAACAAATTTCATACGCCATTTTGAAAGAGTAAAATTCAACGAAAGTCAACGTGAAAGAGAAGGACGAAAAAAGTCGACGTTCGATTGTACGAAATCAAAGTTCGATCGCGTTGCGCTAGTTCGCAGAAACATGTACAAGTATGTAAGTAGAAATGGCTAGTCTGAAGCTTACGCGCCAAACTCGATGCAATCAAGAAGGAATTCGAAAGGTAACCGCGAAGGGACCGAATCCTAGCGAAACTGGCTGATACTGACATACTGAATCCACGATTTAATTTACGATTTGATCCATTCGATGGAAATGAACCGACTCTCGTTCCACTTCCTACTTTCACGCGACGCCACTTGGGAGGAACCTAAGAGATGCCGTTGAGTGCAATCGTCACCATCTAGAACGCGCTTTTGCGAAAACGACTGCCGATGTCCGAGGGAACGAGAAAAAGATAAGAAAGAAAAGACGAAGGGAGAGAGCGAAAGAGAGAACGACGCTTTGAACACCGAATGACTGGTCAGTTTACATTATGAAGCTAAAGGCATCGGGCGCGAAAGAAGAAGAAACCGTGTGCTTCTGCCCCTGCAGAATCGAAAAGTTTTTATCACGCTGTGAGGCCCATTACGTGCAACAGGTTTGGTGTATCTCGCGAGGTGAAACGCACCTAGGAGTTTCTCGATTACTCGGGAACGTAAGTGCGAAATAAAGGAAGTTCTTCCATCTCTTTCTCTTCTTCTTCGTCTTTCTCTCGCATCTTCCCTCCATATCGAGAAATCGAACGATTTCACGGTGGTACAACGAGCTAACCTGTAACGCGACGCTTTCTCTCGAACGTTCGACCAAACGGGATTGCAGCAAAAAGAAAAGGAAAGAAGGAACGTAAGTGGGGTGTCGATTCGTCGCAGGTACGCGTACACGCGTACGAACAGATTGCGGAACCCGCTCGGGGAAAAACCATAACGAACTCGTTGACATTTCGAAAGAGGCGAGATTCGCGATATCGAGAAAAAAGGAGGAAGCTGAAATTCGATTCGCTTCGAATCCTGACGATTTCCGTGAACGTAACCGCGCGCGAGAGTGAGAGAAAGAGAGAAAGAGATTTCTGATTATCATCGCGCCAAGGGAGTCACTGACCTGGAACTTCCCGTTACTTCGAGACATTCTCGCGAGAAGAATTTGACAAATCGCGCGTCAAAACGGCCAGTCGAGTGACTTTGAAGCTTTAATTACGAATCAAAGACGCGTTCATTCTCTACGCGAACGAGGAAAATCGTGGAACGAAGGAGTCGAAAAAGGATGCTCTAGGTAACGTCTTTAGTGCGCGGCACCGTGGATAAAAGTAGAGAGCGTCGCTAGAAGGTAGCGACAAGGGACGCCTACTGTCCGGAGCAATTAGCCGCTAGGAACGGCAACGCGAGGCTAAAAGATTGCCAAGAGCTCGAGGCCGGACCGCTTATAAAATGTCACGTGGCCGATAAAAAAAGCCACGCGACATCTAGCAGCGGGGAGAGACTCAGGGGCACGCAAAAAGTGGGAAGAAACGAAGGAGGAGCCGGTCGGATTGGCGCGTTCATTATCGAACAGCGCGATCGCCTCTTCCGCCTCAGTTTTCCTCCCCGTGAATACAAGGAGGGTCCCTTGCACTCGGTGGAACGAAATCTCCGCGTCGACCTTCGACGTGCTAACGCCTAGCGGACAAAGGTTGCCCCGTCTCCCGTAGGAGCCATTTTTCATCGCGCTATACCCACCGGCCATCTTTCGTTCTGGAAACGTTCGTTGATCGGGTGTCGTCTTTAGGGTCTAAATCGGCAATCGTGGATTTCAACGAGCCGAAAGAATCGAAGAGGCGATCGCGATCGATGGAAGTTGGATTTCCATAGTCTAACTTAGGTACGAACCGCGCCGATACCGGAGCGCGACGCTCGCTCGATTGGAATAAATCGAGGCAGCGACGATCGCGAAACGGGAAGGAGTTCGACCCAGCCACGGAGGATCCCGATCGGAGATAGCGGTACTCCGGCGAGGGACGGCGCAGGAGACGGCAATAAATTTGAAAGCGCAGGAACTGCGAGGTCCTGCCCGAAAACAAGGTGTTGTTCGAATGCTCGTGTAAAGAGATTAGGGTGGAGGCGCGATACGAGAATGAATCGGCCTAGGGCGTGGGTAGTGCCGGCCTGGGGGAGCAGTGAGAGGGGTAGGGCCGGGAGAGGGTTGCCACAACGCGGTAGAGAGGAGAGCGAGCGAAGGACGCGTACGACGGTGTGGGGTATGCATGGCGGCGGAGAGTCCGGTAGCGATCATCAATCAGAAAGGCAGTCAGCCGTCCGTCGTTCGGCCGGCTAGCTCGGCTGGCTGACTGGATGGCTGGATGGCTGGCTGACTGGCTGGCTGGCTGGATGGCTGGCTGACTGGCCAGCAACGACGTCCAAGGCGTAAGAGCAGAGTTTCGCGCGCGAGAGGCACCGACTCACGATCTGCGAGTCACGCTTTCGACCTCCATTCTAAAAATCAATGGGACCTGACCACCGTGGTCCGACTACTCCCGCGCCAACATCCTTCTCCGCTGCTTTTCTTCTTGATGAAGAGCGCTCGCAACTCGAGGATACGTTGGGGCCTCGATCCATTTTTTCGAGCGTATCGTCGTTAGGATCGTGTTTCGTTTCGTCGAGAGAGAGAGAAAGAGTAATAAAGATTTGAACTCGAAATTGGTCGAAAGTGGAAGTGAGAAATATGGCATGAAAAATTATACGGATTCGCCATTTTGATCTACTTTACCGAGACGTCGTTGAACAAAGTCCGTCTAAATCGAAACGTAACGTTAGAATTTTAACGTAAATAACGCATCGGAAGATAAGAAAAATTTATGCGAAATTCCCTCTGTCTTCCTCCCTCCCTCCGTGCGGAAGATGTAAAAAAAGGGATCGTTAAAGAGCGAACAGGAGAAAGAAATAGAACGAAGCCCTGTCCTCGAACCACCACAATGGATAGGGTTTGGATAGCCTCCAGAAAATATAGTAGCGTGAAGTGGAGGATAGGGCGA
>JAITYT010000090.1:1814024-1827485 GCA_025433975.1 Liostenogaster flavolineata | reverse complement strand
ACGAAAGCTTGGCTCGATAAGTGTTATCCGGACTCTGCACCAGGAAAATCGACCATTATTGACTGGTTTGCTGAATTAAATCGGTGGTCGAACGAACACCGATGATGCTTCACGCTCTGGTCGGCCAAAAGAGGTGATTACATCAGAAAACATCAAGAAAGCCCACAAAATTGTTTTGGAAAATCATAAAGTGAAGATGCAAGAAATAGCTGACGCTCTAAAGATATGAAAGGAACGCGTAGGCTTTATTTTGCATTGCCGGGCATTATTTTTAGACCGGGAACTTATCAGCCGATGTATCTGTATCTTTACCATGATTTACCTTCTCGTATCGTTTTGCTGCTATCTTCACTCTCTTTACTCTCTTCACCCCCACATGACGTGTATCCGTCTCTCTCTCTCTCTCTCTCACTCTTTCTTATTTTTTTTTCTCTCTCTCTCTCTCTCGCTGCCGTTCGGCCTTATTTCGCTCCCCACCTCGACTCATCCCACTTTTTCCCCGGTTTCCCTTCGGCCACCCTTACATCCGCTCGCACGCCATGGGGTAAGTTCGACGGCGTTTCGAGCCACACCGCGAAAACCACCCCTCCCGTGTCAGAAGTCTTCCGACTGATGCAGCCTAGCCGTATCATCGTGCTACTTCTTTCCTCCCTCGATACACGGCGTGTCGAGGCAAAAAATAAGTGGAAAGGAAAAACGAAAAAACGGTACGAAGAGGTGATACTCTCTGAAAAAAGAGAAAGCAGAGCAGGGGCGGCAATCCGACAGGGAGGAAGTCCAGGTGTCGAGTAATTACGCTCGATACGTCAACGTTTTTGCGGCAAATCGCCCTCGAGAGCGAGAGAGGATGAGACGGATAGACTGACAAAGGGAATCTTCGAAATGGCGGTGCCTCGACGAACGCGATCTCGTCTTTCCAAGGAGATTCTTACGAATCCTTCAATTCCAAGAATTTTCGTAAAAGCAACTGATCGAGAAACAGGAGGAATATGAAACATTTTCGTGCGATACTAGTATATTTCTTACCGCTCTGTTTCAATCTTAAGAAGCACAAATAAATATTATACAACGCGTTACGTAACGTGCCAAACGGTCTTTGAAGGAATGTGTTCGGCAACGCGGACCGGTACGTTTCGGTATCCTCGCTGGGAGCTACGTTGCGATAAACGACACACGCGAACGATCATAAATAATCCAGACCGAAATTCGCGCATTCCCTCGTGAATTTGCCAGTTTCGAATGGGTATACCATCAAGTTCGTGTCAGTAAATTGCTTAACGCGTAATTGCGTTGTTGGACTATTAATAATTGTTCGCGTCTTCTCGACAGGGAATTACGTCTTAACATCGCACGATCCGGAATCGCGAATGAACGTCAGTACCGTGGGATACTTGCTACGCTACTTTCTATACCACCGGATTCGCTTGAATACCGACAGCCAGTCTCTACGAGACCCCTGCCGCGCACGGCTGCCTGCCTGTTTGCCTGGCTGGCTGGCTGGCTAGCTATCCCTCGTTATCGCGAGACAAGTTTCTTGCCTGATAACAATTAGGAACTGTTTCGCATCGACACGAAATACCGACGGTTTGGAACTTTAGCAAAAGTTTCGAAGGAGTCGCGGCATCTAACAACGACGGAACCACCAACGTTCTCTCATCTTCGCTAGCCTTTAGCTCCCTTTATTGTTGGTCTGTCCCTGAACGATACCTCTTCCCCTACATATAGGCTGCGACATCGCTACTACACGAATGATCATTAATTAGATCTCCATATTATATACCTTCTGTCGCGATCTTCTTAGAATAGACGCGCTGCTTTGACTTTGAATGGTGATCGAGTCGAATGGCAAAAGCGAGCGCGAAGTGTTTAAATTCGTCTAAGAACCGGGAAATCACGTTAAACTGATTTCCTTCATGGCCCGCGTATTAACGCGATTACTCACAAATATTTTTCGACTTTCTTTTTCAGAAAATGGTCTGCCAAGGAGATTACGTACAGCTTACACGAATACGCAACTACTCGAGTTGGAAAAAGAATTTCATTTTAATAAATATCTTTGTCGACCGAGGCGAATAGAGATTGCAGCATCGCTAGATCTCACGGAAAGGCAGGTAAGAATGCTATTGACCATGAGATTCATCGATGACGGAAGCCGTATTCGGAAACGTTCGTTTTGGGAGGAACATCGAATCGGAACGTGAAAAAGTTCAGCGCGATAGCAACGCGAATGATAGGAATATTGCGTATCGGTTTTAACGCATGATTTAATTATCGGTGCTTTTGTTCGTAGGTGAAAGTATGGTTTCAAAATCGCCGAATGAAACACAAGCGTCAAACGCTGAGCAAAGAAGATGGCGATGAGAAGGACGGTTCCACCTCCGACGGCATGGAAAAGTCTAAAAGTGAGAAAATTTTGGCTATCGACGCCGACGAGAAGAAAAGCTGTCATAACTGTGATATATCCGGTGTAGCTGATGTTGGCAGTACGCTTTCTGGTGACATCACGGATCTCGGTACCTCCGGTCGCAGAAGTAGCAGCGGTAACAACAACAACAACACGCCGAACGCCACCAACAATAATAATAGCAATACGGGCTTCAATACCAACAGCAACGGTGCGAGTAGCGTGGGAAGCACTAATAGCGTGACCAGCTCGCTCGAGAAAATGATTGCCGATGATGACTCGAGGTCACAGGACGGTAGCGAAGTGACATCACCTAGCGTCACCGCGAAGAAGTTGTCGAACGAGGTCAGGATCAAAGTCGAAAGCGGTCATAAGAGCCCGAATGCACCGAAGCAACAAATCTCGGTCAGTAAGAAGTCACCATCGGCAAACGGGAAGGAGATGTGCTCGGTGAACAGCAACGGCGTACTTCTAGCTATGCCGGACTCCACGGTCGGCACGCCTGTACTGCCCGGGCAAACATCCACGAGGAGTCTCACGCCATCCTCCACGCCTGGAACTCCAGCATCCGTTCAATTACAACAAGGAAGTCCCATTGGAATTCAAGCCACTCATACGGCCTATATGCAACGACCGCGAAGTTCTCCATCTTCAACGACTTCCGTGCCATCTATGATCCACGGTTCTACGAATCCAGGCACAATGTCGCCACACGCTAGCAGAAACCTATCCGCCAATCAAAGTCACTTCCAGCAGCAGAACGTCTATCAAGCCAATTCTGGTATCGATTACAGAAACGGTATCGCTACTGGTAGACAAGCTATACCGACCGTCGCTCAACAGGCGCAATCTCAGAATAGTTATTGCACGAGGGATACCTATCAACAACAAGCAAGAATACCATATCCCGCCGAGATCCATCCGCTTTACAGGCAGAACCAGGCGCTTGCTAACAGAGTGAGTCACGCCAGAGCGACTGGGGCAAGAACCATGTACAATTCCAACATGCAGTTCCCTCAGCAACAAACGCAATATAGCAGTGAGTATAATGGATACTCCCAAACCGGAACGACTTATCACGCTTCGTATCACAGAAGTATGCAAAGTGGAACCACTGGTTATGCCGCCGGCCAAGGCTACACCAATGCTCAAAACGATCAAGCAACCGAAGGTTACATGAATTCTGGAAGTTATGGATATCCAAACACAGCGTATCATTCCAGCAGCGAAAATCTTGTTGCCCACGGGCATTCGACCGTATCTAACCAAAGTGGACAACATTATTACAACGATATTCAACATCAGCAGCAGCAGCAGCAACAACAACAGCAACAACAACAACAAACGGATGCTTACGTCGCCCATCCACAGTCGATTCATCAGAATTCTAGTGATTATCGAACCGGTAGCAAATGCCATCCGAATACGTACTACGAACAGAGCAGCCAGATGCACGTTCATCAGGGAGGAGAAGCCTCAAATATTCCAAACAGTTACGTCTCTTCACCCGATCCATTTCCAGCACCTGGAATGACAACCACGGCTACGGCGATCGCCGCTGCGACCGCTGCTGTTATCACACCGCCTGGAAGCACCGGGCAGACCGATGGTAACAACGATTACAATAATTACGGAAATTTTTACGGTGAACCCGTTCATACGACCGCACCTCCGCAATCCGCCGACAACAGTAACAGTTCTTCTGATTTTAACTTTCTTAGTAACCTGGCGAACGATTTCGCACCAGAATACTATCAGCTCAGCTGAGTCCACGAAATGGAAAATCCTTATCAAGTGGATTGGAACGACGAACAGGGTTTGCTTAACGTTTTGTATTAAATTTCTGTGATTTTGTGATCGAGATCGTGAATAAGTCAATGTGCATAATGTATGTATAGTAGAGATTAGTGAACGTTCATCCAAGCAGTGAGTGAAATCTTACTCGCAGTGCATTTATAGAAAGTGAACTTGGAAATTGTCGAAGCATGTATTCTGAAATCCTATACTGAATATGTGATCGTAAAGTGAAATTCAAGAATTTCAATGAGACACAAACTGACAAAATGTGTCGTGTTTTACGATGATGGAATAGTGAACGCTATACGTGTGTAAATAAAACTCTCGCTTAAAGATATTACCAAGAACAAGTTAAATTGCAGGTACGATTAAATTTTGTCGAGTAAATTGTTATTTACCGAGCGGATAGAAGCGAGGCTGTAAATAGTTAACTGTAGAATTTCAAATGTCTTGGACTACGAGAAAAAGACCAAGAGATGAAGGAGCGACCGACCGACATATGGTTTAACACTACCACCGATTTGTAATCTGTAATTTTGAGTGGATTTTAAATTATTTCATTTGATCTTGTAATGAAACAATGCGTTCAGTGTATTTCCCATTTTCGGCATTTCTTATATTTTAAAATGACGGCCGCTTTCTACGGAAAAACAAACGTTGATTTCTTTAATTCTTTTTTGAATGTCGATGCAAAATAAATACATAAATATTCAGAAATATTTACGTTAGAATTAAATGAAGAAATCATCGAAAGAAACTGTAGAGCCTCCGAAGTAACGGAAGATTAAAGTAAGTTTTAGGTGTAATCTTTTTATGACACACCCACACGCATACACACATACACACACACACACAAACGATTGTTTCATTATAATTAGAAGCTTGAGTATTTACACAAAAAAATAAATCCGTGTCGAACGAATGAAGATTAATTCTTGATAGTAGTTACGAAGCATCGTTCTAACTCGAAATTCTAGTAGAAGATTTGCGATGCCTAAATTCTACGCTTAAAACTTCTACGTCTCTTAATTGTATTAACACTAGGACTACGAACGTTTGATATAAACATTCTTCTATCAGAAGGATCAGATTGACTTGTTTTTAAAGAGAACGAGTAAAAATAAAAGATAAATAATATTAAATTACATTTAATGAAATATATCAAAATTCAAAAAATAAAATATCTTGAAGACCACAAATAATTATGATAAATGGCAAACAAGTTGTTTTGACCTCCATCGTAGCTCTAGTGTCCAAAGATCTTTTCTGATCACGGTCATGATCTCTGCCTTACGAAAGATCGATGCTGTATCATTCTTAAAGATCCGCAGACGAAAGTTAAAAATTAAGAGCATCGACATGTTCTTATTTCGATTTTGTAAAAAGCTTCGTATCGAAATGCCTAGAACAATCTTCTAAATTCAATAGAGTAGACTGAGGCAAAGCGGATCACGGGGCAAATCGCATTAAAGAAAGGAATACGTCAATATTTTTAACAAACGATTCTTAAAAGTTAAAAACTTCAGTTCTTAATTTCATAAAAACAACTTCGTGTATTCTTCGTTATGATAATTACTAAAAGAATTCTTTTACGAAGGGGATGGAAGTCTTGCCGAAGAAGAGGGTTGGGAGTGATTATGTATAAGATAATGAGGACCAAGTGAGAACAATAATTGCATCGCGACCACGAATTGAACCAAAATCAGAAGAATAAATTGCAACGGACAATAGTTAGATAAGCACGAAGTACCATAACATTTTCCGAACCCAGTGTTGCACCGCAGAAAGATAATAACGACAGTTTGGTGATTCACTGCTAGAGTCAGTTATTATCGTTTCTTGAAACTTTGACTGCGAAAGGCGTATTTATACGCACCGAAAAATGATCGACATATTAATAACATTTCTTGACGTATCTCTGCTTTTCAGCAAATGAAATTTCTCTACTTTCGATGATCCGAATCGCCTCGATCTACCCTACATTGGTTACCGAGAGTTTAAAAGACGCCACAAGAGACAATATGGATCGTATGAAATAAAATACAATTATACGATCAATCTTTACGTTTTGCCGCAGATTCCGAATTGTACGTCATAGTTGCGACCGAATTAATCCACGAACGATAATTAAGGTATACGATACGTGCGTATATAGGTATGCATATGTACATAATATATACAGGCATATATGTATGTATGTACAGAATGTGTCACTTAACTGAAAACAGCGAAATATCTCTCGAAAGGGGAGAGAGAGAGAGAGAGAGAAATTTGAATGATCAAAATATTCACCAAAAAACGTTTAATATCAAGAGGAATATTACATGGAATAAATATTTTCTTACTGTATGTCCAATGAAGTGAGATAGGCTACGAGATGTTAACAATTTTTCGGGCTGAATCCTAAAATAGAGATGCTTCTTCACGCTTCGTTCACGGTTACACTTCGACTTAGCGAAAAGGCGCACTACATTGCTTCCCTTTGCTACTTAAAACGCACGACGTAATTACGAATGTTATTCGGCGATTCCTCTCGCTTCTACGATCGACGATGAACTGACGATTCCTCGTTGGAATGAGTCAATTCGACTCGGTTGAAATAACAAGAGAAATCTTTGTAGAACGTGCGTGCCGAACGCCATTCTCCCGAAACAATACCTTAAACGAACAATAGACACATACGTGTAGCAAAGTATAAAACATTTTATCATATTATTTAAACATCGAAGTAAACTTTAAAATCGTTATAACGCTGTCATATTATGAATAAAAGAATCAAGAAGCGAAGTATCGCTTAAACAAATTAATTGAACTTTGATATCTCTTCGATCGCTAAACGTATGGAGAAAATCTTTATACCTCACAATATCCTCCTTGATATCTAACAAGAAAATTGTTTCTATAAATAAAGAATAATCTCACTCCTACGACAGAGGATACATGTATATGTCACAGTTGTTAATCAAACGACACACCCTGTATTTATATATATACGTGTATGAATGTATATATGCATCTTAGAAAGAGGTCTCTTCTTATAATCAAACCATGCGAAGCAATATATAAAAGTACGGCAAATACAAATAATTTAAAGAGTAAGGAAAAACATATTTCTTTAGTTATACGAAGAGACGTACATATTTTGATTCAAACGATCACCTTATTAATGTGAATTTACTAAATTGCACGTTACTTTAAACGATGTTTCGATTATTGACAATGGCATTACAAGTTTTAATATCTAAAAGAAATTGTATCGAATTCAGGTTTATCGAGTAATATCGATCATCTAAGAGATACTATCAAAACCCGAGTCATACGAATTTTGGATTTCTTCCCGTTTCCGAAATCGGCAATTTAGGTAGAACGAACGAACGCTCATTCAAGTATAAAAATTAACGAAGAAATAATGCGTGACTATAATTAGCAAGAAAAGGTAACGTTGATTTTAGACGAACACACTAAGAGTTTTAATATACATCTTCATTTTTGTATAAAACATTAGACGTCATCATTGTTTACATAAAGGCTCCTACTTGTATATAATTGCGCGTACGCGGTAATCCTATACATTGTTTATCCATCTTGACTGTATAATTAAGTGTCGTGGGCGTTACACCTCACCGCACGTTAAATCACACCTGTAAATTTACTCACTAACACACACCTGACAAAAAATACAAGATCATAGCGAAACTCAAAAATTTGGATTCTTCTTATTCTCTCTGCTTGCATGCGTGACGATTACATATTATATTTTCCTTATCCTAAGCCACCCTTTATAGTACGTAATTCGGTGAACAAATTCTATCGAAATTCCTCCGACAAATGCTCGTATCTCGTTTAATTTCAACCCCTAAACTTATCATCCGCGTATGCTAAATCACGCCGCTTGCATTTTTTAAAACGATTATGTCGTTGCACGATAAAGATTCAACCAAAATGGCGATTGCAAATTTTTCGCTATTTTCACGACACTATCGATTAGCCGAATTACGCATGAGTATAAATTCGACGATCAGGTAGGTAGGTGCTTCTAACAGAGCGATCGAAATAACACGAATTATTCTAATTGGAAAATAAAGTAAATCTTATTAATTGGTTGGATTCCCCTATTTTACAATGCACGAATACGTTGTTAGAGTATTCGAGATGAAATATGTATAAATATCAGTTTGATAGTCGAGTGCCGTGTTACGAAAAATACGTAAAGTAGATGTCGAAAACGTAGGAATTTTTGGTAGGAAGGAAATCGCAATATCGATGAAAGAACACCCCAACGAAAGTCCATGGCCGTGGAGCGTACGCGTGTGCGAACCGAGATCGCACGTACGTGAGACGTACCGTCGTGTCAGTGGAGAGGAAAGTGACGATGATGGATGACCTAAAATATCGGGGCAATCGAACTGAAATATTATTTTTAACACGACTCATATACCACGTTAGAACTATACCTTCGTAACGTCGCTTCCCTCTCGCCTGTATTATCGTCTTAAAAACCACTTCCTATTATTATCTTATTAAACCTGCGGAGACTTTGCCAACGGCTAAAGTCGCTTTTGTTATCCATTCGAATTGGGAGCCGCGACTATAACAAACCGATTCTTCGAAGGCTACGCGAGTTCCTTACGTTTCTTTCTGGAAAAATATCAAAAGACAGGCGTTTCTTCGTAGAACATGACCGTTACTTCGTATTACGTATTTCCCTCACGGATCTAAAATTACGTTTGTTCGAAATTACGATCGTAGCGGGATTTTCTACGGTAGTTTTCCATTCCTTTAGCGACACTTGCCTTTTCTCGATAGAGATAAACTCACAGGAAACATCGAACGAGTACGAGGCCGATTCTCTCGGACTATCGTCGATGAAAACGAAAATTTCGTCTCGACTCTGTTAAGGTAGCGCGGGCTCGCTGATTTTTTGTCGCATTTCGCATCCGAAATCAGAACGCAACCGAACGAAAAGCAAATCGCATCGAGTTCCGCGCGGGTGCGCGCGAGCGCGAGTCCGTACGATGCTCTCGAAGGTGGGACGAACGGTCGTGTCAGTGAAGAGACTGACAATGATGGATGACCGCGAGGCGATGCGTGTGAGTCAAGCCCATACGACGCCACGGGCTTCGAGCTCATATGTGGCCTTCCGTCCCGACCGAACTGTTGCTATCGTTGCATCTGTGCAGATCGCCGACCCCAAACGAAACTCGAACTCCCCTGCCTCCGCCCGCTCTTCGGCTTCGATCCTCGATCCTCCCCGTATCGGCTAATTTCTCGATGCTATTAACTTTTTCTATACGTACGGAGCGCAGTCGAAGAGGGACAAATAACGCGAGAGAAAGAGAAAGAGACAGGGAGGAAGGGAGGGAGGAGGAAGGGTGGGATGGAAAGAGAGGGAAGAGGCCTTCCATTGGGTCGCGACAAAAAACGAGAGAAAGAAACGAGGTCGAAGTTCGCCAACCACCTCGTAGATTGCTACGAAAAATTTGACGTCACGCGTCGAGAACGCGCCGAGACGAAGATTTTTCTTTTGGGTTTAACCTCGGGGTGTATCGATCGAGTCGCGTCGAAGATGCTGTTAAGAGTAATTTCGCTGACGGGAAAAGCTTACGTAATTAATTCGACGCGCAATCCGAGGACAGAAATCTCGCGGTTAGTTTCAACGAAGATTTGGACCGTTTCTCGCGCGCTATTTGCGCTAACAAGAAATAATCATTGAGTTACTCGTTATTCAAAATGAAGAAAATCAGACGATTCGATTATATCCGAGGCCTGGTAAAGCAACCGTAAAGTAATGAGAACGATTTATCACGAAGCGTAGGCTGATCCCTTCAGCCTCGATTTTTCGGGAACAGCAGCTACGAGGAACAGCAGTTGGCTCTACCACTCTACCGTGTTCTAGGTAGGTGACTCAATTTTTTCTACCGAAGAGCATATGATGATGAAACCTAGTTTTTACTTTGGTTGTGTACACAATCCTCGCTGCTAAGCAAAATAGTCGAATCAACGTCGTTCAACGCCATGAACATAAATCCTAAAAATTCCTCTAAACGATTGCGAACTCATTCAACGCGATCGTTGCGTTTTCCAGCCCACGAAGGTTCGTCCAACGATTCCTTCGAACTCTCCGACGTGTCTTCGACCTAGACGAACTCGCCATCTTTTTGTCGACGTACTGGAGCATCTCGTAAAGTATTTCACAACGCGATAACAAAAACGATCGTTCCGTAACGCGATAACCCGACAATTCCTCGTGGCCGCGACGTTGAGCAACATGGCGAGACGCCGACGGCGTCGTTTTACGTGGGACGTTTGCCAGGCCGATCTCTCACGAGATCCACGAGAACCTGTCGAGAGACACCGGCCGAATTCGTCTTCGTTCTACTCGCTCGAATTATCGTCTCGTCGGCTCGTAAATCGTCGAGAAGGTGCGACGATGGCGGAACGTTTCGATCGAAATCGAAGCATTCGTGGTAAGACTGCCTGTTGCCGATATTTCGTGCTTTACTGCACTACATAACGATGAACATATTTCGTCGATTATCCGACAACGGATGTAAACTCGATCTTGTCGAGCGATATAATTCACATTACATCGTTGATTTATCACGTAGGATTCGAGGAAGTAATTACGATGGATCCACGGATTAGAATGAAAAATTCATACGATTCCTCTCGTACGTTTCGCAGCGGCTATGTGTATTCTGATATTCAGGAAATTCTCCATCGTGCTCGCGTATAGAAGTCCATCGCTCTTAAGTTAACCCACACGATCCAAATTGATGTAGGAACTTTCTCGTAACATCGATAAATAGACCAAAAGACGAAGCTGTTGAATTAAACAGAAAAATTTGTTCCTCCCGTAACACAAGGCATATAACTAGAAATGTGTTCAATCGCTAGAATCCAAAAGAGGATCCGCATTAGAATGAAAAATGTATGCAACCCACACGATCCAAACTGATCTGGAAATTTTCTCGTAACATAGATAAGTAGACCAAAAGACGAAGCTGTCGAATTAAACAGAAAAATTCGTTCTTCCCGTAATGCATCGCGTTAGAATCCAAAGGAGAATATCGCGATACTTTTTCCCATTCCTTCCTTCTTCTTTTACGGCAGAATCATATTTTTATCGCGTGATATCGCCGTCCTTCTCATCGTCCTGTGTATGGCCAGGGTCGAGGGTGGACCGCGAGATTCCGCAAAAGAGTCAACGCGTTCGGTAGCGATATCCCCAAGTCGAGGGAGGGAAAGGAAGGGAGGTAGAGAGAAAGGAGGCGATGTTTGGCGTCCCGCACAGCCCGCGTGGCCACCACCGGGACCATAAATCTTACGATCGTCAAGGGACGACTCATTCACGCCACTTTGCTTTCCACCCGATATCCGCCAACCGGGAGACGACGCTTCGATTCTTTCGAATTCACCCTGATTCGCTTATCTGCCAGTGTCGTCGTCTTGGTCGTCGTGTGCCTCGCTAACTTCTTTATTTTCTTCCTTTTTCCCTTCTTTTAAACTTACTCGAGTCTAAGTTCACGAAATTCGCGAGCGTGCAACTACCGTCCTTCTTCTATTGCGAAAAAAAGTGTCCAACTTCAATCAGTTTTTAACTTTCACGTTCTACCTGTAGTTCGTTCGAACGCTCCGGTAATAATTTAAAGTTATTGCGCGTAACGTTTTTCGATAGAACGTAGGCAACTCGTTCGCACGATAAAGTTGACGAGAATTCGTTCTTTGATGTCTAAAATCTGAGACGTGTCCGATTTTACTGACGAAACTGAGAAAGCTGCACACGTGTCACGCTTCATCGTTCATCGTTAAAAATACGATTTAGATTTGATAGAAAAGATAGCAAGTTATTAAAATCAGACGTTGTGATAGGGCGCGTTAAACGCCAATTTGAATTTTCGATGATTCTATTCGTTGTAAGAAACCGCGAAATCTCAATGGGAGACGACGGAAGATAATTTCAAACGCGTACATTTATCTACGTCTTCTCTGTACGCTCTCTCGAAAACGTAAATCGTTTTACGATGTACCGACATCGCGCTATTATTCGTTTCGCATCAAACGCAACGAACCTAAAGGATTTACTACGATTCACCGACGATATCACCTCCAAGGAAATTGGAGTCGAACTAAAATTGCACGAGTCGTTACACGAACTATCGTAATAAAATAATTCAATTAGCACGGCCATGGTTAGAATCGTGCGGCTGTAACGACCCATGAGAAATGACGCCCGTTCCTCGATTTGTCAACCGTGATCGACGATAAAAGGATGAGACAAATCCCTAGCAGTTCTCCGTCTCTGAAATTGCGATCGACGAATTAGAAAAATCAACGACGCGACAATGCGACGTCAATTCCGTCATCTTACGAGCGCGATCGTCCTCAAAGCACGGCCATACGTTATACATCGTTAATCATTATTACGGCTTCATTGATCATTAATTGTGATTTCATAACATTAAAAATATATCAATCCTTCGATGAGAGAACAGCACCGCGTGCACGACTAAGGAGCCGCAGGAGTTAATAATCGATCGGGCCAGACGGTGTATCGAGAGGGAGGCGGAGAAAGAGTTAGAAGCTAGCCAAGAGAGAGGAGGTGGTTACGAGCTTCGTTCTATCAAGAAAAAAAAAAAAGAAAGAAAAACGAAGAGAGAAAGAAGAAGATGATAAGAAGGAAGACGAGAGGGTAAGAGACGCTGGATCCTCACGATTCTGCGTTCGTTGACAGCGTCGATGCAAGTCTCGTAAGATTCTATTTGCGGTATGGGGATAAAGAAGAAGTTAACCGGCGAACGACCGGTCCAGTCGCAAGGTGTCTCAGCGCGATTTAAAAGTTAACACCCGTATGTACGTGTATATGTGTGTGCGTGTACAGACGAATAAACGGATAAGCGCGCAGACACGGACAAACACGCGCCTGTATGTACCCAGAGAAGCTGAGAGGTTCCCGGCTTCCTCCATCTATCATGCGAACCATGACAAACCGAACCTCAAAAGCGGCCGCCAGCGTGGCACCGTCTTCTTGCCTTCACTTAGTCACCCCGGTCACTTCGCCGTTCGCTCTCTACCTGTTTGCCACGCGGTGGAACCTCTATTCTCTATCTACATTTATTAATGTTTAAGCGTTAACGACATTTCTCTCTCGCTTTCAGGCACCAAAGAAACCAAAACCGTAGGTGTTCCTTCTCCCTTCCTCCCTCGATCCTGCCTGGGATCTCTCTGTCGCTCCTTCCTTCTCTTGCTCGCTATACGAA
>JAITYT010000090.1:1783197-1804227 GCA_025433975.1 Liostenogaster flavolineata | reverse complement strand
TTTGTTCTTTCTCTCTCTCTCTCTCTCTCTCTCTCTCTCTCTCTCTCTCTCTCTCTCTCACTGTTTAATCCGTTAAAATTACGCAACAAATCTAAGATGGCATTCCGATGTCAATTTATAAATCAATAATATTCTTGCTTCCGTTGGAACGATCGTGATAAAAAGTCAAAAATCGTCGTAGGTAGCGTTCTTGCGATCATTATCATTATCGTCGACGTTGCTATCAAGGAAGAAACATTTAAAAAAAAGAACAGAAAATTCTTCGAAAGCAAGCGGAGCTCGATAAGAGATAAATTTTGATCGCGACGACGAGATACGCGTATATGCAGTTTGTTATCAACGACGACGTTCTCGATTTCTTGCATCGATGCCAAAGAGACGAAGAACTCGATAACGTCTCGCGAATCGACGCTCTAACGGCGACTTTAGATATCGATCGATGCAAAAGGAGATATTCCTATCGCTTCGCTGATGCACGCGTGTACTTACGTAGACGGAGGAACGACGTTCTTGCATCGTCATTGACATCGTTGTCGCAGACATCGACCGTGTGTTATCATACAATGCACCCACCGTTGACAATCGATGCATAACGATTCCGTTCTTGACATTGACGAGCAAATCAGTTCTCACCTAGCGAAGTATCGTCCGAGCGGTATCGATATGTTAATGTCCCATCCACGAGCATCGGCAATCCAAGGAGCCGAGCAAACCAGTTATTAGCTGGGATCGCGCTAAAGACGAGGTGGTTCGACCAACTTTTCTTCCGCAGGTCTTTCAACAAATTTTCAGGTATTGACGCGATATTGTAGACGTATTTGTAGACGTGTAGAAAAATATGCACGCGGTATCTCGTGCAACTAGGATTTGAAATCTAAGAAATCGAGTGATTTCAACGACCTTCCGTTCACGATGAAAATGGTCGATGCTTATGCTTCGCTTCCTCTTTAATTTAATATAAAAATAATGATTTTTATAGATATTTCGCGGACTAGATAAATCATAGATAACAGATAAACCATAGATAAAGCACATAGATAAATCTACGTACTAGTGGAATTGTAATATTACAGATTTCCAGGCAATATTAGACGCAAAAGTTACTCGTTTCCACATATACACAATAAAAAAAAAACCCACATACACACACACACACGATAAAACTTCGAGAGACGAAATATACGTAAACGATCGCGAACAGTGACGAAACGACGGTGTGGATAGCGTAAATACGTTACAAGATGCCTCGATACCTCGTGTAAGTTCCAAATGGCCGAACTTACGAACCGTTAACTATATTCTAAGATCGATCAAGCCCGAGCCAGGTGAGAAGAGAGACGACGAGAGGAGGACGACGGAGGAAGACGACGAGAAAGAATAGGAATAAAAAGGAAGGAGAACGGAACGAGGCAGAAAGAAAGAGAAGGATGAGAACGAGCGAGAAGGAGGCAATTTTCGAGGGTGGAAGCGAGGTGGTTCGACACCAAGAAGGAGGAAGAAGAGGAGGAGGAGGAGGAGGAGGGAGTGGGTTAGGGATAGATTTCCGCATCATTACACAGGCGTGGCGCTGCTCTCCGAGTTAATTGAATGCAGCGTGTGTTGACAGGTAGGCATATTGGCAGGCAGTCACGAAACGGAGAGCCCGTTGTCTCCGGAAGACAACGAGAGTAGAACGAAGACGAAGACGACGACGACGACGCAGACGACGTAGACGACTTGACCGACCAAGGTTTGTGTCAGATGCGGTCGCGATATCGGGCCAACGTCCACGGCTCCTCGAGGCCGTGTACCTGTCATTTTCAGTGACCGTGTCACTCGGGCTGCCTCCCCTGTCCCCACCGCGTTCCTTCCACCTCGGCACGGCAGCGTTTCCTCTAACCAGGACCCGCTGCATCGGCACCGAAATGACCGATATAGAAATTCATCGAGGTCCACACCGAGATAACGACGGAGGATACCTGCGAGACCGGAGCACACCGCGTGAGCAGACCTTCGCTTCTTCCACGTGAGCGTCGATATCGACCTTCGCGACGTACGAAGCTACCACCACGAGATTCGTCGTGCTAACGTTCGGCGAGCCGAGAACCGGCGAGATAAACAAAAAGATGGCAGACTGTTGTTCGTCCGTGCGTCGCTACCATCGTTTTGACTCGTTTGACGTAACGTGGATAATGGAAGGTGTACGCGCGAGAATCCAAAGCGCGACCGATTATTTATATCAGGTCGTCAAGGATGAAATTTGGAGAAGATTTGTAGACAAATTATTATCAAGTACGAATTTCATCCTTGACGACCTAATGTATTTGATCGTGTATTAAATGTACGTTACAATTGTACATTTAATTGATCAGAGTCGATAGACTATTGTTAGAATTTCTCTTATTCCGGAAAGAATCTTGGAATAAGAGCCGTAGCAGTTGTCCATTGTTGTATAGTGTTGGTCGTAGTAGTACAGAAGCGATAGCAGGAGGACAACGATCGAGAGAGGCTAATAAAAAGTTGCAGTTAATCAAAAGTATTATATAACCTGATCGTATAGGAAGTAACATAGTAATCGGTCATCGACGACGAGTGGTCATTCGTACCTTAGTTTGAGATATATTTCTCTTTATTAAATATCATACGTTGTTATTCAGCTCGTGAAACTTGTCTCGCGAGTTCCTTCTGGTGTGAGACGTGCGCGGGTACCAGTGCCAGCGTCTATAAAAAATATACGGTCCGCTTAAACGCTCTAAATCACACACACGTACGTCGATTCATCGATCGAGGTCGAAACCTAGGCTATCGAGAAATACCTAACGGAGCTGTTGGGGCTCGTGAGAATGGGAGAGAGAAAGAATTCGATAGATGGTTGTAGAAAAATGAATCAAGGTAATTATTTTGGGTTTTTCGAATTATCCCTTGTCGTCGTCGAAAACGAGGGACACGAATAATAAGTATCAAATAATAATCTACTCGAAGGATGTACGAGGGTTCGTAAATATCAGAGGCTAGATTTTAGAGGCTAGTTTTTAGAGGCTATGTTTGCCTTTGAGAATGATCGTTTGTCCAAGCAAAAGAGATCGAGCCACAAGATTTAGCCGGCTAATTGTCCAAAAGCAACAACCTTTACGGCGTTCGTCTTTGACGAGTGGCTACCTAAAAACAGGATAAGGTACTCCAGATGACGAACGAAACAGACGACAAATCGGGAGTAATTAAACATCGATGAAAATGCGCGCGTCGTTATCTACGGCAAACATTCTCGTAGTCAGGCAAATCGACACGGTGACGAGATATCGTCGATAGCGTTGTAAAACTGGATCGACGATCTTACTCTCTCGGCCAAATTAGAAATCGTTTCCTCTCGCGCGCAGCCTGATCGAACTGCGTAGATTTTCGACGTTATCGCACTTCGTCCATCGATAAGGAAAGAACCTGTCCAAACGAGAAATAAAGAATGTACGTAAACGCGTAGGAAGAGCTTCGCGGAATATTAGAAAAAATCGCAAAAAATCTTTCGTTCGAATCAGAGGCAGTTTGCAAGGAATTCGTTGAAAGTAGAAAGACAAAAATTGTTCGAACTTGTATGAAAAATGTGTAACATAAAATCTGCATTTTACTGCCTTAATCTACAATTAACTGACTAAGAACAATTGAAATGGAAATGGAAAAAAAGATATGGTAAAATAAAACGGTAGGACGCGGTACACGCGTGCATCCGTCTAAAGTAGGTGCGCGATTAAATATAATTTCTGAAAGATAGCCGGAGCAACGACGATCGCCTTCTCATCGACTAAAGATAGAACGAAGAACTCTTCGAACGTTCAAGATACGCTGAAAGGAGCGCAAGGTTAATACTCGTTTACCTCTTAAAACGTTCACATTACTCCGTGTGCTCCCGTAAAAGTTTACCACGCACGAATCGAAGGCGATCGATTGAGAAACCGATCGACGATTCGAGGCACGAAATGGCCGTTGTTAAGGCAAACAACGGTTTCGCTGAATCGCGACCGATATAAGCTTATCTTCTTGCGATTACGAACGATCGCGCAAAATAAGTAAGGTTTAAGACTGGCACTTGAGCTTCTATTTTCGTTCGTTCGTACTTGAAAAAGCAATCTAAAAAATATCATCGTTTGCTAAAACGATGGAACGATACTATGTTTTCCCTTTCCCTCGTAGATTAATGAAATTCGATGGAAGATCGCGTAATACGCAAATATATAATGTTTATCGAAAATAAAGAAGATTTTTCTTCGAAAGCTCTTGCACTTTTAATCGATACTAGTAACCCTACGAATAGACGCTGCTTTCCACGATGTCTAACCAAAACTAAGCACCCTAAATTTTGTCTCGTTACCAGACGATGATATCCTGGTATCCAAACTCGCGAATAAACTATTGCGTCCCAATCGTCGAAACGTTTACGTTACCCAACATCGACTATGAACCGTTGCGTAGGGCAACGTGCGTCATGAGAAGATGCGAAGCGAGGCCCGTTTCACGAGGTCGAAGCGTAGCTGCGAGCAACACGGTACCAGTCGCCCCTTGGCTCGATGCGCGTCCATTCATTAACACTTCATATCCCGTAGCGACGTGCTGGTAACGAGCCTGTCATAATTACCGTGCTAACTTTATTACTGCCGTGGGTACGGGACGCTCCTTAGCGACGTCGACGTCGACGGCGAAGCGCGACGCAGCCGTTACCGTCGCCGTCGGTGCGTCATCCGTTAAATTAGAATCGGTTTGATCGCGCGCTTTCGATGCGACTTCTCCTTTTTTTCGCCATCGTCTTTTCCTATCCTTCCAAGAGGACCTTCTCTGTCGTACCTTGATCGTGGATGGCCGTCACGGTCGACCAGTTCCGACTACACTAATCGGATGCACTGATTTTGCCATTCTAAAAGAAGGAAAGAGAAAATTTTGGCCCTCCGCTAATAGGTGTTGTCTCCAATCCTAAGAGAACAAAGGGGTTGAATCTAAAATCGAAAGGAGAGGATCGGTAAATCAGATTAGAATCTTGGAACATGCTGAATACCTTCAGGGAACTTATTTGCGACTAGCCATCGGATGCTTGGTAACAACATCGAAACTTCCAATTCAACGAGTCGATTCATGAGCAAAGATCGCGTTGGCTAAATATCAAAGACGTCCACTAGGAAATTGCACGAACGTGGATCTAATAAATGTTTTTGCAGTCCTAAGAGAACAAAGAGGTTGAATCTAAAATCGAAAGCAGAGGACCGATAAATCAGATTAGAATCTTGGAACATGCTGAATACCTTCAAGGAAATTATTCGCAACTAGTCATCAAATGCTTGATAACAAGATGGAAACTCGACACTCCGATTCAACGAGTCGATCCACGACCAAAGGTGGAACTATTGATCTTATAAAGAATTCATAGACACGAGCAAAGATCGCGTTGGCTAAATATTAAAGACGTCCACTAGGAAAGTATACGAACGCGGATACACGCGCGCGCGCCCAACGATAACGACACAACGACGATGACGACGACGAAGACATCCTCCTACCGTGTATTCGTAGATGTATTCGATTACGTTCGTGGCAGCAGCGTGCGGGGTCGACGCGAGCCCGTCGTCCACCCCGAGAACGTTCGTACGCGTAGCTCGTAGCCGAGCAGCAATCGAGGAACTCTCATACGGAATGATCGATGACTTCATTGTGCGGGCTTTCCCATGTCCCCCACCCTGGCGCAGCCACCACACTCACCGGTTACGATTTCGTCTGCTCGTCGGCACAAAAAGACCGCTCGCCATTTCGAAAATGGCCAGAATTATGGAAAATTCAGGGTGAAAGATCGATCGCACCGATGGCCAACTCTGTCGAATGGAACCATCGAAGAGGGGGAAGTGCCAGACGTGATTTGCTTCGATTTTCAGCCGAAGCGGATCTTTCTTCCTACGTACTCTCGTCCAGCTTCTTTCCCCTCTTGTCCCATGAACGTTCCCTTTATAATTTTCGACGCCATCCCTCAATTTTCGTAAGAACACGACTCGTTTTCCTATTGGCTAGCTTCGTCGTGACAAAAAATCTCGAAATAGAATCGCTCGACTTGGCTGTGGCTTGTCCGTTGGGGTAACAATATCGTTTGAATGAAACTTTTGATAAAAATTAGTCGGTCACGTTCGATCAATTTTATGGACTAGATAAGACTCTGGGTACGGACAAGAGGAGGGAGAAAAGGGAATTCCGAGATTGATCGCAAGAGCTTCTTAATTCGAATCGTAACGATGATAGCCAGGAGTAACGTCGTCACGAGCAGATCGACGATGATGAAGAAGCGACGCGCCGAGCGCCAAGTAGTCGACCTTTAATTTCATTGAGCAACGTCGACGGTTTTAACAGACCACCTAGGGAAACGCTCGAGGACCACACGTGCTCCGCGATCGTAGGTCAAGAAATCTGAATCGAAATGATCCTCGTGACGCGCGTCGAGCGTGTCGGAATCGGTTCGATCGTCCAGTTGGCTTGACTCTTCGTCGAGACGACGCGACGGAGTGGATCGCGCGAATCCACTTGAGTCAATTGAGCAATCGAATGATTTCCTTATCAGCGATGTCACCATTCTTGATGTCGAGGTGCCCAAACATTTGGACATTGCCAAGATGATGGTATTGTTCCTGAAAACTCTTACACGAATAAAAAAAAAACTGATATCTTGGATATCTTCAAATCTTTTTAGATAAATGTTGGTGTTGCTGAATTGTTTCCGATGCAATGAATTCTATCAAAGTCACGAAGCATACAAGCAACTTTATAATTATTTAGGGTCATGGTTGTTGCTTCGGCCAAAATTAGACGGAGTTTACGAAATTTTGACCGAGAAAGTAAGGCGGAGTTTTGAGTTTTTCGATAAAAGACAACTCTGTTTCCTCGAGGGAGTCGCCGCGTCAAAATTCCGCCCATCCTGCTTCCCGATTTGTATCGTTCTCGCTCGGTGGCCTTTATTTAATCGGTGTTGTTAACTTCTACGTTTTCTACACGGTAAAAAGACCCACGGACCCTTTTCTTACGAATCGCCGAGAGATCTCGCTTTTTTCCATCGACAATGGAGAAGAGCCCCTTTACAGGTTCGCACTGAAAAAGAAGCTTCGCGGTTGCTCCTCAATGGACGATTGTCCTTTCGGTGGGACCTACCACCCGCTGAATTGTTGTGATTCGACTCTTGAACGACACGAACTCGTCAAACGTCAGAACGCGACGGCACTTCGGACGAGAAGAGATGTAGAACGAGAAGAAGGCGACAAATTCTTTAATCGGCGAGCCAAGAATACGATGCCGTGAAAATGACAGAATCTCGAAAATGAAAGATCATTCGCGTCGATGGGAGATCGACGAAAATTAACCAATTTTTATATAACTTATCGTATACGCAAAGAGCTTAAATAAACGTATAATTATCCGTACGTTTATATCCATTCGTGCACGTATGAACAGCAATGTTCATACCAATAATGGAAAAGTAAAGATTAGCATTTAACATTTCAGTTAAATTTTGTTAATCACTCCACTCGTTAAGCCGGTTTAATAAAAATCACATTGCTAACGAAGAGAACATAAAAATACATATTATTCGTTAATTTCATTCTATATATATAAATAAAAATGCTAAAGAGAAAAATTATATACGAAGTGTAACTCCAGATCGGGCAGTAATGTCGACGAAGAACCTCGAGTGTATCGACTTTACGTCAAGTAAGGCGTCGCAGACGTTATCTAATAAAAGAAAAATATTTTCGAGCGTAAAAGAGAAACGCGATCGATGGCAGATTCAAAGACACAGAAGGAATATCGGTAGAGTCTCGCGACCTATTCAACGTGAATCGTCGCGAGACGCTCCAAAAAGTCGAAGAAAACGTGGTGGCGCGTCACGTATGAAAAGGATATTCGATGAGCGAGGGGCGCGAGGGAGGGAAGCGAAGGCGAACTGCAGCAGAAGCTAGGAGAACAGCCACAGTAACGGCATGACAATGCAGGTGCCTCATCCCATGTCAAAACTCAGCGTGGCGCCGGCACGAGATAGATACCAGATCGACCGACTGGTCCGTAATTGTTTAAGAGGATTAGCCGGAAACGTTTACGCCTTCTCGTGGGAGGGTAGGCAGATGGGGTGGTTGGTGACGGCGAAGGAAGAAGAAGAAGGCAAAGGTGCGACATGAAGTGAGAGGGACAAGGAACGAGACGCTGATATTTATCCTACCATTTAGAGCCAACTAAACTCAAATTTACGGCTCTTAGTCCGGAAAATTCCATTAAACCAATCCACTCTGAGCCTTCCGGGTCGACAAATCATACGCCTTATTGACCACGAGTCGTGTCGACGACATTTAAGTTCAAATTACGATGATTCTCGTCGTTTCAAGACTCCCTTTCGAGTGACTTCGTGGGCTGGTTTAAACGTACCGTTATAATCTCATATTTTCCTTGAATCACTGCGAGTCAATACCATACGCCCGGGACTGCAATCTTACGAATCGACTAGCGAGTTTCGATAAGATCGTTAGCAAAGTCGGGCCTTCTTCCTTGTTTGAATTCTTGTTTGAATTTACAGGAGATAGATACTGTAAATTCTCGCGATTAATTTTACGATCTTCCAATGTCGTCGCAACACCGAGTTCCGTTCAGTCTCCGAGAAAATTGAAATTGGTTTATCGCGCGTTAATGCTTGAGCGACGAACTTTTAGGAAACAGCCTCCCTGAACCTCGTGAGTTCGTACGAAGGAAGTTTCGCCGCTGAATTAGAATTATTGGACGTTGGAGGGGACCCGATCAAGATGAAGATTCTCCGATCCGTTGTTCGGTACGGCGCGGATGTCGCGGGTGGCCACAGGTGGCGCCCTCGATATAAGCTTGTCTGACTGGAACCGCTGATACGAGGACCGCGCTCCTTAAACTCTTACGGTGGAATGTGTCATCCTGTCACTGAACCCACATGGGGTACGAGACGTCCCACGGGCCCGTCACGGGTTCCTTGGCTGACCGACCGAACGAACGAACGAATGGACTGACGGACTGACTGTTTGCTCTTTCCTCATGAACGTCCGGAAACCAGTCGACGAACGTTTCGCACTTTGTATCGGTAATTTCGCGTTCGTATCGATTCGATCCCTTATCTTCTCAAAGAACGATAAAATCTTTCCATGGTCGAAGTTATCCCGAGGCACTGCTAAGAAATGATATTTAAGAAAAACTCTATCCATTCTATGTACTGTTTCTATAAATTTGTCGACTCTTTTTGTTCGAAGATCGATGTTAAACAATAGAGAATAAGTCTCTGTATATGGGAAATTGAAAATTTGAATATGAGACTCTCCTCTTTCGAATCGTCGAAATTATTTTAATCGATAAATTCTCAAAAATTTTATCCGCATTTTTGTACTAAAAACGAAACGTTATTAACATTAAAGTAATATTAGTGAATTATAAGAGTACCGTGAAAAATACGCTGCTAGGTCACGCGAAAGATGGGGAAAAGGAATTTCTGGTCGCAAACTACGCACATCGATCAATGTAGACTGGAGCTTTTCACTTCGTTGTTATCGACTCTTTCTCGAGTAAGATGGGAGTTTTTATGCCAAAATCATGACAATAAGAAGTCCATAGAAATTGTAACGTGCTCAAAAGTTACAAATTGTTTCGGAAATTATTTTCTAGAATCTTTTCGTCAGATAGTTTTTACACGACAGTGTAACAGCCCAAACAATGCCACTTACTACAAGTTAGGTGAAAAACGAGAGTACAATTATGAAATATAAAAATGTGATTTTTCAACCCCCGAAGAACTGCAGGACCTCAGAACAGTCGATCTCTGTCCACGTGACTGGACGTAGCTAGCAATAAATGTGTTTAAGTCATTTGTAGAAGAGTTAGTACAACGTGTCTCGACGCTATCTGGTACATAAATAATATCCTCGACAAAGCAAACGCAAAAAGAACGATAAATAATTTTGAAATTATAAAATAAATATGTCTTCCACAGAATCCATAATTAATAACAGACAGCAACCCTTTTCGTAACCCTAAGTCTTAGCGAGGTCTATGAAAAGAATAAAGCTGTTACACTTAGCGATCCAAAGAAATGGATCGAAAGAGGTAAAAAGAACTGGTATCCGACCAATTATACGAAATTCAAAGCTGCATGCATACGCGAGTAAACGAGTCACGTGCAATATATCGGTATACATCGATATATATATATATATAGGAAATATATGTTATCATTTGAATCTAACAACGTAACATCTTTTATCCGTTTAACATCCATCGGGAATTTTCCTGCAATATTTCAAACGCAACGATCGTTTACAAATACCTCAAGAACAGAGAAGACATTGCGATAATGAACGAACGATGGCGTTCGTTATTCATTTATTCTTGCGACTTTTAATTGGCGGATACTTGATATCATTGAAAAATAAGAGACAAGGATCGCGAAGGTAGGACAGGTGGGCCACGCACGAGATCCAAGGAAGAGCAAGCTACCACCACCTTCTCGAAGGTCGAAAGGAGAGACGCGAAAAGACGCGGAGAGAGGATTCGAGGCAGCACTGGACGAGGACGAAGAGAAGGAAGGAGACAGTAAGTAGGGTCTGTCTCCTAACACCCTGGAAGGTGGGCACCGAGATATAATACCCGACTACCTAACCCAGCTACGATAAGTGTCAACTGCAGCGTGGCAGATAAAAAGAAGGAACGAAAAATAAAATCCACCGTGGTGATCCATCATGCGGACGCGGACTCAGGACGCGCAGGCTCGCGTATCATTGGTCGGTAACGCCTATCGGGTATCACGTGATTCGTCGCGAGGTAACGCCCATCATGTCCGGGCAACGGCTTTCAGGCTAGGCGTGCTCCCTTCGACTCTTCTACCCTGGAACAGGACTGGCAAAAGAAGGGGCTAGGGAGAGAGGCGCTAAACGCGAGAGCGGGAAAGAGATAGAAAGAGGCCGCGCCCGCGAGAAACGGAGAGACAAGGATGAAACGCTCGCAGAAGGAGGGAGAAAGAAAGAACCTGGACACGCCAGACCCCCGCGGGTCAGTCTCACCTGCCTTGCAGCTACGACCTAACCAGTTCGCTTCAACGGGCCTGCAAGTCCACGTCTGCTCGCGCCACGCTTCGACGATATCTCAACGACTTTAGTTCCAACAGCGACGCGTCCATTCGTCCAGTCGCTATCGGTGCCTCGGAATTTGATTAGTGATCCGGATAGTGTTAGCGCGATCGGTCGATATATGGCTCCAAGTGATCGTACGTTTGCTTGTATACCGTTCTAGCAGTTACTCGTAACGATGATACCTCGATTCCAATGAAATCTTTACTTCAAGGAGTTCTACGATCTAATTTTTCATGCAATCCGAAGATATTTTTAATTTCGGTAGATTTCTCGAAACGCGTCCAGTTTTGAGTTCCTACCGTTCGGCCTGAAATCGATCGATAGAACGTACCTTGTTCGCACGTGCCATGTGACATTGAAGAAACCTGAAAGGTTTAGTTTAGCTGGAGAACGAAGTGTCGTGTGTCGACCGGCCGTTAATTAATGCCTCCCAAAGACGCGATCCCTTACACTCGCGCTCGAATGAAAAGCTACCCGAAGCGTCACGATGTAAATTTTCATACGAGCAATCCTAATCGTTCCGATTAAATTCCCTAAAATTCCCTAAAGCAAGATACAACGAATAAAATAAATTCCTGACACGCGTTGACTTGTTTGGGGTACCGAAACGAAACTTTGATCAATTTTCCTCCATCCAATCGTCAAATTCTTCTTTCTTCATCTTGATCTATATTTCTTCCGATTTCCGTTTTCCTTTGTCCATCGATCTATTTGTCCTCCTATGTAATTTGTTTATCCATCTCCTTTTTCGTCGTACCATTAATGCGAACAGATCGAAGGACATATCGTAAGAAGTGGTAAACAGTGAGAGTGTTTCATGTATTTGTCTTACGGCATCGAGGATGATGATGATGGACATGGGCATGTACGGGACCTACGGTAAATCAGACTCGTATCCCAACTACGTGTTCGCAAGCCAAGGAAACCATCATCACCATCATCACCATCATCATCAAACGGCTGCCGTCGGTAGTCACGTGACAGTGGCAACCTCGCCCGAACTCGCGTCCGCTCACTATTATCCTCAGACGGCCGTGGCGCCTTACTCCTCGTCGTCATCGGAGAGCTTCCTGACCGCGGAGTCCGGCGCTTCCTCCGGCACGCCACCGCAAAACTTTTACTCTCCGACGGGCGCCGTTCTTCACGAGGACGGCACCACTACCACCGCTGCCGGCGCTACCACCACCGCGATAATCTCCTCTGAAAATGGCCTGAGCTATACCAATCTCGATTACACGTCTTCGTCGACTTATCCGAGCCAATCTCAACAACCACAGCCGCAACAGCAACACGGTGAAACTCACGATTCGGCCGAGAACCATCACAGTTACCACGTTCAGCAAACGGCCTACAGAGAGGATCATCGACACCATCATCACCATCATTCACCGAGTTTACATCAACAGGCCACTTTGCAAACTCATCAAAGAACGGAACACGATCTACATCATCAATCCTCTTCTTCTAGTCATCAGCACCATCACCTGCACCATCACCATCATCATGAATCCGAGTACCAAATCGCTGTTGGAGCTACCACGAACTACGTTCATCAGCTACCAGCGGAGGATGCCCTCCATTACCACGCTCAGATCAGACAGGCCGATTTCTCCGTGCATCCCGCGGGACACTATAAGGAAGAAATTCGCGATACATCGAACTACCATGCCCTGCAACAACCTGGACACATCCAACAGCAACAACACGCGCATCAACATCCTCATCATCAGCAACACTCGCATACGCATCAACAACAGCAACTTCAACAACAACAACAACAACAACAACAACAACAGCAACAGCAAACGCAAGTGCCCACGTACAAATGGATGCAAGTCAAGAGGAACGTCCCAAAACCTATCGGTAAGTATCTCGTAATAAGTAGTAAATGGAGGTGCGAAGAAGGCTACCGGCCTCTCGGTTCGGATCGATTACTGTGAAATTGGACATCGCGCCTCTCGACCACAGACCTGCCACAGTTCGTTACCTAGACCTGAATATGTGCGATCACTTATATCATCATCCGTGCTTTCTTTCTTGTTTCTTGTTCAACTTATAGCTCTTTGTTGCAATATATATTCGATGAATATCGATTTATCCGAATATCCACCGCGTCCTTCTTTTCTACGTACGAGCGACGATAAACAAAGAAAGAATATTCTTTATTGTTTTCTAAATACTCGGCTACCTATCTGAAACGTTATCGATTGTAATCTTAATTAAGCCAAAATTTGAATAATACCAGCGAACTGCATTAATATAAGAAAATATAATATTACAAGCTGTAATTTTCTTCGTGAACTGCAAAATATGAAATCGTTAAACTTTTACTGGTTCAATTTTGCGTCGTTAGTACGTGATCTTATAAATCTAACGCGACATTAAATATCTTGCATAAAATAAAAAAGTTATAGAAATTATGCGTTATACGCCGACAAACCGGTTTTCTCCTATAGAGACGCAAACTCGGTCGCAGTTATAGAGTTAAAATATTTTCTTCGATAACTGTATAATCAACGTTGAACATAAATTGCATTAAAATTAAAACATAAATTAATTTTCATTAATTCTCTAATTGGACGCTGGAGTGTGACGACGCTGGATAAAGTATTTTTGTATTGACGACACCACAAGATCGATATTAAAAAAAAACTTGTTAAATTGTTATTTACAACAACAAAGCAAAGCACGTACTAGGCTGCTGCGTTATTATCAAAACGATTAAAAAAAGTTATAAACAAAAAATCAATAATTTCTTGTTTATATTTATCATCTCACGTAACGTCGACAATGTACTCGTATAAATGTGTCAAAGATAATTGCAATTCTCAAGGCAACAAAGAAAAAAAACCAACGAACGGTCTAAATCTCTAGAAAACAAAAATTCTACATTGTGTATACAAACACAGTCAAATTGGCATATTTTTCAATGTCGTGAGGTTATTCGTAAACAGTATCAGACAGAGAAAAAGATTTTTAACAAAAGCTGCTTCTTTCTACGAAGACTATCGTTTGGTAACAGATTTATATAATGTTTAAACATTTTAAAAAAAGTAAGAAATAAATAATTAATAATTTCTTGTCTATATACTGTTACATTTGAGAGGGGTGGTCTGTGAAAGACCATTTGGTTATAGGAATGCTATTGTCGAGAAATTGAATTTAACAACGATACAACAAATATTCGGCCCTATCTCAACACGCGCATAAGCCGATGCTTCGACTAAGTGATCCATACAGTAAGAACGACAATAAAATAGGGAACACGATGTCAATGTGTAAATTGAAACGTCGGCCAATGTATCGTACAAAATTATATTACAAATCGCTTAATAAATTATTAATTAATTCGTGTGCACTCACCCAATGTACCGAAGGGGCAAGAGAGGCGACGTCCAGTCGGCAGGTCTTCGGGTGCAGATCTCCGATGTTCCAGCGCCTCGAAATCGCATCCATGATTGCACTTGCATTTCACTTCACTTCACTTCACTTCGCGACGCGACACGACACAAAATATGAGTTGTAATTACGAGTATTACGTGACCGATGCTCACGCGTTGACGATCGATTACGAACTGACACTACCTAGAGTCAATATAGAGAACCTAGGTCGACCGAATTGTTGTTGTTGTCATCTTGATAATACCTAAGCCGATCGAAATTCGAACGATTGTTTACGTCGTTGGTCGTAAAAAAAAGACGATTTTCGTGGCCTAGACCTGCGTTCTCCTAGCGCGTAAAATGTTAAACGCGTATATACATCGCAGTAAGTCACAGATTTTGGCAATTTATGCAGAATACAAAATTCTGCAGTTTACCGAACGAACCGCATTTAATCGTTTCGCTGTTACAGCCATAAATTTTCTCTATAAAATCCGAAAGATATCAGCTGTTATTATTTGGTAATATACCAATTTCCAAAAATAAAATTCATCTCGTAATCAATTGTCTCCAACGGATAAAAAGTTTATATTTTACCATTTCAAACGCATGATAGCGATTGTTGATAAATTTTGTTAAATAAATAGATTCGTAAACGTTCGTTTTTATCGTGCGTCTCTCTACTCACGATTGGAAATCAAAAGAAATAACACGAGAGAATTTTGATAATATAATTCTACGTTACTGCAGAATTGCTTTTAAAAGTCAAAAGACTGTATGACACACTTCGCTTGTCCGTCAATCTCAATTGAACTCGCAAACCTGGTGGAAACGCGTGTCTCTTCCTGCTACTGTCAAGACGTGAACCTATACATGTTCCACGTATGTATGTTGGTACGTACCCTATTCAAAAGCGAATTTATGTAAAGTAACGTCAACGAGAAGCGATTAGATCGTGTCGCTATTCAACCAATTCGGTACCAAGGAGCGTGAATTCGTTCTTATGTTATATATACCTACTAAAAAAGTGTCGGTAAGAGTCCGTCTGCTCTTCCAAGAACAGAAAGTTCCTTGGCCATAAAACGTTTAAATGGCCAGTTAACCTTCGTTGAGATGCAAATTTTGCTTTTTTATTTTTAAACGCTAGCGTCATCGAAAACGTATTGTTATTCTAAAATGCGTTCGAGTGCTCCTAGATATTATCCACGTATTTTGGCTACTTATGCGCGGATAGTTAATGATTATAATAGACTTATTACAGGATCCTCAAGGACTCTTGAGGATGAACTTCGGAGCAAAATAACTGAGCGTGCATCTGTGAGAAAAAATATAATCTTATTCGCGTTAACCGCATAGTAAATGTATAAAAATGCTATGTTAGACTAAGCCTTACTCTAAACGAAATCGCTATTTGTATTATCTTATCGAATTCTTTGGCCTCCGTTTTACGCCTATGCGACGATCGTAAACGCGATAGATAAGATTGCGCACACGAAACGAGGAACATAGAAATATAGTCGAGGTTTACGAGACTGTCGTACCTCAACCAACCATAAACGAAACTTGCGAGGCTTTCTACCTATCTGTCCCTTCCTCTCTTGTACGCAAACGTTTCCTTACGATAGATCCCACGATACCGCGTCAAAAAAAGAAGTTCGAAGCCGCTCCGATACTGAAAAGAAATCCTCTTTAAAATTTTATCTCGCCCAGCGTCGAAAGCATGCGATGCATTTAATATTTTATCGTTCTATGCTCCCTATTCTCGCTTTAAAAATATTTAAAAATTGTGGAGTATCAAGAGATGGTTTCGCGTTTAATATCTTTTCAAAATATGGCCAATAAATTGATCTTAAGTTAAAACAATAAATAAATATGGCTGGAAATTTAAGAAACAAAGCGAAATAAAAAGAAAAGACGCTACTTTGATGAACCTTTTCTCAAAATATCGATGAACGTACAAATACACATTATGAATGTGTCATTCGTAATCGTGTTCACAAATACCAGAAAAATCAACCGAGTACGATCTGAACGGTGATCTTCGCGTACGCGAACGCGACGCGATACATAGGCTTTGTGTCCTCGATAAGCCGATGAGAGACAGTAAGGAAGTGTCGTGATAAGATTCCAGAAGAGAAGAAAAAGAAAAAGAAAATTCGTACGTCGGTGATTTATCAGATTAATAAAATATTACGGACGAGTATGCGTACCTAACAATAAGTCACGTTGATAAGAACGTGCTACCGTTGTCCGCGATTAAATCAACTTATTTTTGTCTGCGAAACGTTCGTCTCTCATATTAATTCTTATTGATGACAATGATCTCACGGTACATCGAAACTCCGTTATAAATTGATATTCTTTCTCTTAATCGATATTAAGATTGCAAGAATTCGAGCTTAAGTGGACAATGCCACGCGTCGAGAATCGCACAGACTTAATCGACGTTGCTTCACACTGTGCACTATGGGCAAACGATTTTATCTAGGTAATTATGTACATGTCGATAGAAGTATATAAATATTTTCTTACGTTTAAAACGCATAAAAAGCAAAAACTATGACATCGGGTAATTGTGATTTGGATCATACTTGAGTAAACGTAAAATATCTCGAAATTATTACGTGCTACTTTATGGGGAATATCTATCATACATCACGACTGTTGAAATTAGCGCTAACAACGCAGGTCAAGTACTACGATGTCGATATACCGATAAGAAGGTCGTACTACCGCTATCGGGATAAGAAAATTGTGATTAGATAGAAACGTGGATTAAGATAGAACGAAATGGAAATCATGATGTTCGAGCAGACATTTGCAAAGACAAGATTATGGGAGCTCACATTGTATCTAATAGTAAAATTGATTTTTTCTATCGTAATTAATTAAGGGCTTAGTAGTTTTTATCTCTTGCCTTTGATTTAAATTCGACGTACTGATAACTTCGTTCTTGTAATACAAATTCGTTAGATCGTCGACACCTAAGAAATTCAAATCATCGGATCCTGCTTGTATCGAAATTCCTGATGCGATCGTCGTTGATTTTGTCGTTGCCTGCGATAAGGTAAAAATATGGAAATATGGAAATATGGTACTCCTACGGCGAACACCGTCGAATTATCAGAGCTTTTTATAAATCACTTATAGATAGATACGTGACTTTCCATTAAGATGCTGAATTGATAATGTTCAATTTATCCCTGAGTTGTCAAGTTCAATACATACTTACTTACAGTATTAATAACGACTACGAAAGTATGCCAATTCGACATGTAATTATGAGTCATTTTCGAAGGAGTTCTTTTCGAACGAATGATATCGTTTATTTATAAAAGCAAGGCAAAAAAAGAGTAAAGGAATTTGGCTTTATCCTAACGGCCATTTTGTGCAGCTTTTTTCTTATCGATCCTTAGGGTATCTCGATTTGATGTAAAAACAGTAAATAAGATTAATTCAATAACGAATAGTTTTGAAATATTTAAAAATAACAAATTAGTTCAACAACTATTCTAATCGACTTGTCGCGATAAATTCCAACTTGTCACTACTACATAAGCACAATGATAACTTTCATAAAATATTTATTGCTCGTTTATTTATTTTCTTCGACGAAACGTGCCCCACCCTTGCCACGAGCAAAAAGAAAGCTTAATTATCGAGCGAATCTCACCGTAAAGTCGTCGAAACATCAAAACGATCGTGACAGCTCCGGATTCACCAACGAAAGGCGACTTCCCGCCTCGATTCGTTCGTTCCTCTACCATCGCAGCAATTAAATAACCGTTCGAGCGAAGCCACGCCGGTAAACCAACTGTGAAAACGTTCCGGCAACGGGGCAACGAGAAAGCCCTGTTCTTAAAACACTCGGGCTGTTCTCGTCCGCCCTAGTTTCGCATTAATTTCCCTAAGAGGGGCCACCCTCGCGTTGATGATCAGTCACGAGGTGGAGGCTGAGATCGTCAATGTAAACCGACTCCGTCGTGTCGTAGTCGTAGTTGCGCGCGTACTCGTCGGTATTAAATACTGGTGGCGCGTTTAATGGCTCATTATAATCGAATTAATAATGGCAACCGAAAATCGCAGTGATTAGGAGGGCAGTCGAGGCGCTGATTGCTGCGAAGCATGCAAGCCGTAGCGCCGTAAGAGCCGACTCACCCTCGATTCAACCCCTTCCAACCGGCAGTTCGATGCTATTTCTTTGCTCGTCACCTTGTCAACCAAGATCTTCCCTTGATCGAAGATCCACCACGATTATTTCGGGATCGATCGACCGGAAGATTCGAGGTACGCGATAACGTTTCGACGTTCGTCGCGACGATGTAATAATTAATGTATAATTGTTCCCTTCGTCGTGCCCTACGAAAAGGTTTACATCGTAAATCTTTTCACAAAGGTAACCCCAATGCAAGTGACGATGATCGCTTAATTTGTATCGACGTAACGAGGGAAAATTGACGTAAATATCGCGTCTATTTGTTTTAGAGCTCGTCTTCGTTTCGATTCGAATTTGCGTTTATTCATTTATGTAGATAGACGTCAGAAAAATTGGAACTCCCGAACGAGAAGATGGACACTTTTACGCGATTTCGACCTTACAGCTTTTACAAAGAAAGATCGATCGTTTAGGTTGAAAGAAAAAGCCTGATCGTATCTCGACTCAAAACGATAGATACGAAAAGTACCCTTCGCCGTAAAAGACGTAATTTTACTCGCGTTAGAACCGAGTTACGTCAGTGGTATCGTGCAAGTCTAATCGATGCCGATCTTATAATTCGCGTTCAACAAGTCATTCTACTTATTCCAGAAATGAAATCAGAAGCTAAAATCTAGTACAACTGCGCGTATGCAGATAACAAGACGTAAGCGCATGATGCAGCAACATTGTAGGAACCGACGTGTAAATCGCCGGAGGAAACGCGACTTGAAGTATCGAGCGTTGATGCGGCTATTTTCGAAGAATTCAAGGATCTCGCAAAAGTCTTTCATCAAGGCTCTTCGGTCGTGAAGATTCGTCCGCGTCTCTGCGAAACCGATCGTATTAACAATGGTTGGGATTGCAGTCGCATCCGAAGAAATTCGAGGTACGAGAGGATATAGGCGTGGCAGCGAGGTGGGCAGCTCCTGCCTAGATTTTGGTTGGTTAACTTTTTTGGTTGGTCGAAATCTCACAATAGCTCTCGGTTTCCCCCTCGATGGCCAACGCGTTCGAGGCTGAACCCCGAAGGGGTCCATGTCGGTGGTTCTCCTCTTAGCGAGGACGCCCTCATAAACCGTAGGGGTCCATGGGGATGCTTTTTCGAGCAGGATTCAAATAAAGGAATAAACCAAAAGTACGTTGCAAACTCGTACGATCTATCATGTCCAACTGAGCCTCTTCTCTCACACTTCTATGTGTCGAGAGCAACTTTATGGGAAGAAAAGTAAATACATTAACGTAAAACATGTTCGAGAATACGCTAGTCTCGATGTTCTACGATCAGCGATTTTCCACTTCAATTTACATCGAGTCCTGACAAACGGGAGCCTTGATTTTATTACACCCACGATGTTTTCATTTCGAAGGGAACTCGCGAGTTTCCCTAGCTTGCCCTTTTTTAATATCGCCCCTTTGAATCGTCCATAGATGTAATCAAGAAGTAAAATAAGCCCGAAGGTTAATCACCGTAGCGATGCTTTTCGTAAAATTGTTGAGCACTCGATATCGTACAAAAGTGAAGCTTGTGTTTCATTGATCGACGTACGAAACACTGCATACAAAATCCGTACGTTCATACGCGTTTCATATCTACACCTATCTTTCTTTCCGAGGAATTAACGGTGAGATCGTAATCGCGTTACGACGTTGTCGTCGTCGTCCATCTCTACTCGATAACGACACGCCTTGCGTCGACGAAGGCCTGCGCGTTTACCGATAAAAAAGCATGGATTCTAATTTTACGACGGGTCGATTGATATTGAGGAGGAACGAGCAAAAAATCATGCCGAGGTGAGCGTCGTACGTGTTGAAATCACTCCGCTCGGCATCGACGATGTCGGCGTTGTTGATCCGTAAGATGGCGATTAAAGTGATTTTTACGACGAATCGTACAACGGGCGAGTTGCGTTTCTACGAGCCTATTACGACGTATTTCATGTTATTTTGAAAGGAATGGAGCGAGTGAGCCTCGATTACGGGACCTTATTTGTTCTGCTTCGATCACGCGTACGCGATATCGCCGCGTGCTGAGTTCCGTGTTACGATGTCGAACTGCGTATTGAGACGTCAACATCCGATCCGAAAGTTTTTACGTAGCCATGGATAATAAAAAGGGTCCCAGAAAGCGGAAGAACGTCGTAACACTTCGAAACAATCCACTCGACGAACGGAAGCGTGGTCTGAGAAACAAGATCTCAGCGCGATTGTAAGACTTATCGTTACTTTCTTAATCCATTACCCGACGCAATTAAAAATAAAATGTAAAAAAATTAAATTGACTGAATAATGATATTCATACTAACCAACTTTGACTTCAAAAATTTGAGA
>JAITYT010000090.1:1754326-1772733 GCA_025433975.1 Liostenogaster flavolineata | reverse complement strand
ATATTAATAATACATACACATATATATATATATATATATATATATATATATATATATATTATTATATGATATATATAATAATATATTATAAAATATATTGTATTGTGTGAGCGATAACTCGTTTATCTGTTATATAATTTTCTCGTTCTTTTTTTAAGATAATAAAATTAACCCATAAGTAGTCCATAATAAAATTAACACGTCACAATTACTACGATTATTTCAGTACAATTATTAGTACGATAATACAATGGTATAAAGATATTATGAAAATCGTTCGAAAATCTTACCTAGACATTTCTTATAGTTTATCCTTGTCTTTTTTCTCATAAAGAAAATCTGAAAGACACAACGCATACGTTAAAAATGTAAAAAAATAACCTTTCAAATAATAAAGACCATAACCTCATATACAGCGCTACAGCAAAAGGTAGCAAAGCAAGTAAGAGAAGATACAAGAACGTACATTTTTCAAAAAAGAAGTAATTTCTTCTTCGATTTCAATCTTGATTGTTGGTGCGTTCAAGCGAATAAATAACAATTGCGATTACTAACACGATAGAAACGCATCCAAAGCGACAATCGAAAGAATAAATCACTTAAATCACTGATCACGAAAATCGTTTAAAACGAAACGATGCTTTTATGTTTCAGCGCCAAAGACGAATCACAATGCAACGGACTACGTTGGTAATGCAGTGGCCGGTACAAGCGCGCCGGTATACGCAAGTTCGGCGAGTGGAACAGTGAACTGCCTTACCGGTGGCCCTCTGACGGGCATTACCGGTGGCTTTAACAATACCGGCCGGACAAATTTTACGAATAAGCAATTGACTGAACTCGAAAAAGAATTTCACTTCAACAAGTACCTGACGCGAGCCCGTCGCATCGAGATAGCCTCGGCCCTCCAACTTAACGAGACCCAAGTTAAGATTTGGTTTCAAAATAGGCGCATGAAGCAAAAGAAGAGGATGAAGGAGGGCCTCATACCAGCAGAGAACGCGAACGTAACGGCTATCGGTGGTGCGAGGAGCAATAGCAATTCGCCTACCAATTCATCGAGCCACGATATCGGCGCGCTTAGTTTGTCCAATTTTACAAATGACAATAGCCAAGAGTCACCCCCATCCTCGATCAAGGATTGATGTAATTCCTGCTACAGTGAAAGACGATCGTACATTCCGCGACTTGATGGTGATTGGTGAAGACTGAAAAATGTATCGAAGCCAAAGGCATTCATTTAATGAGCTACATGCTGCTTTCCATTTATTTATGTAAAGGATTTAATAACGATTAAGTAATCGACTACTTTCTCTGTGGTATTGGATTCAGTCTCTGTCTTACGCGTTGGAACTATACGGCAAATTTAAGAATTATCTGAAACAGTCGCTTGTAAGGACTTTATAGACAGTTTTTTAATTTTTTTTTTTTATAATTGTATAACGATAAACTAAATGATTTAATTTGCGAAATGTATAACGTTCAACTTGTAGCCAGAATTATTTTCTTTTGGTTTAGTGTCTATATTTAGTGCCCATTCAGTAAAATAATATTTTTAAATTGCAACGTATGCAGAGAAATTGCTTTCAGATGATTTTATTTCTACGATTTATTCCGATACTCCTGACGACACAAGTTATATAATATAACTAATGTAATAAGAGTAAAATTCGATTTTTACGACAAATAAAAAAAAAACAAGTAAATCGTGGTTTTGTTTTAATAGCAATTTACGAAAAGTGTTTTGTAAACATTATATTAAGTAAATAAATGGAAAACAGAGTAATACTGACAGCGTTTTCTTTAAATAATAATCTTATAATTATGTTTTTATTATAATTCTTTTTAAAAAAACCGATGTAATTTAAGTATAACAGTAAATTTATTTTGATCCTAAAATTCCAAGCTGCAATCTGACGATTAGAAAACGATCCAATTATAATTTAAACAACTAAAACAAAAGCTTTTTTACCATTCCTTTTCATTTTTTTGAAATAAAACCATAATGAAATGTCATTCTGAACTTTAAAATGTATATTTATAATTTCTAAATATTTAATTCGGAGATTTTTTGAATGTATATTTGTAAATGAGCTGAGTATATAACTATATATAAATGAATGAAATATAAATCTATTAAACGTTTAAATGTTAAAAAATGCAGATGAAGTATCGTAACCGATAACTTTCGAAAATAAAACTAATTCAAGTAAATACGTACGAAGGAATTTCCGAAAATATGATAAAAAAATATATGAAACTACATTGAATATTTAATTTATAAATTTTATGCTTAAAGTAGAATTGCGACTCTATTCATTTTATTATTTAGTAAATTGATAATCATCACGATTATCTTTGATAATTATGAGATATTGCGAATAAAATATATGCCTATTCTATTGTGATAGCGTGATAACAATAAATGTTTCCCAATCAAATATTCCTGTGTGTATAGCAAAGTAAGATCCTATGCAAATGTTGGATCAATGAAAGTGACCAAATTTGCAATCGATTGTCTTTGGGACAAAATATAACATTGATAACAAAATATAGTACAGTGAAATTTTGTTTAATAACGGCACCAATTTAATCCATTAACGTCCGAAAGAAAATAGAGATGTGCAAAGCAATTTTTTAACTTTAATTGCGTGTACATATAATACATTTAGCTAAATATACAATTCAAAGTTTGTTTTCTTGCATTACAATAATGGGAAATTTTATAAAAAATACTTTGAACAATGTCCATTAATAACAGTATTATCTATAAAACGGAGTATATATTCAAATAAGTGTAACGGGCGTTAATGGATTAATCTATTTTCACATCAAGAGTTTAAGTATAACAAATTTTCTTCGTATAAGGTATATAAGATTTATCTATTTTGTAAAATTGATAATTTAAAATTTCTTATTGTACTAATTATTTATATCCATGTAAAATAGATTTATATATTTATGAAATATCTATAAGCTCAATTATTATTGTACAAAATAGATAATGTTTATCAGATGTGTATGCTCACCCAAAAAAATATAAGAATATCTATGAGATTTGCAGAACTGTACTTGAACATGCATGTTTCCTTCTATTTATAAAAGAGTCTAATCGTAGACGAGCGGATTATAATATTTTAATAATATTAAAATGATTAAAACATAAAAAGGTAGTTGCATTAAAATTTCTATTGATATGTTGCCTATGAACTAATACAACAATTTTACATTTGTTCTCATCAAACTTTTGCACTCGAACTTTAAATTTAAGAAACATAATCCTTTTTTTACTTTTTTATACTTTCAATTTTATCTTTTTTTATTACGTCAGTATAAAAACTTATTAAGATAAAATTAATATATATTAAATTGAAAAAAAGTTATCTTTTCTACTTTTACTTCTGGGTGAGAATGTACATGTGTATTCTATTTCATGAATAATATATTCATCGTAATAGTGTTAAATATTCATAAAATTCTGCAAACTGATTTCCATTATAGTTAACTTATTATTAAGACCGGATAGTTACTGTAGTTATATTTATGAGATATATTGTGATCTACAGAACAGCTCTGTACCTATAAATTAATAGCAATTTGTGAGTATCGAATTTATAGTAACTTCGATAATGCCCTATAGAAGTCTTGTAGAAAGAATAAAATATTATTATATTAAATTATAATGAAAATGTGTCATATTATTCAATCTTTCTCTCTCTAGAATATTTTAATATACTTTATTACTTTATTATATTAAGTTCGACTACAAATTTCTTTCTGTACGATTCGCTGAAAATGCACGTTGCTTCTATTACGATTTTATAGTAAAATTACTTAAAAATTTAGTAACCGTAATAATAGACTTCAATCAATTCAAAGTAACGCATGTAATTTTCAAGTTATTTCATATATTTAGAAACTTCCTATCTAAAAATATATAGAGTAATTATAGCAATTTCATAAAAACGATCAATTTTAAAATGTCATTAACAAAGAAAATATAAATTCATCAAATGTATACGTTTCAATAACATTAAATAATGTAGAAAATATGAAACATTGGTATTAATTATCGGTACAAGTGTAACATACCTCTATATATATGAGGAATAAAAAACTGTACGTACCTGTAATTTTTCATAGAATTGTTGTTCCCTCACCTTACTGTATATTAAAGTATATCAACAACAGTATATATAGAATTTATAAAAATACAAAAGAGATAAGAATTTTTTTATTGGTAATTTTGTTCACATTAATTTTATCTTTAGTTCATTATATGTATTTAAAACATTAATATAGAGTATTCGATCAATAGTAATGTTAACGAACCGATTTAATGAATATATAGCAATTTTGCATTGCATAATAAATATTATTATTTCTTAAAACTTATCTAAAAATATGGAAAAACAATAAAAAATAAAGTATACATAATTTTTCAGACAATTTTTCATTAATCAAATTAAAACATCTATAACTTAATGAAAATTTATTTTAATACTGCTTGGAATATTAATTGCATCATACTGTTTTTAATACACAATTTTCTATAGCACATTAATTATAAATCAATTTTTTTCGTCAACAGACTAAATTTTATAATTACATACAAAACCTTACAGAAATATTTACTTTTAAAAATAATAAAATGTTTCTTTCATTGTTTAAAAAATAAACCACACATAATGCAATCTGTCAATACATTTACAACAAACCAATTTATTCTACTACTGATTCTGTTGTAATAAACTTGTCAACATTTCTGCATGAATCCAATAACTCATAATATTTAATAGGCTAATTAAAACTGGCTACATAAAAAATATTTTGCATATTTTATATCACTTTTTCAATTGTAAAACAAAGAGATATTTTTACTAATGTAGACTTTGTAATATAGCTTTCATTCGATAGTATCAATTACTAACACATAATATCTGCAAAAGTTTTACTATTAATTTTCCTAAAAGTTGAAAGATGGTACACAGTACAAAAAAAAACACGTATCTCTCTAAATTAAAAAACCATTCTAAGAACGAAATTTCTTTCTTTTATTACTATCAAAATGTTAAGAAAAGAACTTGAAAAAAGATCGAATCATTTTATCAATTAAGCAGAAATTTTAAAATCTACTATATATTTGCAAACTTTGATTATAACGTAATGAAATTTCTTCATATCAATCTACTAAATGTTAATTATCATGAAATACATTCCTAATTAATCTGTGGTTGTTATGCATTATAGTGAAACTCTAAATCATAAACATAAAATAAAAATCACGTTTTAGAACGATTTTTATATTTCCTAAAAAGAATCTATTGAGGTAGTATAAAGTAAGATTCTACTATTTCGTAATGAATGTACTTTTTTTAATGCTATGTATTAATATTTTATTTATAGAGAACATAATTCCTCCTCAAAAAAAGAAACAAATACTTTCTTTTCATTGTACACGTAATCAAATAAATTATTCTATAGATTCTATTATATCTTTGTAAAGAATTCTTTTTTTAGTTTCTTTTCTTAATTTACTCTTCTTCGCTTAAGATGTTATTATATTAAATTAACCTTACAATACAGATAATTTTAATATATTTAATATCTGTCTCATTATTGTGTGTGTGTTGTGTGTGTGTGTGTGTGTGTGTACACGCGCGCGCGCGCGTGTGTGTGTTGGATGCGTGAGCGCGTTCATACGTTTGCTATGTAACCATTGACACTTGTTATTTATTAGAAAATAAATAATAATTATTACATCCTTTTCTTACCAAATTAATTACTAAATTCGGTTTGTTATTGTTATGACTGTTGTTCTTGAGAACTAATTGGTAGAATATATACTACAGAAAATTTCTAATACACGTAAAATATAACATAATCATTACAAAAAGAATAATACTGAAGTATGAATAAACAAATAAATCTTTCGATTTCTGTGTTTTAATAATTTAAAAAATGATGACGACGACTAGAAGAAAGTCTTATACAAGGTGTAATAACAATGTACACTACTTTTCTTTTTATTTAATAATCCTAACTGTAATATTTCCATTATTTAACATACATATTTATGAGAATACAATGATAAATAATTACTAAGCCATATAAACAGCATTTTGAACTAATTATTTTCTAAATACATTTTTATTAACATTACTGGAAGCTAGAATTAAATTTTACATCACGTTTATTAAATTCAAACGTAGCCTGCCGTGTGTGTAACAAAACTTTTAATTTATGATTTACTGTATTGTATTGTAAAAGAAAGTAAAAAATCTTTCAGATTATTAGCGTATAAACATTAATTGTTAAAAACATGATGGACGTATTATCCAGCATAAAGCAAATAAATATACAGTGGTGCTTCATACTTCGAACGTTCCAGAATTCAAACCCTTTAACCCTTTAGAACGCAAGAAATCTAATTCGGAGTTCGAATGGCATTTTTAAGATTGTCCTCTCCCCAATCTAATATTCCTCACTCACAAAAATATTATTCACTATTATTTTTGTTTTAATAAAAATTTTTAAAGTTATTGAAATAAATAAAAATTACTTTGTTTAATTTTTTCTAAATTATTAACATTAAATAAAATAAAAATAATAATTAAACTTTGTTAGATATGTGAACGAATTATTTCCATCCTTTCTTACGTAAAACCTTGATTTGAACGTCGAACGAGTTTCTGGAACGAATTAAATATGAACTACAAGGCACCTCTATATACATAAATCTCATCTATATTTCCTAGGTTTGTAATTCTCACTATTTTATAAATATTTTTCTATGGACAATTAAAATTACTGTAAATATTTATAGCTTATGATCCAATAAATATGAAAAATAGTGTATGAAATTATTATCCGTGAAACACAGTATCTTCCAAATGCCACGCTATTACATAATTTTTCACATATTTTCATAGTACAATTTGTATTATTAAAGTTATACAGGAAAAATATACGAATAATGGAATTTACAATGGAATAATGAATTACTTAAATCATTGAACATTTGCAAATATTATGCTGATTGTGTAATAGGATTTAGTGTACATTGCATATTACAATAAAGTTGATAAGGTATACTTAAAATATAACTTAATAATTTACATATTAATATTGACAAGATATGAATGAAATAAACTAAAACTGTAAAAAATGATAGTAATTAGAATCTGTACTAGTGGCTTCATTAAAACCAAAATTTATAAAAAAAGAGAAAATATAAATCATTAGGAATCAGGTAAAGTTTGGTTGTGATCAGCAACAGATACATCTCTGATAGTAATAATAAATTAATTTTCATGAATATCTAAAATAGAGGAAAGGATTTAAATTTTTAAATTGAGTTTCTAAAATATTTTGACTATTTATTTTTAAAAAACTGTAGTACGAACCAAAGCGATTATTACAAATAATTAATCGTTTTCTCTCAGCAGAAGGCATCAAATTAAATTTTTTTTTATTTCTATGTTATTCTATTTTATATCTTGTAATGTTATAAAATTTTGTACTTTTTGTGTAACTTAATATAAACTCTATTGTGTAGAATACTAAAAAAAATGAGCACATACGTGAAGAATAATGTTTATGATTCAATATCAATACTAAAGATTTACAGCTAACACTCAATATAATGAAAGTGAAACATACAGGAGGAAACACAAATAAAAATTAACATGAATGCCAATAATACCTTCATAATGGCAACCTCGAATAGCAAGAAACGATAATACATTACATAAAAAGTTAGCTAAAAGAATTCATAAATGTATAAGAACTTAAGATTTATTTATCCACTTTTTTAAGAATTTATAATAACTTATTTGTTTAATATATATGTAGTATTTTAATAAAATAAGTGCTGAAATAGATACGTCACTTTGTATCTATAAATTAAAAAAATATATATTCTATATAATTTGATAAAAAGAATGCGAAACCAATACTAATTTTATTGGCACTATTTTCTTGTGATGTTTCTTAACTTTCCCTAAGCATACGTGACCTTTCGTTTTTTTTTTGCTAATTATCTTGTTACACACAACACACACACGCATAGTCAGGCTAGCTTCAAATTATATTTCATTTGTTTTTGATAACTAAATTATAAAAATGTGTAAAAATTTTTCAACTGTTATCATTATTAAGCTGATAAATATTGATCAACATAGCACATTTGAGAGTTGCGCCACAATCTGTTAAACTTGATTATGTGTAACCTTCCATTATTTCCAATGTGGTATTTGTGAATTTATATTGGTATCTCTATTAAAGTATAAATCTCTATGAATCCTTTTAATTATTTATTATAAGCAAAGATAATTATTGGACTCATTTGCATAATAGTTATAAGATACACCACATTTGGAACGGATGTAGATACGCTAAGGACTTTGTTAGGTATATGGTATTTACAGTAACTGAATACTATTGAGTGTATTAATTATTTACATTGTGTCGAATATGATGTTGTTTGATCACAATTTTGCAATTGTTTCAATTTTCTGCATCTCAGATTCATCCTCCATGGCATAAAGATGATACCTGTGCTTCATCTCGGTTGCAACAGACTTTGATAATCAATCAAACATAAAAATAAAAGTTAAATTAAAACAGAGAAAAGAAATCAGAAAATATAAAAATTGTGTACAGGGCGCAAATCATATATTAAAAAATTAATATAATGTTAAACTTACCAAACGCGACCGTACCCTTTTTGGCATGTCTTCGTGTAAACTGTATACATCACTACGTTTTAAGGCAAATTGGGAACCATCTTCGAAAGTAACCTAAGGAAATATATAAAATTTCATAAATCGCTATTCCAATATATATTCCTTAATCTTCTACACCTAAACAGTTTTATAAAAACTTACGGTGTACATGATTCGATGATTTGTACCTTCGAAAGTACCATCATATACTCGATCATCGGTCCAATTTACAGTGACTGCTGCACCTACTTGAGGTGGTTTTCCACAATCATAATTCTATAAAACGTTAAAACTATTATTTAATTTATTGCTTTGATAATATTTTTCTTTTACTTTCCACTTTTTTTAAAAAAATACTAACGGTTATATCTGAAGGATATAGATCGTCGCTAAAACTATTATCATTAAATGTAACCATGTAGAAAAGAGTGTCCTTTATAGTCTCTACTTTTGCTTTGTAATATCGAGAATTTCGATGTTTTGCCCAAACTGTTTCACCTTGGCGTATGACTGGTATTCTTTCTTTTCCATCATTATGACAATGACATGTGACCTACAAATGGCATCACTTGTGAATACAATATGTCAATATAATATACATGTACAATTTTTATATTTTTGTTATATACATACAGAACCTATTTACATAGGATAAGTTAGAGTTAGAGTTAAAGTTAGAATTAAGGCTTGATATAAGTTTAGATGTAAGGGATATATGAGAAATTGGTGGGAGATTGTGAAAGATGTCTGCAACTCTTAGAAGGGGGCAATAAATCTATTTAATTTGAATTAAATGCATTGTAGTTACCTGAAGCTCTTGAGAATTGTACACGGGTATAACAAACGTAGCCCCAGCTACAAGCCCACATGATGGATGAAACAAATTATTACATTGAGAACAGTTTAGGCATGCGCCACTTGATTGTTTACAATAACAACACTCCTTTTTTACTATTTCCATTTTGATAGTTAACACATTAATAGGATCTTTATTAATAGCATCTTTAAATGTAACTCCTGGTAGTAAAAGTGCACATAAAATATGAGCCCAACGACTATCACTAGTGCGTTTAACTGCACCACCTTGCATTGGACATAAACAGCACATCTGTTTCAAAATAATTTCTTTTAATAAATCATTCGCTTAAGAAAGTTGGGATATTGATGATGGGAAAGATGGAATGTGACTTACCACATCTGTTTTACCAGCCTTACATTTATCACATGCCCAATTCCATAAATCTGTGGGAACTATAGTGATTCCATAACATGATGCATGAACAGATACATGGCATTCTCTGCATTGTAGAAGTTTATTATTTTCTGATTCAACAGCTTGTTCTTTTGAATTTGCAGCAAATAACGTTGCAGACACCTACAAATAATATGTCAGTTAGTTACATAATATAAAAATTAAAATAAAATAATTTTATATTCTACTATACAGCAAGATCTCCTACAATGCGATACTTTTACAACGTGGATTGTTGATTTTTAGCTCACTTTTTATTATTAATCTTGGAATCTTGATTTTTTAAGTTTTTATTTTATGTTGATTTTTATTTAAGTTGATTATGAAATGTTTCTATGTGCATATAATTACGTTTTTAATTCAATAATAAATACAAGAAATTTAGATTTTAAATCTCTGAACTTCCTTATTCACATATTTTTCAAAGAATTGATAAAATCGAATTGAATTGATTGAATTTAGGAAAAGATTAGGTATGGGTTGGAATTATAGTAATATTATATATTACGCGGTAGATTCTTATAAAATACTTAAATCTGTAAGTGTTTTAAGCGTAAATAAAGCAGTATCGCTTGGTACTAAATTACTCTCTATCCTCAAAGTACATTTGTATCACATTTTATACACATTTCACGCATATATACAACTTAATTCTTAAGTTAAAAAACAAAATAAAGTTTTTACCCATATTGGAGAATTTTCTGGTAAAGCTGTAGGTTTACAGTACTTCCAGTCTGGTGGCATTAATTGACTATTTCCATTCCTAGTCGAGGCAAAGGTTGTACATATTGCACAATGTGAAATTTGAGCACTCCAATAGTCATTAAAAGCTTTCATTAATTGATTGTTTGGAGAATTTGGATACAGCATATTAGAAATGTGACCAGGTATTAAAGATATTGATTGACAAGTAGAAAGTGGCTTATCTATAGAAGGATTTACCATAGTTTGCTTCTCAGAAATTAATGATACCACTGTAGACTCAGGAAGCTGTTTTTTTCTTGTAGTAGCTTTTTTATATTTCTCTTTAGATTTTCTTCTTTCAGTCGGTAATTTCATAGGTTTCAAATCAGGCATCGTTAAATATTTATTAGTGATACTCTTTACAGGATTTAATCGCTGTGATTTCACTATGTTTGGATACTTTTCTTCTTGTTTTACAAATTGCCTTTGAAGGCTTTGTAAATTAGTTGAAGGATAATTAAGACTATATGAAACGTTATCTTCCATTTTCTGTATCAAAGTAACATTTGCATTTTGCTGATTGGCTTCTGTACTAGACATATCATCAATTGGTGTGGATGTACTTGAATTCAAAGCATTGGGCTTATTTTTATTACCTAGTACACAATGAATTTGTGACCTTGAATTTACATTTTTTTGTACTGATCTATTATAGGTCCCTTCTTTTATATGTTGAGATGGTGGCATTTTAACTTCTTGCTCAGATGTTTTTTGCACCATTCTTTGATATGATGAAAAAACATTTGAAGACACATTGCTTCTTTTAAGTTCTGTTTTATTTGGATCGATTGTTGCTACTTGTATCTGAGAGTTCAAAGCAACGTTAGAACGCTTTGATGCTATAGTATACGGGCTTGCTAAGACCAACGTATTCTGTTCAGTGACCGTCTTCAAAGTTGACGATAAAGTTGTAGTAGATTTAGGACGAATTTTAATATTACTTTGATTACCTACATTTGCTTGTAAATTTCCCTTCGATATCTGGATTTGCTTACAATTATTTGAATCATCAGAAGGTAACAAAAATGTATTACCTTTAGCTACTTGCCAAAAGCTACTTGCCATTTCTTTCGATCCGCTAACATTTAATATTGATGTTTCGGCAGATTTTATTTCAGTACTTTTCCCATTTATGTTAGCTTGATTGATGGATCCTGACGAAACAGTATTTCCCTGGAAAATGTTGCACATATTTACATTACCTTCCGTTTTAATAGTATATGTTGGTTTTATAATTTCGATTTCATTCCATTCTTTTAATGTAGAATCATTAGCAACATCTTGTGCAGACAATCCTTTTTGCACATTCTGAGAACTGGCATTAAAATTTGTACCAGGTAAAAACATAACACTTGTGTTAGAAACAAGTTTTGATTCCTGAGATTGCCATGCTCTTGGTAACACAAATAAATCTACAGAAGGACGAAAATCCTTTTGATCTTTTATTGTATCATCAGGCTCTACCTTAGCAGAAAGTTTAGTGGTAGGTAGACCTAAATGCATAAGTTTTGGTGCTTTTATAATATCTTTTCTTGTATAATTCGGTATAGATTTTTCTGTCAGCATTGTACCCACACTTTTACAAGGTGTACAACTAATAACTTTTGTATCTTGGAAGTTAGACTTAGTATCTTCACTAGTATATCCATATTCTATACTCACATCACTTAGTTGTTTTTGTCCCAAGCAAGGTATATTTTTTAATAAATTTGTTTTAGAAATTGTCTTATATATAATATTTGGGGTTTTTTTCTTACTATTCTTAGCATAGACTTGCGATTTTTCTAATGTTCCATATTCTGTAGAATTATCAACTTGTGATTCATCTTGATAAGTAGTATTCAATGTCTGGCCACTATTTGTAATATTTACTACGGTTTTATCTTTACCTGCAGTCATGCTAAATTCATTACCAACAGAGATAATATTTCCTGGTAAAACATTAATTTTAGCAGAATTATTGGAAATATCTTTTACAATAGACGTTTTATGAACAGCAAGACTTGGCATAGCCATAAGTTTACGCTGAACATCAGCATCTGAAACATCGAGTGGTTCACCAGGATGGAAAACAGGTATATTTGCGTGTTTACGTTTACTTTTTGATGCGTGTTTCGGTTTTAATTTTTTCTGATCTGTATTCTTTGAGGTCTTCCGTTTTTTCCTTTGAGGTTTATCTGTAATACTTGACAATTCAGAACCAGCGTCTCCAATAGAAAGAGTCAATAGATTTTGATTAGATGCAGCACCATTATTAGAATTTTGATGCAAATCATCTTGAACCACTACTGAGGATGATTCGAATGTTTCTTCAAACGAATCATCAACTATTTCTATTTCAGATTTTATTCCTGAATCCATTATAGCCACAACAGCGCCTGTATTCTCTGGATTAATAGTAATTTTATTAGATTCCTTTTTTTGTTTTTGGTCGCGTTTTTCTTTGTCTGTATTATTTTGTTTTTTCTTTCTCTTTCTACTTTTCTTTTTATTATAACCATCGTCATACACTGTAGCCTCTTCAACATCCATTTCACCTGCTTTTAACCAAATATCTTCTAATACTTCTAATTGTTGTTCATCGGGTTGATCTTCTACTTCTTCTAACTCAAGATCCTGTAAAACTTTCTTCACATCCGGTGGAATGTCTGAACGATTCACTAAATCATCCATATCAACATCAGGATTTGTAACCATAATGTTTTTCTTCTTGTGAATAGTATGTCGTTTATTTTTAGGTGTAGCACTTAAATAACTTTGAGGTAATTGTCCATTGCTACTACTACTGCAGAGAAGATCCATTTGTGACGGCATAGGCGCAGCTGTTTGTCTGGGATCTTCGGGATGTGGACCGATATCTTCCCCGCGTAACCACAATTCATATCTTTCTGGTTGAAAACGTTTAACAAACGTATCCATAGATATTTTTACCATGTCCTTGCTGCATGTACATTGCGTAGCTCTTTTTCCATATTCTACCCATCGAGGAGCTGCAAAATTAGTTGACTCGGCACAGTTAAATCCATGATTAAAACCCGCATGGTATCCATAAGGAAATGTTATCATAATTTCGCCTGCCTCTTGAGTTATTTTGTTACATGGAATGGAATATTGTCTTAATATTTGTGGAGAAATAAGTGACATCTTATGACGTAGGAAAGCTTGACAGCTCTGATAACTAGATGGGAAAAATCCACTCGCCAATCTTTCTAACCTACGTCCATGTTCTGGAGGTATAGCATACCAAGTTTTTGGTGCACCAAAATGTAAATAATTTATGGAATAAAGGTCCATATCTTCGGTGTGCCATGCAAATGTAGTTTTCCACATTCCAAAATATAAATATGCTGTATTAACACCATCGATTGATATACCATAATCTTTGTTTACATAATCAAGAATCGTTCCGAGATGATTAATATTCCATTCTTTCACATCTGGATCTGTTAGTGAACCAGATACATCTGCTCCATATATCGGAGCTACATACGTTATATTCTTCCAATATTTTCTTTCTAGATCTTCATAATCAAAATGGCGAGGAGTAATATAACGTTCAGAATTAGCCATCTTACTGTATTCCATTACAGTCATAGATTTCTTCTGAATGTTAATTTGTTGATAAAGACCTTGTTTACCAGTCACAACTTGACATATCGGTGCAGGTATAGTAAGATTCAAATCATCTAAATTATAACCACTTTTTCTAGGTATCCATTCAGGAGGTGGGATTACTTTCGCTAATCCAGCTTTGTGCGCTCCTTTGCTTTCCATATATTCGATATACGAAGTAAAATCTTTAAATTCCTCGTACGTTGGTCTAAAAACTTGAATACGAGGAACACCTCTGGAAACGTTGCTAACCATCTTTGAACTTTCTGTGTCTGAAAATTACACATATATATGTATGCACGTACATATAAATATAATCAATTGTGATATATTAATTACAATGTAATTTTATAAGATTTTTAACTTAAGAATAAAAAAGATTATTTCAATAAAACTATATATCATCAAATATCTATTTAATTCCTATGACATTCCTAATGATAATTTAATGCCTATCAAAGAAGCAAATAATACTTAATAATCGCAGTTGTTTATTCAAACGACTATTACAACGTTTAAAATAAGTAATAAAAAACTAGGATAAATAATAAAGTATATACCGTAAGTATTATATTCTTTTAAAAATTTTCTAAGAATAATCCAATACTTCGAGGAATTTTTTAAAAATAAATTTTGATAACAGAAATAATAATGCACTCTTAAATTAAAATCAACGCTTAAATGAAACTAAATACACTATTATTTTATAGATAACAATCGAAAGAAACACAAAGCACGGTTCAATGTTTTCAGAATGAAACGTGCAAGGGTGCATAAACAAAATGGATGATGCCTATCCTGCTTTAATGCGAACTTAGAGACGACGTTGTACGTTCATCCGTAATCTTATCTCTGTGAAATAATTTGGAAAAGTAAAAAGAACTTGAGGAATAAACTCGTACCTAAATTTTACAACGATTCAAAGTATTTCGTCAATGAATTCTATATTCAATCACGGCGTGTTAATCAGGTGAAACATTTAAATACTTTACCTTCTTATTAAAACGGGAACACACGTCTTATATATTTTAAAAAGGAAGAATATTATTTACGTCATCACACTACATTAAAATTGTGTGTTTTATTATCAATATCATATTAATCGACACTATATTTCTGATCAGACTTGACACCTACACATTACTACACCCCGCGCGTCTGTATACTGATGAAATGGCGTTGACTATACAACAGCTTAGTGTTTTGTTCGCCATCTGGTTTCCCCTATTGGCATTTCATGTGTAACTAGATAGAAACTGCTTTACCTACGGAGTGATTATTTTAATCACGTGATATTATTATCGACAGAACAAAATATTGTATCAAATTTTATTATTGCATAAAATTAAATAATTGCTGAAATACAAAATAATACTTTTAAAATAAAAACAAGTACAGTTATTTGTGAGATATAAAAATATTGAGAATATTTATACGCGATATGGAACATATAACGGTTTTCAAACGAAAATCACGTAAGTTCTATAAAAATTCGAAAATCACATTTGACACAAGCTACATTCTACGAAATTCATGTAATGAAGCGAAAATGATCGATAATTTCTTTATTAGATAATAGTTGAATATTGCGTATCTTAAGAAATTCTATTCTATAATATAATTATTAGTAAATTAATATATACCTATTATAATTTACAAATTATATATTTATTAGTAAAAATTATCTATAATATAATTATTAGTTATCAAATTAAAAAATATATGCGAGAAAACATTTTATATCAATACTTAGTATATGGATCGTATAATACAAAAATTCTTTTCGTAAATGATTAAGTGAAAGTAATAATTATAAAATTTAATGCGTCCTTTATTTTCCATACACGTCGAATCCATCTTCATATTACATATTGTAATACATTGTACATATTACAATATATGTATTAATATGTAATATGTATTATGTATTTTTACACAAAACACATTACATACACTAATTTTAATCTTAAATATTAATTAATTTTGTTTATTATGGTTTAACATACAGTAATGATACGAATCGATATTGTAAATTACAATATTTTATTAATTTTATGTGCCAACAGTCTTCTATACATACTATTTTTCAAACAATTATTCATTCAACTTTATTTATCGTTTTTACACCATATTCAATATTGTTTGTAAAATTATATTCATAGAAGTTATATGATAATTATAATGTGATAACGAGTGTGAATTAGAGTGAATAAGTAGGTAAAGAGCAAACGCGGTATTAATCCAAATTCAAAATTTTATCAACAGAGAACATTATATGTAGAAAACGGCTGCATTATATGTGATTAAAGATAAAGATATCCCCCTATGAAAACAGTAAGAAAATTATAAAACAAATTATTCCATATTGATTTGAAACCCTTATAGAAATTTATCTCATAAATCTAGTAAATATGCATCACCATTATTATGCTCGCAATCACAAATTATGTATATAGACTTTTGAAAATACATCCACACAAAAAGTAAGTTTTATACATTTTTATTTTTATCATCGATTCTTCACCTACAATTCGCAGGGTTCTAATAATTATCATATATACATTAATAATAGTTTTTTACCATTCATTATTTTATTTTCATAATTTAGCAGGTAAATATATAAGTTATTGATGTCATATTACTAACTACAAATAGATAAAGTTGTAGGCGCTCTGGGGTATCTTCAAGGGTCCATCACCACAATCTCTCATACGTTAAGCTCTCGCAAGTTTCACAAGGCAACAATCATCGTAATGCTTATCGCACTAACCAGCAATGTGATACGAAACGTAACGTTTTGCATAATTTCGAGAAAGCACACAAGATTCAGTCTTTAAAGTAAAGTTATGGGATTATCGTACTGTCAGACGGAATAATTATCATAGTGAAGCCGCTCGATGTACTCTATAATATACATATATTGCTCCGTCATATACTGCAAATTCTGCTTTCCCGCACAAATTAAATCACACTAGTAACAATGCTGAGTAAACTCTTCGAAATGAGCCATCGGCATGTAATAAATCTTATACATACTTTTTAACGTGTAACCGCATTATTATTTCACTAGCATAATACGACAGATCCTTCGTGTCAAGACCCATGATATGCCCCGGACAAAATCCAAAAAGAAAAACAGTTCGCATGTGATCAATAATAGGCATAATTAAACGGATCTTAGTATTCTCAATAAATTTTGTTCCAATAGTCTACATGATAATCTATTCGTTTTAACATATTCATTTATTTTACTTACTCTTCGCTCACTATGTTTCATCTTCATTGTCCATTCAGTGTACACGTGCAATTATTATGATTACGTAATAGTAGTAATAATAATCATAGTACTAATAGTAGTAATAGTCGTAATAATAATAGTAATAATAGTAGTAGTAGTAGTAATAGTTGTATTAATAATAGTAGTAGTGATAGTAGTAGTAATCAAAATAATAATATGGTAATGATAATGGTAGTGACGGAGGAAGTGTGGGTGACAATGACGATGATAATAATGACTTCGATGATGATGACGATGATGATGATGATGATGATGATGATGATGATAATGACGACGACGACGACGACGACGGCGACGATGACGATGACGATGACGACGATGACGATGACGATGATGACGATGATGATGACGACGATGACGACGACGATGACGATGACGACGTCGACAAAGATGAAGATGATGAGGATGAGGATGAGGATGAGAAAGATGATAATAGTAGTGACAGTGAGAATGAGAATGACGAAAATGATGGAGGTATTAATATTAATAAGAAAAAGAGGTGGAAAAGTGGATAGGATATCGTATATAAGTTGATATAGTGGAGGCAATAGTAATCAAATGATAATATCAATGATACTAATATATTAGTACGGGATTTTTATCAATTTTGAAGTCATAATAATTTTAAAATAATGTTTTAATGATATTTTTCAAGTCACTCGGAGGGATACGTTAGCAAGGATTATTTTTGTGCGGCAGTGCATCAAAGGCACTGTATCCTCGTTTCTTTCCAAGCAGAGTGGCTACTAATAGTAATTATATTTGTTTTTATTTC
>JAITYT010000090.1:1736055-1754189 GCA_025433975.1 Liostenogaster flavolineata | reverse complement strand
ATAAAAAGAAAAAAAAAAAAAAAATACACAACACATACCCCCTCAATCGCTACTACGTAGATACATTGAAATGCTGCCTCATAAAAGGCTTCTCGCATTTAGCAAATTCATTGCTTTTTTTTTATAACAGATTTCACATTGTATTTCTATATTTCACGAATACGACATGAAAAATTCCCAAAGTTCAAAGATTATGGTCGTCAGTACGACTGGCAGTATATATCGTTTTCTTTTTTGTCAACTGTCAATTTTCATACTGGTAACGATCGCTTCGTTTCCATTGCGACGCGCGTGGTGCGAGCGAAATGCTACCTTCGTGTAATAAAACTGGCAACTACAGACTCCTGTAAATACTACTGTTTATTTTTATTGGCTTCATTTTTATAATAATGTTTCAATTGCAACAAAAGCAGAGAATATACAATTCTTTTTTTACGACTTTTATGTTGCGACAGCGCATTTCATTTGTTTCGGCAAAGTTTTTCTAAGCCGAGAAGAATCGTTAGAGTGGCTTTTGGCATCTCCCAAGCGATACTTTTCACGTTATATACCTAATGATTAGTACTCTTTTTGAGCAAAGCGAGATCATGACGATTAGCGCGACATCTACAAACAATTAGTTTCTACTATTTTCACAGCTTTCCGTCATGACCTTGCAATTATCGTTAAATGTTTAATATACATGAAGATTTTGTCATTGTAGTTGACAAAATCATGCAGATCTGCAAGACCAATTGTGTATAGATAGCTCCATTTCTTTATTGTTCCGCTACACGGAGAAAAGTCCTTTTACCACTGTTTTTTCATGTCACTTAAACCTTATGCGAAGAACACAATGGTCGTGACAACACTCGTATCGGGTCAGATTGCCATCTTGGCTGTGTACTATAATCGGAGAACGGTAATTGTGATTCAATAAATGAATACACACAATTTAAGCTTCCTCCTATTTTTACTAAAGACATAATTACGAATATATTATTATCCATTGACTGCCAATAAGTACACGAATGCGTATAAATTCATGTTGTGTCCTTAAACGGTCAAGTTCGTCGCTTTGTATTTGGATCACTATACAAATCGAATCTCGTTCTTTTTGGACAAACTGTATCAGATTACGATTCATACTTTCAAATATGCTTTTGATGTTCATATTTATGAAGCAATGAAATCTGTATATCTGAGGAGACTAACGAACAGTCGGAATGCTCAAAAAGTGCATTTTTGCTAAAAATCATGTATATGAAAGCATGTCACATTAAAACAATTGAAAACCACAGGCGCGTCTTCACACCGATTATTTTCATTTAGTTTTCCCTTTTAATGCGCCTTTTCGTAAAATATTCTGTGTCTATAGACCTATACAACGTGAACTTCGTAAATACACACCTCGATTCGTTGAAGGTAAGTTAACTTCATATATGTTAATACTAACTTCTATAAACGAGGAAAATCAGTTTTCTTTTATCTGTACTTCATAATTGAATTCAATTTTCTGCCTTAAATTTGGTTTTTCTTCGATTAAAGATACCTACTAGTTTCGTCCCAATTTGTTTCACATTCACTCATTTTGTTGGTTCACTTCTTCCTTGGTATCACTATCTTGCTGATTCACGTTAGACTTATTACCACCGGTTTGGTTTCCAGAACTACCATCGTTGATTTTGTCGCTGTGCGAATCAGTCTTATCATTCGAATCAATTTTAACGTTTCCTGAAACAATTTTAAATAGAATTATTATACGTGTATATCCCTTAAAATATTACTTGAAATAATTTTTTAATCATTTTTATGATAACAAACCTTGAGAAGTATAGTATTGTTGCTGCATTTTCATATTTCGTTGTTGCTGCTGTTGATGCAAATTTGGTCTGTGTCTATTAATCTGACCTTGTTGTTGCGATGGTATACAATTAGGCTGTTGTTGTGTAGAATTATTTGGGCCTGGAGCGAATGGAACTACAGGTCTTTGAATTGGTGGTGGATAGCGTTGTTGTGAAGGTTGGATACCAGCACGTGGTGGCATTCCCATACCACGTACACTTTGTTGTAACACCTGTAATTTTATAACCAATATTCAATTGTTTAATAAAGAAATAAAATCTATAACGATAAAATATTAATAAGATAATACCATGAAGGTATTGGACATTATTAAAATATAATTGGTTTTCCAGAATAGACCAAATAATTACACTTTCTTTTTACATAGCACAAGTTATATTTTCATCATAACATTAGTCAATGAAAAAATTTCTTAAGATTCCTAGAACAAACTATCTATTCATTTTGCTAACCGCAATTTAAGAAAATTATTCAACAACGTATTTTGTAATTTTTATTAACATCTAGAAATCTTTAATCATATATTTTATTTTGAAAAATATTCTACAAAGATTCCTAAATTCTAAAAAGACATATAAATACTTCTGTGTTTAACTATACATAAATAATATGTTTCATAACGCTATTATATATAATTCTATAATCAATATATTGATCAAATATCTCAATATTTGATATTACTCTACACAGAAAAAAAAAGGAAAAATTGAGAAAAAAGTTAATATAATAATATAATAAATAATATAGTTATTAATAAAGTAATTAAAAATTTAATATATGAAAATCAATATTTTTATACAAATATGTGATATGTATGTATATAATTGTACACTATTCAGAATTATTTTACGTTTCTCAGTTATTTGTGATACAAAAAAGACAGAAGGGTTTAATTCAAATTATTACAATATGAAAAATTAAGAAAATATAAATAATAAAAATGTTATAGTAAATAAAAAGAAACCATGAAGTGATATAACAAGAAACTAGTTAAAAGAAAACAGAAAATTAGAGGCCAGTCTGTTGAAACAAATTAAATCAGGATTATATTTCACAGAATTCTATGAAATATTAATATAATTATAATACAATTTACTTTTAAATATCGTATGTAATATTTAATGTTTTTCATTTATCAATTATTTTATATTCACACTGAATCTACAATAATCATTTTTTAAAATAAATTATTACCTTATAATATAGTTCAATACAAGATTACTTCACATTAATTATTTATTTAAAAGTTTTTACGAGTATTATGTTGTGAATGTTCGGTTTTTTTTGTAAATTTATAACTTATTAATTAATTCACATTTTCCAAAATGTAACTTAAGAAAATATAAGCATGCAGTATAGTATTGTATAAATTACTTATATAAACATCTCATTATACAAATAGTATGATGATTAACAGTGAATAAATAATTACTAAAAAAAAAGTAATTGTTTTTTCGGTTATCATACATAAAATGACAGAATAACAAGTCAGAGTGTTTATAGAACTATAAAATAAAAATAAAGCAATATTTCTTTCAATCAGATTGTAATTTATAGAAATGAGTTTCCATACTAAATATATAAACATATATTCACAAAAATATCACATTCACTTTTCAAACAAATGAAAATTTCGAAAAACAATTTATGCGCGATAATTTCGTACTTACTAAACTACAATATAGTGTAGCAAAAACATTTACTTAACATGTAATAGTTTTTGTGTGAAATAATCCTACTATTTGAACTAGAGTATCATATTAGCGATATTATTCTTAAAAAACTACGTAATTAAAACTGAATCAATTAACCGAAGTCCGAAATATATCAATTAGCCACGACTATTTCCAAAACTATTAATTCTCATTAATATATTTAATAAAAGAGAGGTACATACATAGCTATTGTAGCTGCTTACCAGAGCAGACTGACTAACGCCCTGATATTGCTGGTATTTATGATGTTGTGTCGGGCTTGGTTGAGGTTGTTGCGAAGACGTTTGTTGTTTACAGTTTCTTGACTTAGGAGACGGTATTTGTGATGCTAAAAGAAAAAATTACATGAAGACGTCTTTTACATATTTTTTTATATCGTTAAAAAGATGTCCATTTACAACTTGTTTCTTTTTTATATTTGGTTTTGGTAGATATATATTATTGCCATTCAGTGACATACAGATGAGTACAGAATGCTTAATAAGAAATAAATATATACAAGAATAGAGTATATCGTAAATGAATATCTCGAAACATTTTTCAACTCATCAAAAATAATATTTCATTTACTATGTAACTATAATAAAAGTAATATAAAGGAAGCCTTTACATCCATTGTATTACAGTAAAGGCAGAGAAAATATTAACACAATAACTCTATTTATTTGAAAATACTAGGAAATAGATGATGCAATAACTAAAAATTTATTGACTTTTTATAATACTACTGATTGATTACTTGGATAAAATCACACATTGAAAAATACTTTAAATACCAATGAATTATGATTATCAAACATTAGTTATTATCGTGTTTTATAGAAAAAAAATCTAACCGAAAATAATATTGTTTTCAGTATCTGAGTCCAATCAATACAGCCTGTTCACTTAAATTCTATCGTTCTTTACCACGTATATTGGTGACAATATTAATTTTTGCGAATGTCAACTATGACAAACATTCCACAAATGAAGACTTTTGAAATATTGTATGTCATACTATTCTTTACGTACTTTTGTAACTAACAGGAAGATTTAACCTTGCCATTTGACCTACTTGAACTGAAAACAGATGCGAGAACATCTTGTTGATTTCCTGAAGGACTCTTCAGCTGTCTAGGCTGCTCTTGTGGTTGATGCTTACTGAGGAATGTGGGAGTTGCATTTGCTGGCCCAGGCACACTTCCAGTTGGATTTCGAAATTGCTGAGCTGCAGCAGCAGCTATTTGTAGTCCTGAACTTGATAAAAAACCGGAACTAAAATTTTGAAGTCCAACAGGTGCCGCACTGCCTGTTGCTAAACTTTGACTGTGCTGGCCAAATCCTTGCAGACCATAATGAGTTCCAGTTTGTTGAGTAGCACCACCTGGTTGGTAGAAGCCTGTTTGCGATCCCGGAAATACATCTGAAAATATTCATAGAATATAAATCATTAGAATCAATATAGTAAAATAACGACTATTTTATAACATAAATAATTCATTTGTATAACACTATTAAGTAATTTTCTACAATATATCAAATATATGAACTATTATATCTTTTTAACTTACATTTTTTCAGATAAATTTGAAACGATTTATTAAAATATATATACATTACAAGATTATATAGGACACTACTGTTAGTATTTAAAATAAGCACCTTTCTAAAAAGAAAAGATATAACTCAACTTTCTTGAAATGCAAAATACACAACCAAGAAGCAAACTGATCATGCTTCCATAGAAGATAATTAGATTTACCGGCAGATGTTGCACTGTAATAGCTGTTTGCTGATGCCTGTACGTTAGGACCTGGCCTCTGTACCAATTGAGAATTACCCATATAACTACCACTTACGCTGAGTACTTGATTTGGATCATATGGTATGTAAGGCAACTAAAAGACATTTTTAATGTAAACAATAAATTTTAACATTTGCTATTAAATATAATACGAACAAATAAAAATTATATACTTGATTTGGCTGTGGTGCAGAAGGTGCTTGAAAATGGGGAGCAGCTTTAGTACCGATAGCACCAATCGGTTGAGAAGACGGTTTGACACTAGCTGACATTAGTGAATTTGACGATGAACTGATAAGGACAGTATTTGGATTATTACTTAATTGTTGATTTTGTCCAAATGGAGGTCCTGCAGCGGCAGTCTGTTAAAATTTTAAATACATAAAGTAATCTTGCTATCCCTCTTGACTACTTTTAAAAAATCTTAATTTCCTATTCACTTCTAGATCTTCGTATTTCATGCAAGTACTTTCGTTCACTGGCGGAATTTTTAGCATAAATTTTACTGTCAACAGCTGACAAAAAAGAAATGTGTAGCAACCAAATCAATTTGGAAATCGAAATATACGTAATATAACAGTTTTGTCACTAACGATTCACTATTGAAGCGCAACACCAATATGGATGCTATTGGCATTTAACTATTGGTTTGCATATGACAATAAAAAATATAAGTATTATATATCTATTCCGACAGATTGCACTAATCACTACAGGGGCGTTGTATTGCTCTTATCAACTTTCACCATTTTTTATTGGCGGAGACTTTCTAAATAATCCAGTAATATATGCAAATAAGAATAAGATCAATATACTTACAATGCGATACTGGGATAGAGTGCTTGGATACATGTCAGGCGTAGGTGCACTGGGTGCGTGCGGCGGTGGTGGTGGCGGTGGAGGTTGTTGCAAATATACATTTTGCTGACTGAATGAGCTTTGTAAAGATGGTCCATAAGTTGGATATTGTGTAAAAGGAGATCGACTTTGATCCAATTGAAATGCGCCATAAAGACCACCAGCTTGAGCCGGCAATTGTCCAGATCCTGTATTAAAAAGTACTGCTGGTGGTGACGGTATAGCCGACATACTACCATACTGAGCAGCTTGTGATCCTGGATATTGTGGAAATTCCTATAATAAAAAAATTGTTTTATTGCATCGTATTTATATACTTATCCGATTTGTATTTTTTCCGATTTTTGAAATGAAATGGAAAAATCTGATATTACGATCTAATATTATAATTTAAAAATACTGTCTGTTATAATCTGATATAGTCTGATACTTTCTTTTTTTCAAGATCGAAAAAGATATTATAACTGTTAAAAAAGCATACCTGATAATTAATATGAGAAGGCTGTCCTGTAGAATTGAATGGTGGCGGACTTAGTGGCCCTTGAAGACTAGCTGGAGGATGCCCCATAGGACTTTGACCAGCTCCAATTGGACTTGGTCCAGGTACTGTAGAACCTGGTTGAGTACCACTGCCTCCTGAAGATTGTTGCTGCGGCTTCACCTGCGGGGGAACCAGCTGCGCATCAGGCAAAGAGTCAGCGTCTTCCCACAGGGGACATGGTATTTCGTTATTTTAGTTTGCTATTTACATCACTGTCAACTGCCATCTTTTCATATTCTCATAAATTCTTAATTTAGAATTTTTTTAATTGAATAATTTTTATAAATTTATGGAAAACCATTTCTTTTTCCAATGTAAATAAAATTCATTTTCGAAAAAGATATGTTCATCATTAAATGCAAAATACAGTACATAACTTACTTATTATTTGATGAAAATATTTTGAAAAGGATCATCGCCTGGCTCGATTTTATCTGAGTAAGTACATCTTGACGAATATAAGCAAAAAGTAGACCATTTTAAAGAAACGCCACATAAATACAAGAGTCTGATGAAAGGCATGATCTACTTACCTTCCTATTTCATCATGATTCATATTTAAATTTTCAATTAAAATTGTTAAGTATTCAGGTAATCATATACTCGAATATTCAAATAATGCATATATTAAACATTCGCAAATTAATTATACCAACATCAACTGCAACCTGTGTTACTGATATTAATATAGCAATATATTTTAGAATATTTGAATAATTGAATATTTCAATACATATCAAAATATTTATAAGATTTAAATTCTGATTATTTTAATAATTATCAGAGTATATTCGAGTATTTTGATACTTCTAAGTTTTTAAATAATATTCAATGCACTGATTTATACATACAGCCTCACAAATATTACGTAACATTTAGAAACCCAAGTAGATTTATAATTTTTTTCGTAATTTTCATGTGTGAATTATAAAAATTAAATAAGTTTAATTTATTAATTAATAATAAATAAACATTTACAATATTCATGATTAACATACAGTAGCGTACAATCCCCTTCCCCCTTTATTATTTGTGAGTGTTGCGTAATACTTGAACAGTCTGTATGTGAGCTGTATGTCGAGTAATCGGCGTATGAACGATATATAGAAGTAATGTACTGAAAAATGACGATTTCAGTTGGATCAATTTCTAGTGATGTAATAGTTCCGCAGCATGCATGATAATATGCAGTGTTCGGGTAATGATTTCTCACCTTGCACACATTCGTGGACGTTGTTATTTCGGTTTTCATATTATTTTGACTGTATTGCTGATGAGGGCTGTAGCTATCATCCACATCGTTGCTCTCAAAAGCCTGTGGAAAACTATTTGCTGTAGTAACAACATTAGCGTCCTCATGTTCGACAACTGTCGGCATCGGTGGCGCATTTTCCCAAACTTTTTTCACAGATGCTATTTTCAAATTAAGTTCTGCTGTCGAGGGAGAAATAGTGCTCTGTCCTCCAGTCATATGCATAGAACGAGCCATTCCTAATGTCTTACTTTTGTCTTCAGTCAATTGGGAAAGATCGGAATCGAATGTAAAATCCAATTTCATATCAGCATTATCTTCATTCTTGTTGAAGGATAATGGCATCTGAATTGGTTCTTGGTTTTTATCTTTTATCAAGTCATTTGATTTATTAGAAAAACCAACTGATAAGCTTTGCTGCGCGTGTTGTTGCATTTGATTGGCATCTTCTTCCATATCAGCGCGTTTATCTACACGTTGTTGTTTTTGAATATGATTTGAAAATTTCGTTTTCATTGCCAAATCAGTAGGACCCGTTTTTGTTGTTTTAGAATAATTTGTATTCTCGAAAATTAATGTCTGAACTGGTGGTGAAGAAACATCGGATACATTCTTTTCCGCCAATGTATCTTTGGAATTCTTTCCGGCTTTTTCACTACTTGGTGAATTTCGCTGACTACTGTTACCTGAATTCCCATGTTCATTGTTTTCATGAGAATGATCGTTCTGACCAGTTAAACCGGACATTAATTGAACATCGGCAGGCACAGAAGAAAGAGAATTAGACGGTAATTGACTGGTGAATGGTTTATCCCAAGCATTTACAGACGGTGGTGGGGCAGGCCCACTAGATGCATCTTTGACACAATTATTATTGGAAGCATTCATTTTATTTACTTCATTCGTATCATTGCTGCACATTTGCTGCTGTTGCTTGGCCAAACGTTGTTTCTGAAATCTTGGCGCGAGTTTTTGATTTTTTGAATTTCGCGGCAAATTTACAGATTGCTGGATAGATTGTCCTAACAATGAAGGTATATTTTGAGTTTGTTGAGATACTTGCTGAGATCCATTTGACTTTGATTTAGAACGATCTCGTTCACGTTCTTTCTCTTTTTCTCGTTTTGGCGGCTTAATCGTCTCCTCTTTCTGATTATGTCTGGAATCTTTAACATTCTTCTTTGAACGAACTTCCTGGAAACCATCGGAATCTAGTTTATCTTCTGTAGCATTTGTACCATCATCAGTGCAATTGTTTGCTTCTTGATCACAATCAATTATCTTCTTCTCTTTCGTTTGAGACTTTTTGTTCAGGTCATTTAGAACCTGATTAACCAAATTTGGTTCATTTAATTTTATTTCATCCATGCGATTTACCGTATTGTCTTTGTTTCCTAACTTATTGGAAACTGTTCCTGTATTTGAAGAAACCTGACTTCTCGATCTACCGTTTTGAATCTGCGCATTGTGCGCTGACGATGATACATTCGATGAATGATTTCTTTGATTTCCAAATGTTGAATTTTGTACATTTCGTTTTTCTGCACCTGGTGCCCGCGATGACGTATTGGAAGACTTCGTGGTTTTTTCACGTTGCTCTCGATTACTTCCAGATTGCTCACTTCTACGAGAGTGCGTATTAACACTGCTAACATTAGAGTTCTGATTGCCACGTGTACTAAAGTGTTTATTACGACTACTACGAGATTCCTTATAATCTTCTACATGTTCTTCACTATTGTCGGATGTAGTTTCCCAATCTTCGTTACCTGCATCAGATGAGGTTTGTTTCGACACATTGGTATTACTACCACGGAAACGAGTTTCTCGTGTGTCTTTTCCCTGAAAAATACAAAAAAAAAGAATTAGGACTTTAGAAAATTTTATTTAGTTTCTTTCATTTAAACTATCACATCATAAAACAACAACAATAACACACACGCGCGCGCGCGCACACACACACACACACGATATTAATAACAAAATTTATTTATGAAAAGATATGAAATCATATTTACGATGATGATTATGAAATCATATTTACACGAATGCATTTTAATGCAGTTGAAAAATTCTCCAATTTTATATATTTAATTGCACATCAACTGTTACGACAATGCACAAATAATAAATGATAATAATAAACAATAAATAATCGTACTAAATACTGTTATTAAATATTCAATAAGTGTATATTCTTTATGTATATGATACTAATAATTGAAATTCTTAATACGAAATACATACCCGTCTGCTACTGCTACGAGTTCTCTTCAAAAGTGATTCTTCCTTTCTTGAATGTATCTTTTGACACGAAGGGCCAGTATTTGTATGATTGATATCTTGCTTATTATTGGAGTGTTGCGTCTGTGGATTGGGAGACTTCGTTCGTCTTCCAGTTATTCCTGCAGTGAGTGCTTGCTGTTTTGCTATTATCTTATCATCATTAGATTCTATCGATGTAGATACAGTATTATTTGTATCTTTATCAGGCGTCGGCGTCGATGGATTTTGTTTATTAGGGTTTTGCTTTTCCTCTGTATTACGTTCAGACGAAAAGGGACTCTTACTAGAAGGTGGTCCGTACCCTTCCATACGATTACTACCAGTCGAAGAGCGAATTCTAAACCCACCTCGACCACGTCGCGAAGGTTCCCCAGATGGTGCAAAGCCTTCACGACTGGGTTTACCATCGTACGAACGTTTTTCATTACGTGATTGAGGGTAGTCATTCCGTTTCTCCTCACGCCTTGATACTTCTCGATCTTCTTTGTCAATTTTCTGAGATAATTTCGGAGATTTTGCTGATCTTCTTTCTTCTTTTCCAGATTCTGTCGATCCAGAAATTTCATCTCCACTATTCTCAGAATCAGTGCGACCACAGGAACCACTTCTAGCTGATGTTGGTCTACCGCTTGATCTTGGACCACATCGTCTTCCTCGAGATTCTGGACCACGCCAGCCACGTGTATAGACATTGTATGTTCCAGGCCATTGTCGTCCACCTCTAGTTTCACGAACTCTAGTACTTGATCCACTACTACTAGTTCTATTTCGACTATTTTTTTCACGTTTCTCATCTTTAACTGGATCCTTTGCATCTTCATTGATCGTATCATCTTTGTTATCTATAGTTAATTTATCCAAACTTTGTTTTACGTCATCTAATTCATTATCGTTTTTAATCGGTTCCAGAACTTTTTCTTCTTCCTTCTCGAAGGTTGGTGAAACTGCATCGGCCCAAGCTTTTGGAGATTTATCACCTCTTTCTATGGGTCTACTCGATTCTACGATGCGTTCGGACTTCTTATTCCATGTTTCAGTTTCTTTTTTCACTTCCACGGCAATATCCTTTATAGAATCTTTTTTTTCCTGTTCAGAACTATTTCTTTTTAATTGGGTCAAGCTGCGCTTTTCCATTTTTAAATCGTCTGCTTCCAATTTTTCTTTTGTAACAGGACCAGGTGGTTGTCTTCTATCCCTATCCCTTTCTCTTTCTCTTTCTCTCTCCCTATTGTCTTCGTGATATAAATCCCGTTTCTTTTCTTCATAATCAGCTATTTCGTTTACCCATGAACCGCAATCACGTAATTTGTGAGGTTCATCATCTCGTGAGGACGTTTTTGATTCCCTTGACGTACGACTGTCACGCGAATCTGGTCTTTGCGGACGCTCATTTCGTTCCATGCGCTCTTCGCGTGGTATTTCACGACGTTTCTCTGATAGTCTTTCTTGTACAGCACGCTCATCACGCCAGTCGGTTCCTTCCGAACATTCTCTTTCATCGCGTTCTCGTTCATCAAATGGTTCCTGTTATGTTTATTATAAATATTAATGTTTAATTAAATACACACACACACACACATATATATATATATATATATATATATATATATAAATGTTATACAGAACATAGAAACTATTTAAACAGAAAATTAAATCCTTGAATGAAAAAAAAATTAATATTTAATTTATGAAATTCAAGTACCTTTAAATAATTATCGTAATCTTTCTTTTCCTTAGAATCTCGTTCACGATTCTCTGAAACTTCTCTATTTTGTTTGTTGGCACGATTTTCTCTATTATCCCGGATATCTCTCGCATCTAATATATCCTTGGATTCTCTTTCTTTTTCATCAAAATGTCTTTCACGTTCCCAAGATTCACGACAATGTCTGTCGTCCCATTCGTAATCTCTATAATTGCGATTACATTCATCATAGTAACTACCCGCCTTGCGATGTGCAGGATGACGATATCGATCTTCTCTTAAAATCTGTCCACGATGATCTCGAGATGAAGGACGATCATCATCCAGCGGAGCAGATACATCAGAATCAGTCCTACGACGTGGCGGCGGTGGTAGCGCATGCGCTTGCTTCATGCTATTATCTACTAATCCATATTTCATTAATAATAATATGAATAATAACTAATTTTATATTAGCAGCTTTATACCAAGTTATAGGAAGGTTGCTTATACTTAATATTTATTAAATACAGATTTTTGTATGTCAAAACATTCGAATATACCACTAAAAAATTTATCAAAAATAATTAATAAACTTATTGTTATCCTGTTATAATAATTATGATTATTTAAAAGAGACAATAATAAATACTTACTTAAAGAATTATGATTATGGGCCCATCTGCTGCTAGGCTCATATTGCTGAGAAAATGAAACAGATTGAGAAGTAGGTCTTTCAGCATTAGGTGAAATCCGATTGAAACCAGCGCTACTTCTTTCAGCCTGCTGTTTCTGAAATCTGGGCGGTAAATTGCTCTGAAATTGTCGCGAAAATGCTGGATGCTCACGATCTCGCATATCCCGTTGATCACGATCTCGGTCACGTTCTCTTTCGCGTTCACTGCGTACGGTATCCGATTGCCTCATGAAGTTTTGTCGATCAGTCTGTCGAAAACCGCTCATCAATAAATCACGAGAATCGCGGGAATCGCGAGAATCGCGGGAATCTCTAGAATCCCGAGAATCTCTAGAATCCCGAGAATCTCTAGAATCTCTTAGATTGTCTCTAACTTCACGAGATTCACGTCCGGCAGATTTTTCATCCTTCCCTTCGGATGAAGTACGAGATCTTTCTCGTTCCCGATTTTCACGTTCTCTGTTCTCTTTCTCTCGTTCCCATTCAGGAACAGGGATCTGTACAGGTGGTACAGTAATTAGATTCTTAGGTTCGGGAGGCGGTCCGCGATCTTCTTCCTTGTGCTTGGCTTCTTTTAATTTTTGATCCAAATCTTGTAACTTTTTGGCCGCTCCTAGTTTCATTGATTCTTGGAAACGTTTTTCTTCTTCTTCTTTACGTTGACGAGCACGTTCAACAGCAGTTGCAAGTTGAACTTTCAATATACGTTGCTGTTTTCGTGCTTCGTCATCTTCTACACCTATTTATAATGTAAACTAATATTACTAGTATGTTAATTACAAATAAGATAAAATAAATAAGTAAATTAAAGCATTACAATAATAACAATAACTATATAAAAATATAAAGAGAATCGATCAAAATCGAAAAGCTAGAAAATAATTATTTATTTATTTATTGTAAAAACTTCATTATGGGGAAAAAAATATCTTAGAAGTACTTCTATATTTAAGTAATTGTATATGATTTAGGTAGTGCAAAATAAATTACTGAACATAACAATCTAACAACCTCTTAAGGAATGCACCGATTGCAACTGTGATTGAATAGGGAAACCACTTGGCCCATTAGGTCCACGACAATCTCGAGCTACAGAATTTTGATTCCATGATCGATGGGTAGGTTGATCTCTACAATTCTTCATATTGTCTCTATTGTCACGATTATCTCTGGGCTTTTCTTTATCGTCTGAATGGTTGTCTTCTATTTTATCCTCTTTAACATCTTTTTTTTCTTCTTTTTTCAGAGGCTCAGGATCAGGTTCATCGTCACTAAAGGCCAGTTTCTGATTATAATCAATATCATCATGTGCTGCCCATCCTGCATCCCTTGAAATATCGTCCATTCGTGTTAAGTCTTCTTCTTTTATAATAGGTCGTGTAATAATTTCTTCTTCCGGCACACGTTCACGTTCCTGCTGCCGTTGTGGAGGTGGGAAACGATCTGGAGGATAATTAAATCTTGGTCGAGCACCACCAGCTACATTTGATGGAAACTGCGTCGGGAAACCACCAGGAAAGCTTCCTCTGTACATCTAAATGCACAAAACGTAAAAACATAGTATGTAATAAATTTAATATAATTACTCAATCTTCTCTTATAATGAAACAATTTAGAAAACGAAACAGTAATCAATTTAGTTTTGAAATAATCATATTAAAGATTCTCGTACAACCGAATATAATATAAATTGTTATACTAGTGAATAGTGTATTTTAAACATACAAATTGTGGAATAAGTCCTCTAAAATGGTGCAAATTTGGACCAAGCTGATGTGAACCAGTTGAAGGAGGTGCTTGATTATTCGAAGAATTATTCTGGCCTGCCTGGGCCATGCCCATGTTGGGCGACTGGGCCAAGTTCTGTCGCCCTCCAGCCAGACCTTCGGTATGCCCAGGTGCATTCATGTTTAAGGGGGGGCCCTGGACCACCGGAGTATTCCCATTTCCTGGACCAACTGCCACTGGTGGTACTCCGCTTGTAGTACGACTTCCTCCTTGAATCCAACTTCCTTCCGCTAAAATATGTAATTTGTATTATTTAAAATATAGCGTATTAATATATTATTTATTCTACTTTAAGTACATTTAAATAAATTTCAAAAAATGTTAACAATATAAATCGTCATTTAATATATGCCATTTATATACCAAAGAGGGTATTCAAGCATATGCATATTCATATTAATTTTCATATTCAAAAAAGTACAGATAACTTCCACAGAATCATATATGCAAATTTGAATCTATTCTTATCTATTTATTCTTTGTAAAGTAAACTAAAACAAATCATTAACATATCAGTAAATTTGACTCCTAAATATCATTGAGATTTAAATATAATATTTTTTTCAATCCTCTTTGACATACAAAGATAAAATGTATTATATGATCTCAAACAATAATTTTGATATTACATGTAGAAAATGATGTAATGTAAAAAAATTTGTGTATAAGAATATCTGCAATAAATATGATTAGTAGTAACAAAATATGGTGTATAAAATAGTAACATAAAAAGTTATCGTAATATTAATACCTAAGATAACGTATTTTGTAAAATATATTTAAAAAAAATATAAAACACACAAAGTTTTTCTAGCATATTCTATGTGGTATTATTTGTTGTTTATTTCCTTATTGTTTCTATTTCTATAAATAAGAGGACGTGGCAAATGTATGTTGTATTTAGATCTACACATAATCTGGATGCTTTTGACTACTGTACGGAAATTTTGTATTTCACGTTGATATATCATGTTTTCACAGGACAATCATTATCTTAGTATACTGCTTACTCTGAGGACGTAAACTTGGTCCTGGGCCATATTGTGCATTTAACTCTCGATTCAATGATTGCTGTTGTTGATTGTCCGAAGCACCGCCTAAGAGAATGTTTAATAAAATATATAACAATTTATTGAAGAACAATAAATAATTATCTTCGGAAACAAATTATAATAATTTTGCAATAAAATATTGAAAGGAAGGAATAGGAATATCTATGAAATATAAGTGGATGCTATAGAAATGAAAAGTGTATACATGCACGCACGTGAATATCCTATAAATTTCATAAGAGTCAAGTCAATATGTAGCCTAGTGACAAATACATAACTACTCACTAACAAATGTAGATTAATTTAATATAAATAACAAGTTCTAATAACACTCATTTATGATTTACACGATACCTGCTCATTCTATTATAATTTACCAAGGAAGTAGACTTTACTTCTTCAATATAATACTTCATATCAATTTATATCTAACTTCAAAAAATTAAAATGTACTCAAATATCATAAATGTACAAAAAAGCGTTATTATCATGTGTGTAAAAGCGCAGTTATTACTTTCATATATATAAAATGTCACTATAATAAGCATGTATTAAAAAACGTGTAAATATATATTACGTTGTAATAAATATGTTAACATATCTGTATGACACATAAATTTTTACCATATTTTTTTGCCTATTTTTGATGTATTATTATTATGCGAATATAATATTCTTGTAATTCACACACAGTGATATATAACACTTTTTCTTAATTTATGATTGAAAAAAACTAGTACAAATTATAAATGTGATCACTGCACTTTATAATTACAAAAAAATATTCATTTTAACAGAATATCAAATTTTTTGTTAAATCGTAATTATAAACTGTCAGCTTTTAGGCCACATATTGATATGATGTACATAAACATTAATTTGTATACATGATGTTCCATTGAAATTGATAAAAATACGAATTTCCATTTAAAATAAGAGCTCTATAACTTCAAAAAAATGGTTAATACAGCAAATACTTTTATCTCAATATTGTTTTTTCCATGTCAATTGTTTTTTTTTAGAGATACGCATATAACTGTTTATCCCCATTTTGTTTTAAAACGCAAAAACAATGTAATAAAATATTATAACATAGTTTTCTTAATACGCTGTTTCAATAGTATATTAATAGAATATCTAATATATTATTAGAATAATTTACAAAATAATATCTATGAAATTTATATGTGAAAAATAAAACCAAAAAATATATATAATCTTTGAAGTTATATAACTTCTACAAAATATACATTTTATATTTATATTATGTTTAACAGAATTTTAATTGTTTGCTTTCAACAAAACATTCTGTATATAAACACATACATATTACGTCTAAATTATATCCGCTACAGTCACTCTTTTTATATTACTTTCGAAGATATAAAAAATCGAAGAGAAGTCAATACATTTCTCCCAATATAAAATGTTATTAGATAGTAGTATAATAACAAAAAATAGAAATGTATCAAGTTCTTGTAACATAAAATAAATTCTATAAATAAAAAATATAGTTATAACTTCTAACTTTTTTCCATGAAAGTACGGGAAAAAATAAAACTATTTTATGTAAATCATCAATATTATGTTTTTCTATATACTTTATGTAAAGTATATAGCACATAAAATCTGAGATACAACAGACTTTTTTTAATAATGAAGCTTTTCGTTCTTATTGACATCTTTAATTAATTAATAACAAAAGAAAAAAATATATTTATAATATAAATTGCTTTTTTTTATCGTAGAAATGACACTAAATTCTGAAATATTTACTACATTTTTTAAAGATTTGTAATTGAATGTTCAATTCGGACTATTATATGTAAATTCTACAGTAAAATTGATAAATTTGTATCAAAAATTTATGTCATTTGAGCGGATTAATTAGACATATTATAAATGTGCTTTTTAAAATTCTACTGTGCTCAAAATACAATTAAAACAAAACCTAATAGTTTAAACAAGCAAATTACAACAATGTACAACTATGAATAAGCAAAAGTAACAAATATGTTGCTACTTCCCTAGAACAGATGCATCAATCTATATAATACCGTTTACAAAAAAAAAGTAGCTACAGCAATTACAGTTAATTATGTACAGCTTTCTAAAGAATTACTATTATAAAACAATTGGATATTGTTTTTATAATTTAAATAACAAGTAATACTCAGACAGTAGATGTTTAAGCTAAGATTAATTACCATATACACATAATTTACATAGAAACATATATATATACCCTGATATTGATGTTACATACAAATCCGTATATATACATACATACATACATACATACATACATATATATATATATATATATAATAAATAAAATATAATTTAAACAATTAAACCAGCTACAGAAGTAAAAAAGAAATGTTTCAATGTCTACAATTTTAATAAAACCAAAATGAAGTAATTTTTAATTATTATCATCATTGTAAGTAGTGTATAACAGATTTATTTAGTGAATATACTCAAAAATAAAAATAAAATATTATAAAATATTCAAAATAAAAATTTTCAGAAATAAGTAGCACAATGAACAGAACAATTGTTATTCTATTCAACTATTGCAACTTAAAATCTTTTATAAATCTACAACTGTACTAAAATAGTTGGTTAAA
>JAITYT010000090.1:1704060-1727193 GCA_025433975.1 Liostenogaster flavolineata | reverse complement strand
TATATATATATATTAAAATGCTCAAATTAATAGTTATAATTCAATTCGTATATAGGTAACTATGAGCTCTAAAAATAAAATAAATATACAAAAGATCATCTGCAATTGAAAATATTGCTAAATGCTGATATAAGTGCAGATTGGTAATAAATTTAAAAAAAAAGAGAACTATTACATATGCATAATATCTTAATTTTGTGTTATAAATTTGTATAACTATTTTTACGTATTTTTCCTTGTGTATAAAGCGACATATAACTTATATTATAAAAGCATTTTTTCTTTCCTAAACATTAAGTAATACTACATACAATAAGTGAAAATAAATATTTATAGAGATAAATTTATGTAGGTTTTGCAAAGTACTGAATAAATGTTCTGTGACGCATACGTGATAATGACTTCGTTTTGTCTAAAGCGAAGTATGTTCTTCACTGGCGAGACTGTCAGTATCTTCGGTATCTGAATTAGTTACAGCTTGTACTCTAGCATATTCGTCGGTATCGATACTTTTACAAAAATGAATTGCATATTTCAACTTTTGACGTAAAACCGGTTTACACGAATATCTTGGCATTTTTAATAAGAAAAAGCATGTATAACTTTCTGGAAGAAAATGATCTGGTGGATGATATCTGTCCATTACCTACAAAATTAATTTTTATTTATAATTACCCTTGTCTATATAATATTCGTTTGTATATATTATAACAGGCTTACTTGTAATACAAAATCTCTTCCCCTAAAATCAGCGATTGTGCGCGGCAAGCGAGTTCTACCCCAGACGAAGCGTAGAAACAGAGATCTTTCTTGATTAGAAAATTCTTCCATAACATCCCAGAACCACTGAATAAGTGGAGCGGTAGATTCGATACCTATACAATAATGATTATATTTATATCTAACTCAAAATATATGCATAAAACCATTATATCTTGATGTGTTTTTATCATTTGTTTTAGTATTATTTATATATTGTATATATTTAATGTAATAGAAGATATTTGATAAAAATTAAAAAAAGAATAATAAGAACAAAATTAGAATTTGTCAATAATGTTTATGAAAAATTAAATATATTTAATATTTCAAAATAAATCCATACCCTTATAAGTTGCAACAGATTTCAATAAGCTAAGTGGTATATCAGGACTACCACAAACCATTGTTTCTAGTTCTGCGCCACTAAATAATGTAAGTAATGGTACTGGAACAACTTTTGATAATCCTTCTCGTACTGCAGCAATTTGAGAGTCAAATTCGTGAAGTCGATAATTTAATGCTAATCTAACATATTCATATCGATTTTCCGGAGTTATTTTGAGATATCTAAAATAAGATATATTCGTGACTAATTCGTGATTAATTATTTAAAAACACGGTGTAATGTATACTATATGTTACATGCAGAAATATTTATTTTTAATCCATTTTCTCGTGATTGTCTGATGTATACTCAAACTCGCATTTAACAATGGCCAACCCTTCCCATACTCTTTTTCATGCACAACCGGATAAGTATTATTGTAGATATGTTTTAAAAATTATTTGTATTTTTTGTAACCTGTTTGACAGCGGCATGTCATGCCCAACAGCTGACGGAGTAGAAAAGGGCATTTCTAATGTCTGAAAAACTTTTTCATCGTGCTCCATATCTCTAATACACAATAATCCAGGAACATAATCCCTATCAACTTCTGTTAAATCTGCCGGTGTCAAGGTTGCACCAGTTAGTTGTTTCCAGACAGGTTCTGCTAAATTCAAACTTAGTGGACTTCCAGTTCTTATAGCTATACCCATTAAAATACCTAAAAACTGAAACATGTTCATATGAAGTTGTGAATCGGCCATAGGATTTAGCAAAAAACAATCTCGATTTGTTCCGCTATCATCTCGGCCATTAGGTGTTGGTATGAATAAAGGCAATGAGCCATTTTGTAATTCGTCGCACATTTCTGCAATACTTTCACTATAGCCACCGCCGCAATCATCCACACTCTCTCCTAATGACAATAATATTAAAGTATTAAACTATGTTACAGAATATTTTTAACATAATTTTCTTTAATTACGTACCAACAAACTTCACTTTCCAAACTCTATGAGGTAAAAAGAGTACATCTTGTGTTAATAAGGACATCTTGGAAACCATTTGACCAAAAACGGATTTAATACCATCAGGACCGGCTAGTCCTCCTTTTCCTCGAGCTCTTTTTACTTGTATTCTATTTAGTTCTATAACTGGCCCGTGTTGCCGATCTCTAACCATTGTAGCTTGAACCACTTTCCGAAAAGTTGCTTCTTTAATACTGTAAACTAGCATGGGAGCCAATTTGTTTAAGCCTAGATGACCCGTAGTAGGAAACATCGCTAATGATGGACAGAGTAATTCTGCAAAGTGATGCAGTACAACTAATCTATTGTGTAGTATAGAAAATTGAAAGTCCTTGACTAAATCATATTCCATGGGCGTAGATGCAGGCAATCTACTTTGTGTGGCTTTAGTTGTACTCCATGCGAGAGTATGTGCACTTCCACAAGCTACTCGTGTAATTTTTTTGCCTTGCAATGCATGAACAAGGCGTGGCCTTTGAAGAGCACTTGTTGTTCCATCTCCAAGTTGTCCTTCGTCGTTATCACCCCAAGTAAAAACTTCACCCTTGTCAGAACATGCAACACAATGTAAGGAACCCGTTGCTATTGAAATAATTTTTTTCCCTTGAAGCGCAGCAACTTTACGAGGTCTTCGTATATGATCGTCAGTACCATGGCCCAAACGATGATAATCTCCTTTGCCCCTATTTGCAATAAAATTTACATCAATAGAAATGTTAATCATTAAAATTAATTCCGCAATGAGATAAAATATACAAATATATTTTGTTTAATTATTTATTAACTTATTATCGAGGAATTCATTTATCAAAAGCGTTCCTATCCTGCACGTACTACGTGTGTTGTTCTCACATATTTGTGACGAATTATCTCGTTATCTTTGATTACTATTAATAGATTAATAGTACACGTCATATTAAAAATTATCAATTTTTATACAAATACAAAACAAATCTTTGTACTCACCATGTATATACTGCTCCTGATCTTGTTAAAGCAACTGAAAATTGACTGCCACAGTCAACTTTAATTACTCCAAGACCCGCGAGAGATTCGATTTTCATTGCAATCTTGCAACCATCGCTTCCACCTCTACCTAATTTTCCATAATCTCCATCACCCCAACTCCAAACATTATCATCATCTGTGACACAAAGAGTTTGTGCATCTCCACTTCCACAGGCAACATCAATGACTTTATATTCTTGCAATGCTTCGATTACTTTAGGAATTAATTGATCGTCACTATCACCATGACCTAAACGTCCATATCGTCCTGTAACAAATAATTTGTTTATAAATGGTTCATTGTTTAAATAAACTTATCTTAAAAGATATTAACATTAAATTAAGATACTAGCTCATTTTTTAAAAAATATACCTTTCCCCCATGTGTATAACCATCCAGAACTAGAAATTGCAGCGCTATGATGACCACCGCAAGCTATATCGACAATTTCCGTTTCAAGAAGCTCCTCTATTAATTTTGGACGATCGTACGATAATCTATTGCCATGACCCAATTTACCATCATCACCTTCTCCCCAAGAATATACGTGACCTTCTGAACTCAGTGCAAGACAATGCTTACCACCAGAATTAACTGCTACTTTTTTAATAAAAACATGTTGAATTGATTCTAATAGTGTTGGAACCATAACAGAATCTGTTTCTCCGATACCAAGTCGCCCTGCCGCACCGTATCCTATAATAGATTTTTAAAACAATTAATTACGGAATTGTAACTAAATTTAACTAAAATTGTATAATATTAATACATTATGTTTCTCGTATTATGGAATTAAAGAATATTATTACAAAATAAGAAGTTGGAACAATTACATTTAAGAATAAATTAAGAATTAATAATACAATTAAGAAAAAAATTAAGTCTTCGTAAATCTTACCAGTAGCGTACACTTTGCCATCAGCAGTAACAGCAAATAAAGTTTGTTCACCTCCAGTAAGCTGCACAGGCCTTAGTGCTGATAAACTTGCACAAGGTAAAGGCAATTTAATTTTTGCGCCTTCCAAACCTCCTAATTGGCCTCTATGATTATGACCCCAGCCATAAATTGCACCAGAGCCATCCCACGATAATGTCCAATCTTCTGGTCTTCGGTTTAACCACTGTATTAATTGCTCATCATGTTCTTGTTTAAAAAGATCGTGATTTTCGTGATCTTTCGTATTTAAATCTCTATCTGTGGTCATCTCATTTATCCGTTTAGTAACCTCGATACTAAAGGCTTTTGGTAACAGGGTGCGATTTATCAGAGATTTAGCTACGCGTGCAGCCAGACAATATCTTCTAAACCAAGACCATTTATGAATCTCTGAACAACACTGCATTCCATCCAATTCTAAGTCGCATGCAAGCGCAACAAGAACTTTAAAAAAGTCACTATGCATAAGTTGCTTTCCTCCTCTAACTGCAGGATCTTCATATGCATATTGTCTTAATAGTGCTTGAGGCAATGAACTCATTAATGACGATAGTACAACTTCTGGCCGTATACCAGGTCGACTAAGGTAAACTGCTTGCAATTTTTTTAATGCCCACATTCTTTGTTGTGCTGTTAAAATCCCGAGCTGACTACATTGTGCCAAAGTTGCTGCTAATCTTGTGATGATATTTTTTTCGGAACTTATCAAAGTATTATCTAGTAAGCATTCGACCAAAGCAATAGATGGCTGTGATAATACGGCTCTGTCGGAACCAAGTTCGTGCGGAGCTAAAGTAGCCATAACAGGATAAACGGTAAATCGCCATCCCCAACCATTGACAGAACCATCTGTAGAGAATCTCCACCTTAATACATCGCCATGTATTCTAATTTCATCAGCCCACTCACTCCATTCTCTACCGGACTTGATGGCAATAACCCTATAGTTTCCATTCATTATCGTTAAAGGATCGTGTCGCCTTTCTGTAGAACACTGCCTATCGAATTCTACTCTCAATGCTTCAGAACCCGGAATCTTAACATGACCTGTTAGAAAGGTATCATCTATATAAGGATGAGGTGTTTCTTGGACTACTGGTTGTGGTTCCTTTCTTATACAATTCGAATTTGCAGCAGTATCTTCTAGTTCAGTGACACAAATTTCTAAAAGCATATTTCCAATAGAAGAATTTGCTCTACCAAGTGAAATTAAAGTTGATGATATAATTTCCTTCGCGTCTTTACAAATCCTATTAGCGACTGCCAATTTAAGTAAATCTACTAACATTCTTGCATCATCTTCTGTTAATGTAGATGTAAATTCATCCAGGCCTGCCTCAGTTATACCTTCACCAACAACTTGGGCATTGGATAAAGTTGCAGCTATAACACTCATTGCACTAGTCGACATTTTTGAAGCACGTGAAGATAAACTAGCAGAACTAGACATAGAGGGAAACATTGTTAACGGATATTCTTCAGATTCTGGTGTCATTCTTGGACTCGTTACTACATTTGCAACTTCGGCAACATTTGCGGGAGCTTCACCGCCACCTTGAGCAATATCACCAACATTTTGATAAACCGTATGAGTTACGCTAGAACTTCTAGTTCCATCTGGTGAAGTATCTGGTATAGGAGTCTTCGGACAAGCAGACAATGTTGTATGACTTTGTAGAGCTGTAACTATTGCCGTACGAGCTTGCATAATATACAAAGCATTTATTACATGTTGCAATGCTTGTTGTTTAGCAACATTACTTTCTAATGATAGAATTATATTTGAAAGTGAAGGTCTACTATTTTTTAAATTCATTGCAATATTAGTTTCTGTAGTATTATCAAATCCCAAACTCATTTGTCCTAGAGGATCTTTTGCAACCGGAAATGTGACGGGTTCTTGATTACCCATCACTGGTTGATCAGTTAATACCCAAGCCACACTGTGACTTGAACCACAAGATACTCTATTTACCTTAGTATCTTCCAACTCGTGAACTAACGATGGTTTTCTGTTTACAATTGTTGAACCATTGCCTTGTTGACCATGGTCATTGTCTCCCCACGCGTATACTTGACCCGTATCCGTAACTGCTAAACAATGCAAGGCACCCACAGCTACATTAATTACTTTTTTTCCACGAAGTCCTTCAACAAGTGTTGGTTTCCTCACGTGGTGATCATTACCATGGCCCAATCGGAAATAATCTCCTTTTCCCCATGTCCATACTTCACCATACTTCGTTAAAGCTAGAGAAAATTGTGCACCACATTCCACCTGTATAACACCTAGACCGTTTAATCTGTCTACTATTAACGGAGTATAACAGCCATCGCTTCCTCCTCGACCGAGTTTACCAAAATCTCCATCACCCCACGAATAAACAGAACCATCTGCTGTCAAAGCCATTGTTTGTGCATCTCTACTTCCACAAGCTACTTGTATGACTCTATGACCGACCAAAGCCTGTACTAGCTTTGGCTTTAGCTGTGTATTGGTATCTCCATGACCTAATCGTCCATATTCACCTAGTCCCCAAGTATAAAGTTCTCCACTGCTTGCAATAGCAGCTGAATGTCCAGAACCACAGGCAATGTCCCTTATTCGTTTGAATTTTAACGTCTCCACGAGTCGTGGTTTGTCCAAAGACATACAATTTCCATGACCTAACTTGCCGTCCTCTCCTTCACCCCATGAAAATACTTTTCCGTCTTGAGTAAGTGCCAGTGCGTGTTTTCCTCCAGAATGCACTGCTACTTTCTTAATAACATATTGACTAAGAAAAGGTATAAGTTTCGGTTCACATACATTATTATCATCTCCAAGGCCTAATCTGCCATTAGTACCCTCACCACAAGCATATAGCTTTCCTTCTTGACTTACAATAAAGAGAGTTTTACTACCACCAGCGATATGAACTGGTTTTAACTTCGATAAAATATCACTATAAACAGGTAATTTAATTTTTGAACCTTTTAATCCACCAAGTTGATCCTTGTCATTCAATCCCCAAACATAAACTGCTGAATGTTGTAAGGTTACTCCGACACATTGTGATGTTATTTGTTTTTGTACGGCCTCCCAATCAGATGCAAGAAAAGATACGGAAGTAGCTAATTGTTGATTCTCGTATATTTTTTTTCGTCCTACTATTTGAAGCGCGTGAATTTTACAATCGATGCCTCCGTTTCGACATTGCTTTATTGCAATTTCAATGCAGGGATAATACTCCTTTACGTCTTGTAAAAGTAATACGTTTACGTCTGCATTTCGTACACTAACCGTATTCAGTTCCATTAAATTATTAAACGAATCACCAGCATTAATCGCTATAACCGAAGGCATGTAACTACTATCTTGTGGATTTACTGTTATCTTTAAAGAATGTATAAGGATGCCAGGCAGTATTTCCAAACGGATCCAATGTTTTCCCTGAGATCCACAGCTTTGCCAGTATTTTCCTGATCCATCCACAAGACGTGACGCCCAGTTTTCTCTCGATGAGACACTTAATGTCCTAATGCTCTTTGACCAATCTTCGATAAGAGAAGGTTCTGAAAAATCTTGTCTATGATATCTTCCTGGTTTACCTGCATAAACAGCAGCTGAGCCAGGTTCTGCAATTCTATTAAATCCATGTCGATGAGAACGTTTCGTATAGAAGCAATTTTCACATAAATTATAATTATCGCAATACTTGCATTTGAATCTAGGGCCAGAAATCGGCAATAAGTGGCAAGAATTACAAGATACCGAATGGTGACAAGATGGTACTCTTTCCATTTCTGCAGCACAGCCAGTCCAACTACTTTGTTGAGGAAAATCTATAGAAACATCTTTACCATTATTTATGATGTCAGTTATTACTCCGACACTATGATGATTCACTGATCCCCATTTATATTTCGGTACCGCAACCGAAGCTTTCACTCTAACTTTATCGCCAACTTTAAGTGCAGGAGGCCCAGGTAAGGTTGGTGGATGTCCTAATAATTCTATATGTATAAATCGCACCCAATATGAACTACCTTTATGTTGCCATGCAACTTGAACGTTTAGATCATGTAAACTTTCTGGATCGACCTTAACTACTTGCCCAACATCTCCGTATTCAACTTCCTCGTAGCTTTTACAACATCGTACTAACATACCTGGAATTACATTGTCACGTACGTATATTGCATATTCGTCAACGGACAGAAAGTCTGAACGTTTCATGTAAGTGGGTTGTGTCCCAGATGCTGCTCTATGTGTCGATGGCGAATCATACATATCATCACTAGAGATATCATCAATATCTGACAATACATCTAAACTAGACGTTGTTTCTGAATCGCTTAAAGTAACGTCTGGATTTTCTAAAAGCCAACCTACGACAGTTTCTGGTGTGACATTGCCTTCGGTAGTACTTAAACTTTTAATAGCAAATTCTGCACTTTTTTTATGAAACCCCATCTCAATAAGCTGAGCTACAAGTGGACTTATAGGAGCGTGACTCTTTTTTCCACTGGTTTTACAGTGTCTTTCTTGACTCGAAGTTAAAGATACTAAAGAACAATCGGATGTTGAAGTTGTTGGATCCGAAGTAGCACTTGTTCGCTGTATAGGAGAATGCGTCAACTCTGATGTTAAATACTGTGACACAGCTAAAGCGGCTTCTTCCAATTCTTTTCGTTTAAATATTGGTTTTAATGGTTGCGGTTTTGTAGCACGTATTAACATTTCTTGTAAAAGCGTACCGCATCGATCGTCGTCGGCGATATTAGTGAAGCATTTCAAGATTTTTCTTAATTTTATTTGATGTCCAAGGATGGTTTTGCTCGCTGTTAAAGCGGCAAGCTGTTGTTGCTGTTTACGTAGTATGGATGCATTAACTGACCCAGCAATAACCGGTACAGTAGCAGGACGTGTATCCATTGCGCAATGACCCAAAAATAAATTGGCCCAAACAGATAGAAGAGTCTCCGTCATAGGCATTCTGTCCAAATGAAATCTTTCACCGACACGTTTTATTGCAAAAAATGGTACCTTCTTTCTTACACCACTATCGTGTATCTGCACCAATACTTTCGTGTGCTGTGTAAATTTACAAATCGTGCCTGGTTGTCCATCCACTTCTACGAGACCTCCAATTCTTGGTCTGTCATCTAATCCCCCAACGACAATAAGAGCTGCCATTACAGTTTGTTGAATATTTGCGCTGTTACTACCACCATTTTCGTTCATTTGTATATGAAATAGTGGGCCATCGCTTAATAGATCAGACGCCAAAGAAAGTTTTGAAGCAAGAAATGTATTTATAGCTGAATTCCAAGAAGGAAGATAATGTAGAAATCTTATCAAAGAAACAAGTTCTTCAGCAATAGTAGAACTATGTGATGCCGTCAACGATACTCGACATTTATTCGAATGAAGTTCGGAATTCGAGCCAACGTTGCATGTAAGAGCGATTTGTCCTATTATTTTAAAGGCTTTTTCTAATAAAGGTATCATATCTGAGCAACCAACAGGCCACGATGGTAGAACAGCTGTTAGTAATCTTGTGGCCATAATTTGTTTCTCTAGATCTGGATTGTTTTCTTCCACAATGACACCCAACAGAAAATCCACCCATGCTTGAGTGCTTAAGGACTTGCATAATTCAGACGATTTGGCGATAATTTTTAAAATATTAAGAGTCGCCCAACTTTCATGATGTTCTTTTGATAATTGTGTCTGCGTTGAAAAATCACATTTGTAAGCGGATGACATAATTCCATGTAAAACTGAACATAATATTTTTATCGAAGTAGTTGCTACTTTTTCTGCTTCTCTGCCACAACAAAGCAACATTATACGAAGTAAAGTAGTTGATGCAGCTTTTAGACACGTAGTTGGATGTATTTCTTTAAAATTATCCTTGTCAACTTTATTAGTATCTACCGGGGAATCAGTATCCGAATCGCTTTCAGGAGGTGTTGGTGGTTCAGCCAATTTAAGGTCAAATTTACCCTCCTTACCCATGCGATATGAATTCGTTGCACCATTATCCCATTGAACTCTGATCCAGCCATCTTCGCCAAGTTCGCCAACCACGCGACCTTCACCAGGTGGAGGACCGTCTTGATCTCCCCATTTCCAATCAACACCACGCACAACTCGAGTTCCGATTTTCATTAAAGCTGCTAATTCCACGCCATTAAGTTGAACAGTCGGTGGCTTACTTTTTTGAATAGCGTCTTCGTAAATTGCCGTTACTTCTTTCGGTTTCGAAGTATTAGTTTGAAGCCAAGGTCCAATTTGTCTCATTAACGTTAAAACATTCGACAATAATCCAGAATTGATTAATAATCCAATTTCATTAGCATGATGATAATTCGTTAACATTCCAAGAATACTAAGTAAGAATCTAGCTCTTGGCAATTTCCGTAACCACGTATAAGTACCTTGATTCAAACTGCTTTTACCACTAGCTTTAGGTTTACTAGGAAGCTCTGCCTGAATTACATAAGCTCGCAACGCTTGCACAGCCCACGAAGTCACTTCAGCTTCTGCCAAAATAATTTTTGATTTTTGGTAAGGTGTTATAAGTTGAATATTGTGTAGGCAATGGGTAATACCTTCGCAAAGATATTTATTCTCATATGTCAATCCAAGCCAACCATTAAGTAATGAATATTTCACCGATGTTATTAAATGATCTTTTTTTACTAATTTATGCACCATATTAATTCCTTGTTCTCGTAATTTTGCTCGTTGCACTTGACAATACATCGCTCGACGTAAGGTTTCAACATCCCCATCTTCAGCGATAACGAAATTAACGATACTCGTCATTAGAGTATTAAAGTCTGTGATTAAAGGTTTATGCTTTATTTTTTCGGATATATTGCTCATAATATTTTTTATACCAAGTACATCTTCCAATTTTGGTGAGACAGGAACTAACGTTATTGTTTCTTTTACAGCTGTTTCTTCACTAGATTTGTTTTTCGATTTTGCATTTTGTATAGATGTATTTACAATATCTTCTGGTTTTCCAACAGATTCTTTGTTTCGTCGTATATCAGCAATCATCGTTTGAACAACCCTTTTGAATCTAGGTAACGTATGCAATAATTTTAGATCTTGAAATCCCTTAACTTCGTAACTTGTGGCAGGTCTAACTTCATATAGTAAAAATCTGCATTTCTCTTGTGCTGGTGCGCAAACCTCTTTGTGGCTTCTATTCTGTTGTTGCCGTATTCTGATTAAATTCCATTTCGTTTGATGAATTATTCGAATCATTTCCGCTATCGGCTTCGGAACTTTAACATTATTCCGATTTGTTAATTCTTGATCTACTAGGGCAAGTACTTGATGGCCAAGCGCAAGGTGTTTTATAATAACTGCCATAAGTAAACGACAGATTTCTTCAACAGGATGGTCTCCGAAAAAATCAGTATGAAAAAGTAAATTATTAGCCTTCGAATATCTATCAACAATCGTTAAAAATGCTTGAATATTCGCGTCACTTTTGTGAGATTCTGCTAGTCCTTGTATGAATGCAATAACTCTGTCAACGGATTCTTTTTGAGATTCATTTTTGGTATGTATAGCTACTGGTGGGTCTGTAGGTGAATTTGCTGCAGTCGAATTCGTACTTCGTGCTTCACTTTTTTCTTCTTCATAAGGATTTGGTGGTTGCAAAACTTGCAATCCACCTCTTAAAAAGTTTGCATTTAACCAAACACCAGCTTCCTTTTCTGCAGGCTGCAATGCTAAACTTTGTCGCATTCTATAAGCATGAAATCCCAGAAGGAATCCTATGGCCCTTTCTGTATCAAGAAGGGAAGAACACAGATCCGTAACATCGAAAGTAATTTGTGTATTTTCTGGTTCGGCATGACAATACTGTCCAACATAACAAGAATCCATCATACCGCGCATTACAGGAGGGACTTCTCGGCCAGCACATCTTTGTAAAGCTTGAAAAGTACAAGATCCTTCATATTTGAAATCTTGAACATCGTATACATTATTATTTACTACAACCCACAATCCACCATCTCGATTATGATTTTCTAAATCTGCCCAACGAATTAACGATGATTCGTCTTGCATAGGTACTTTACCACCATGTTGTGGAGCAATGATACCAGGCCATGATAAATCATCTGCATCGTTTTTTTCCAATGTTGGTGACAGTCTATTAAAGCGATCTAAAGCATCTAAAATTGGTGTAATAACCTCCATCCAATTCATATTAAGAAGTAACATAGGATAATCAACTTGTAGCAATATTAAACACGTAACAAGTTCAGGTAATAATACATTTATAATATCTGTTTGTAAGATGGTTGTAACCAAAACAAATCGTTTAATACTACTACCAGCTATTTCAGCTGCTATTGGCATTATTTCAGTTATATGATTGCAAATGTGTGATATATATTTTTTCAAAAGAGATTCCACTCCAAGCATTTCATGGTCGTGTAGATCTTCCATAGAAGATTTATTAATACATTCGTATGCCTGAGCAATAAGTAATCGTTGAGATCTAAGTAATAAGCTCAAACTGGGTGAATTATCTAAAGTATGTAATTCACCGTTTCGTCGCATATATTGCAAATTTTGGAGTTTAGAAAGTGTAATACAAGTTCCATTTCTGATCAATTGTTTTATTAATTGGAATAGTGATATTGTTACGTTAGATTTTTCAGAGCTGAATTCCTTTGCTTGTTTTGATTCATTGCCTTTTTTACTTTTTATTCCTATTATAAATTCCTTCCCATCAGGTAAATCCGTAATTTCTGCTTTAATTGCTGCTTTAAGCGCCATTTCTAATCCTCCATCTGCCATCAAACTTGAAACTAATAAATCTGCCATAAACTGCCGACCATTGTTAGTATTAGAATCTTCTAAAGCACTGGAGTTTGGAAGAAAGCTTGATAACGTTTTTGCGCGCTCATTAGCTGTTGGTAATAAAATGCTCCATCCTGTTTGTAAAACTGCTTGAGCTGCTTCTTGTATTGTAGCTAAAATTCCTGGTGCACTAGCGAGATTAACACACCGCTGCTTTAAGGAATTTAATAATGAAGAACCTGCCAAACCTACAGATTTATGGTCAATGTTGTGCGCTATCATCGTATGTAGCTGCAATCTTAATAAATTTAATGTGGCCACTGCTAAACATTCACGATCTTGGGTAGGTGGTCGTGTACCTGGCAATCCTTCACAGGATTTAGACAAAAGTACATCAAGGAGCTTGAATGTTTCTTCGCAAACATCTATAACAAAAGCAACTCTGCTTGCAACTGACCATGCAGATATACACCACGCAAAACTTTGCATGGGTCCGCAAACGATACCAGTAACGTTTTTTCCCATCAATGTTGGACATACTGTAGGTTCTACAACCGTTGAATTTAACGCTGAATCGATTTGGCCATAATCATTCCTGCCCCAACCATAAACTAAATGATCTTCCGATAAAGCCAATATATGCGAACTTCCTACAGACAGATCTATAATTTTCTTTTTTTTCAACGCTTCAATAACTTTCGGATATCTAACATGTTCTTCATTTCCATGTCCTAAACGATATGCATCGCCTTTTCCCCAAGTATATACCTCTCCATTAGCTGTTAATGCCGCTGAAAATTGTCCGCCACAAAATACCTTTATTACATTGATATCTAAAAGCTTGTCAACTACTTTTGGAGTTTTTGAACCGTCTGATCCTCCTCTTCCAAGTTTTCCATAATCACCGTCGCCCCAAGAAAATACCATACCAGATGCAGTGACACAAAGTGTTTGTGAATCACCGCTACCACAAGCTACATATGTAATTGTGTGTCCATTCAATGAAGCTACTAATGTGGGAACTGCAATATCATCGCAATTATCATGTCCAAGTCTTCCATAATTTCCTCTACCCCATGTATATAATTTACCATTAGCAGTTATTGCTGCAGAATATGTACTTCCACATGCAATTTGTGTTATATTTTTTTCTAATAGGGCATCGATTATTTTTGGTTCATCGTATGGAGTATTATCACCATGTCCAAGTCTACCACCATCTCCAATTCCCCATGAATATACACAACTGTCTTCAGTTAGCGCTAAGTAATGCTTACCATCGGGATGAGAAGCAATAGCTACTACTGATTTATCAGAAAATCCAAATACTTTTTGTGGATATTGTGTTTCAGATCCATAGTACATTTTGTAAACATTTCCATTCAATGATAATATCATTAATGCTCTTTCTGTACAACAAAGTTGCTTAATGCCAATTTCCGCAAGTGCGTCACAAAAAAATGGGGATGTACCACTACCAAATTTAATACCACCCCATGCTAATGCTTCTTGAAATGACCGAATATGATTTTTAGTGAAATTGTCTGTAATAAGGGGTGGCAAAAGAGGAGTCGCCAATCTGCTTAAATTGCACATTATAATAACTGCAGCTTTTCTTAAATCTACAGATACTGCGTTATCTTCCGGTAATCGTAAGTATCTGAGTAACACCTCGCAAGGTGCACCTGAAAGATATCCTGTTAGATCTCTTGATTTCGATGCTGGAATCATACTTAATCGTCGTAAAATTGGAACAAGAGGTGCTGAAATTCCTGGTGGCATTACTCGATTATCTTGATTTTTATTCTTTCCGCTTAAATGAAGTAATAAAACTACTGTATCAAGTAGACTAGAGAGTGTGGCTCTTTGCATAACAAGCTCGAGTAATAAGCAAAGAGCCGTATGCTGATCAGAAATAGGTACAGGTTGCCATGATCTTCCAGTAATTACTTCACTAAAGAAAAATATATAAATATTATATCAACAAAAAGAGTTAGCTAATATAAGTAATATATACATGAATAAAAAATACCCTGTAACGACTTGTCTTAAGAACTTGGCAGATCTTTCCACTACTTCCAACCAAATTTGAGAAACATTATTCTCATCAAAAAGGGTAGCTTCTGGCAAAGATTGCAATGCTTCGAGAGATTCTGTTAGTAATTCACTACAAAATTCCACATCTTCTCCAGATCTCCATGCACGTCTTAGATATGCAAATGAAAAATTAAGTGCTGCCCGTGAGCCAACTTGTGCTAAGCCTAACGTCGCCTTTTCATTTGGCTTTACACTGTAAAAATATATACATATACATGTATATATATAAAATCTCTAAAATTAACTTAATAAATATAATTCATCTTAATTTTACATATATTTTAATTATATCGATTATTTCAAAGGCTTGTTGAATTCATTGTAATGTGTATTTTTCACTATCGCCGTTGAAAAATGTTAAAAATAATTTATACTCAACGCTTTTTGCAATTTAGGCGTAGGTTTTGATACAATTGGCATCTCTTTAATTTCTTGTGGCTTATGTTGAGATAGAGCAGTAAAATATCTTCGTGTGACTACCAAACGTTGCCTTAATCTAATTGCAGATAATGTGCTGTTTGCAACTTCATGACACAGTCTTCTTTGTTCTTTGATTAATACTTCGATGCATGCCATCAAGTCAGTTAATGCTAAAAGTGTAGAATAGATTATAATTATGTATCCTTTTTTCTACAAGATATAAATAATTTTAAAACAAAATATTTTGGGAATAAAGAAATAAAGTATATCAATGAAATTCTGTTTCGTTTTCAGATAAAAGAATATTTAACAGATTGTATAACAAATCAATAAATTTTTTAAATTATTAAAAGTATTAAAATTTGTACATGGTTGTGGACCCCAAAGCCATGAGTCTATTATTTGCCTAGCTGGAATCGTATTATCTGCAAGAGATGTAATTCTTGCTGCTTCTTCATCAAGTTTCTGACATGGACTGCAATTACAGCCATGTCGTGGACCACAAATTCCATCACAACAAGGACAAGATAAAACTCTCATACCACAATAATAGTGTCCATTGTTTCCTAAACATAATAATGTCTGTTTATTACATATTCCCTAAGTGATTTTAAATTATTATTTATCCTTTTATAAAGTATTAAATAAATACAGTATTAAGCACTTTATATACCTTTTTTTGCTACAACTCCTGCAGAATTGACTAAACCATCACTGAAAGCTCCAATAATTTCTCCATCCCTAACCATTTCATTCCAAAGTTCAGAGATTCCATCTCGATAAAGAAAACGTTGTAAATCAGTTTTTACCCATTTGGCATGTAAACGAACGTCAGGTCTTACTGTGATGTTCAATTGACCACTCATTTTCCTTACTGTTTTTTGGAGTTATTCTAATTAAATGATATATTTCAGATCACATACAAACTATGAATATATGCATCTTTGCGTACTGTTTTTTGCTCCATTCAACTATAATCATAAATTATATTCATTAAAAATTATTGAAAATCGCGAAATTCTACTTCTGAATATTATTATTATATATTTTATTAATCAAGTAATAAGTATTTAAATGAATTCTTCGGAAACCTTAAAGATTGAAAGAAGAATAACAGGATCGGTCGTAACCTCATGTTCTTAATACAAAAATAATAAATATATTCTATAGTTTATGATAAACAGGACATTAATTTTTTGCTTTCCTGTTATGGAAAGCACATAAATGTTATGAAAAAAAACTTAAGACAGATAACAGTTACATTCGATTAATATTTACGAAATATAAATTTAAAATTTTAATTACAAAGACAAGAGGTTAGGTTATCAAAAGTATACTTGTATCACCTGCATATTTATTAGTATCCTGATTCTTCGGAACGTGCAAGTTGCTATCCTCCATACACTTTATTAATGTAGTTAATCGTAAAATATCAAAATATTACTTATTTCAGCTTGACAGTTTAATGACAATTTTGACAACTCGTTAGTCACTGACAGAACAAATATCAGTGCCATTGTGCAGTAAGAATAACTGCCCTAATTTTGGCGTAGTACATTGGTAGCGCAATGATTATTTTGGAATGATTCATGAAAGTCCCGTCGAGGAGCGCTAAATATCATATTTAGAAAAGGCGGGAGACATTTTAATTTAAAAAATTACATTTATTTTTCGAATTATATAATACGAAAGTGTATACGATAAATAACGAAAATTATATACAATTGTTTAAATCGTACTTTAAGAAGAATATATATTTTACAAGTTTAATGTCATTTAATTTTTTTTTGAAACAATTGCGTAACATCTTGGAGATAATACTTTATCCATAACTGGAACAATCGTAGTTTTAAAACCCTGTTCTTGCAACCAACACAAACGATCGTATAGTATAATTGATTCTGCTGATGCTTGTAATATTAATTGTAGAGCAGTATAAATTTCCACAATTTTCAGCTTCTGGCAGTGTTTGTTCCATAATTTCACTATTTCTTTCTCTATTTCATAATTATGTACTTCATTTTGAAAAAGATTATTTAAACTGTAACTTTTACCTGTTACTTGAGATACTTCTGTTAATGGTTTGAAAGCATACCTCAATAGTGAATTTTTTACATATGTTTGAATATCGACACTCTGAGATCTTTTTGTTGCTTTTCGAACACGTTTTTCAAGAAAATAATTATCTAAAATATACATTTTATTACCATATGTATTTTTTAATTTTGTTGCATTTTATTTTTATATAGTTATACTTACTTTGTTTTGCATATAATTCAAGTACAGCTCTTGAAAGAACGTGAAATGCATGTATATTATGAGAAATTTCAGACATATTGTACCATCTATCTGCCGGCTCTTGACATGCTAAGCGTAAAAATGGTTGCCTCAGAAATGTACTGATATCATATTTTGTAATATCAATTGCTTTCTTTAAACAACGTGATGTTGGAAAATTATGAAAATATTGTGCTTCGTTTGAAGTAAATGTTGGGTCTTTAAACATAGATAGTTTATGATAACAGCAAGACATTAATATCAAAAGTCGTGCATTTTTCATAATAGAAAATACTTTTGATACATATATACTAAGATCTCCACAAGCATGTAAACCCATCAAACAAACATCATCAACTTCTTTAAATTCATTTTGTAAAATAGTCTGTATTAATTCTGCGGAATTATCTGTTAATTTGTAACAAGCATATTTTACATATTGCAAAGAACTGGAGTACATCTCTTTTTGTCTTCTGCGTGCTGTATTTACATTTGTCTCATTTTCTTCTAGTCCAAGTACTTTATAATTATATAAATGATGAAGTAATTGACAAATATATCCCTAAGAGAGTATTTATATTATTAGTACATAATTTAATTGTACATTATAAATGTAAAATTGTTTACTATTTGAAATTTTTATAATTAACATATAAATTTCTCACCAAACCACTGCCAAAATCAATGATAACTTTAATACCATGAATTTCACATTGAGTATGAACTAATTCTGCCAAATGTATTATCTCGTGTTGTTTTTTAAGATTTAATCCTTTTATAAATTCCTTTGGTAATTTATAATAAGGTAAGGACTTCCCTAAAGGTAATTTATTAATATTTTTACATTTTTGTATGAAATTACCAAGAGAAGTTGGCCACTCAGGCTAAAATAATACAAAAATAATATGTTAATTTTAATAAATAATTAAAATTGATATCATTACATTATATTTATAGAAATTTACTAACTTTAATGATACTTGTAGTAACAAAATCATTAAATTCCTCGTTTTCCAAAGTTTGTAAAGTTTTTATCCAATCTTTAGGAATATTATCTAATATCCCTTTAGTTAATATCTCTGTTACTGGATGATTATAGATCCATTGTGTCTCATAAAATAAATTCAAAGCATCCAGAAAATATTTATTTTGTAAATTTCCATCATCGCAGAGCATCTGTTATGAATAAATATAATAGACGATAATAAAATTTGAAGAAGATAAATACTCAGTGTAAAAAAATGGTTTTAGCTTGATTTTATGTAGGAATAAAAAATATTTCTTTATATTATACAGCACTTGTAATCTATAAAAAAAAACGTCCATTTATGTTACTTATTTCACATATGCAAATAATGTAAATAATAAAAGTAAAATTAGCGAATATAAATAAAGTAATATATTATTACTATTAATAATACATTAATGTATTAACATATATACATATAAACATTAAAATAATTATACATTATAATCACTTATTACAATTATATTTAGAAAGCGAATTTTAATTGCACTTTTAACAATAGATGTGACAACTGATCGTTATATTTAAAATGTATGTATAATATGTATAAAATGTATAATAATTCAAATTGTAATTTTGTTATTTTGGAAAATACAAATGTACATGAACAAGAATATTATAAAGTGCTTAAATTTATTCAAAGTAAACCTGCAGAAATTAAATATATTTTATTTTAGATATCATCACAATAATAATGTTTTCTATTGGATGAAGTAAAAAATAATTTCGTATTTCGTGAGTAATTTTTTGTACTTTTAGATAATATTAGAGAGCATGAAATTTTGAAACTGTCTGGAAAATGATACAAAATTATCGGACAAAATGATCCAACATTGTTCAATAAAATTCTTTTTCAATACGGAATTACTTTTTATTTTATCTAAAAAGTTACAATAGAACGGTATTAATAATGTTTTTCAAAATGGCGATTTATTAACTAATCATTTAGCTGCTTGCGCTTGAGTTTTTTCTTCTTGATCTAAAACAGTCCAATTTTCTGAGTGTCTATGTGTCAAAGAAGTATTATTTGGCCCTATAAGACTTCGACCAATTTTTATATCTTTTTGGCCTGGTTGTAAATATTTTTCTGCCACTTCCATTAGTTGTTCCTTTGTTACATTTTTCAATTGTTCTCTATGCTTTTGAATATCATCATCTGTTATGCCGTGTGTAAATTGTGTCATTCCACGATTGCAAGGAGATTGAGGAGCATCGATTTGTTGAAACACTCCTAATTTTGCTTCGTCAATATCAGATTGCGGTAATTGATGATTCTTAAAGAACTCATAAGCTCCATCAAACACATCAAATGTCAGTGTAGAATTAGGATCACGATATGAAAAAAATGTAAATATACCCTCCGATGTTAATTTAGCACCACCTCCGTACGCTCCGCCCTTTTCTCTAATTTCAGGATGCAAATAAGTTGATGTGATAAGTTTGGAAAGTATACGTAATATTGCATATTCAGGATGTGTGTATGGTACCGTTAGAATAGCTTTTGCGGAATAGTTAACAGTATATGGGAAAATGTAATGAATACCTAGTTCCTGTGTATTCATATCATTAGCAGTGGTGATAATATTTGGATTTTGTACGGTTCCTTTCAGTGTCCTATAAAATGTGTCAATACTTTTCAAAATACTATCTTTATTTTCTGGAGATACATTTATTGCGGATCGTAAATGATTTTTGTTTAAAACAAAATCAGCAATTGCTTGCATTTGTTTCAATACAGAAGATAAATCTTGTAACTGAGCTACTTCCTTCATTCTTCCAACGTACTGCAATCCAGATAAAGCTTCTTTAAATGCAGCAATTGGCGATACTAAACTAGCTGCACTACTCATTGCATAAATATGGCCTGAGTCTGCGATTCCATTTATTAATTGTGCAGCAGTCATCTTAACAAGTGTTTCAAATCTTTGGAAATCAGTTAGCGAGACATTATTGAACAATTCTGTCCATAGCTTCCACATATCAGTTACATTTCGATCTAAACAATAAGATTCAATAAGAATTCCTTCTTCATATTGCATCGAGTTACCTTTATGTTCAGCAACATGATTCATAAAATGTAAACCGCCAGTTTTCAATTGTATCATTTGATCAAATTTTCTGAAATTATGATTTTGAGTACCCATTTTCGTAACAATGTTATTAAAAAGTGGTAGCAGACTTTTTAATTCGTTTGGAAGCTTTTGCGTATTAAGAATTCCTCGATAATAACAAACTTCATTTGTTGGTTCAACTGCCACCTGAAGAGGAACACCAGATATATCCATGTTTTCTAATTTGTATCGATCTACGTCTTTCTTTAAATCTTCTATCTTTAACGTAGGGAGAACTTCTGTGTTCTCATTTTTCTTTTGTTCGGTTAACAAAGCTTGTCCTTGAATATAAATATCTTCTAATTCATTTTTGGACAACATTTTTAACTTTGTTTCTAATAATTTTTGTTCTGCAATTGCTTTATCATTGTCATAATTCTTATCAGGTGACATTGTTAATGTTAATTTATGGTTATTAGTCAATATATACTTCTGTACCATATCTTGAAGATATTTTGGATCATTTTCCATTTTCTTTACAAGTTTTGCAACCGCCTCATTAATTCTCATTGATTGTACGATATCACCGCTATGATTCCACAATGGTATTAAATTAAACAATAATTTTAATCCAAAATTCGACGTTTGATGTTTCATTTGCAATTCAATACCATGTAAAACAGCTTCAATATGATCTTTTTTAAAGCCTTCTTCAATAACTTTATGCAACGTTTCGGTAAATACTTTTTCTAATTTTTCAAAATCGTTTAATTTGACACCTTGCAAGCTCACTGCAAATAAAGTGTCTCTTAATTGTGCATCGTATCCAGTCACAGAACCAAAACTAGTACCTAAATTTGATTCTATTAAAGATTTGTAAAATGCTGAATTTGGACCTTTCAATAGTAATTGCGATAGAACATACAATTCAAAAGTTGTTTGTACTTCAGTAATATCATTCAATAAATAACCAATCACTATGGAGCCTTGTCTGTTGGAATCTGCTATCATAGGATCTGGCCTACAAGTAATATGTTTTTTTTGTGGCGCATTCCAGCGTTTTTCTAAAGGAACTTCTGATATAGAGGTATCTATTCTATCTGATAAGAAGAAATATTGATCATTAATAAACTTCAGATGATCTTCCAAAGGGAAATTACCATACGAGTAAATGCGTGCATTGGAAGGATGATAATAAGTTCTATGAAAATCTAAAAGGTCGCTATGTTTCAAATTAGGAATAACAAGAGGATCTCCTCCGGATATCACTGAGTAAGTATGACTTGGTAGAATTGTATTTAGTAATTGTTCCGCTAATATAGCTCGATTTTCATTAAAAACTCCTTTCATTTCATTAAAAACAACTCCTTTAAAAATAACTGGAGAGTTTTTATCGTTCACATCTGCATGTTCTAACCTCCATCCTTCTTGTCGAAAATCTATTTCTCTAAGATTTGGTTTAAAAACAGAATCTAAATACACACTCTGTAAATTACGAAAATCTTTTAAATTTTGCGTAGAAAATGGATACATTGTGTAATCAGGCCCAGTCATGGCATTCATAAAAGTGGCTAAAGATCTTCTGAGCATTTTAAAAAATGGATCTCTACATGGGTAACGCTGACTGCCACAGAGAGTAGTGTGTTCTAATATATGAGGTAAACCCGTGGAATCCATTGGTACTGTACGAAATCCCACAGAAAATACATTATTGTTGTCATCTCTGGCAAGATGTAAATACTGAGCACCAGTACTCAAGTGTGTTAATCTTACTGCAGTAAGATACATTTCATCTATCTTTGCGATTTCATTCACTTTAAAACCTTGAATAACTGCATCTTTTTGAAACTTTTCTAATTCATATTTTGTTTGAGTTTCATAGTTTGGTATATTATATTTTGTACCAACAAACAAAGAGAAATTTTGATACTTCAAACGTTGCAGTTGCAGATTTTGGTGTAAATGAGGAAATTTTGACAGCTGCAATATTCTTAACATGTTTGCTATTTGATTTTTACTTATTATATCTGCAAAAAGGTATAAATTTAACTCAAAATTGAACCATAAGTCTCATGATAAATAATTTGAAGTAATATAATTTACATTTTAACCTATTTTTTTTAACACACTGAATAAAAAGTAAATATGAAAAAAAGTTAAAACAACTATTGTATAGATGATACAAAACTCTTACTTTAAATCTTTTTATTCCTTTGTATAAATGATCCTAACCTCTTTTGTTTCGACACCTACCTGCAAAATTACATTAAAAAAGAAAAAGAAAACAATAGAGCGTTTATCAAGCCAACTTACATTGGACGACGTAGGTCAAAAAAGTAGAATTTCCGTAATTACTATTAAGTTACATCAGACACA
>JAITYT010000090.1:1679219-1703958 GCA_025433975.1 Liostenogaster flavolineata | reverse complement strand
CTAATGGCTATGACACGCATGCGCAGTCTTTAGCCATACCCTGGTTATATTTGCGGAAGTAGTTTATGTGAGGATGAATTTAAAATTGCGAAAAACAAAACACTCACGACCAATCACGATATAGGAGAATAAGGCTGTTTAAATCGAGCTCTCCAATCATTGATCGCAATTCTTTTTTAAGAAAAATTTTTCCCATCGAAGTGATAACATGATTGGAAGAAAGGAAAAAATTCGCAGCCAATCACGGTGCGAGCAGTCTCGACATCGTTTAAATTTGGCTCTTTTCGCAATAGTCCTCTTCATTTCTCTCCTGGAGCAGTAATAATTGCATCGTAAGTATTTATCCTTAATCGAAATCATAATATTACGTTTAAAATCAATAATGAATGTTTCTTCTTGTATATTTGTATTTCGATATTAGAAAATAAAATGTATTGATATTTTCAAGTCACTTTTGTTGATATTGCATTAAATACTTGTAACAAAATATTCTTGATGTTTGTACAACGAACAATTTTAACAAAATAATTATTGTAAAATTATTATCGAATATTTTTAACGATTAAACAAAATGTGAAAAAAATAATGGAAGTTTCGATGACGAATTTTAAATTGAGAAGAACAGAATACTTACGATAAATCGTGATGCAGGCGGTATCGTGTCCACCGTTCAAATCGAGTCTCTTTCCATTGGCCATTCTTTCTTCTCGCTTCTGGACATCACGATGGTAACGTCCGCACTTGAAATGTAAGTTAATTATTGTCATTTATGGGTTACATTGTAATTAAAATTGGGCGAAAATGATTCATCGATTTATGCACGATCAAATTTCAGAATTTCCAATATTTCCAATGTGTTGTCAATGTATTGGTTTTATGTAAACAAAAAAAACATGAAATACTCTTGGAAATATTTTTGAGTTTTGATATCAGAAAATACTATTTGTCAAAGTTTTAACGAATTTTTACTTCGTTTTACGCAAGTAATCTTTGGAATGTTATTGAAAAAAAAGGGAAGCGATCTACTACTATCGATTCGTAGCACTGTCGAATGTATAGATTCGCGAAAACTCACTGAGAGGTCGCTAATATGAAAAAATTACGTCAAACTTAGGTTACCTCGTTTACTTGAACGTATATTTGTTTACGATGCTTCTAGTTTTGATAAAGAACTGAAAAATACTTTTATGAAAATGTATTAGTTTAAAGAAGTCATTATTAACATTATTATAACACTATTATATATATACACACCGCTATTTAGTTTAATTTGAATATAAGATACCATGGAAAATATATTCCTTCTTCTTGCCTTCTCTCACTAAAGAAAATATAGAAAGTTTACCGGAAATATAACTTGACTATAACGCAGAACTGTATCTTTCCACGTGTTACGTGACGCTGTTATTACCCATCCTTATCCATCGAACGATGTCGCGTGAATTTCAAGCGAATAAATTTTATATATAATGCTATTACGAACTTCTACATTAAGAGCCCACCAGGACTCAAATCGAATTCTGTCAAACTTAAGTACCCGGTCGCACGTATATACATATACGAAACGAGACGATATCCATCCGGTTTTCGTTGTTTATCGTAGTGCATGTCGCTGCTGTGATTGTAAACGACATAATATTTTACGATATCCATAAAAAAAAGGCAAAGGACGTTCGGTAACGACAGTATTGCACGAATCATACTTACATCATGTTTAATTACAGATCAGAAAGAAAGACGAAAAATACGAAGAACCTACGTAATTGGGATCATGGATAGTTTTCTAAAATTTTGGTTGCGAAAGGACAACGGCGAAGAGAGAAAGAACGACGGGGAGAGGGGAGAGAGAGAGAGAGAGAGAAAGGAGAGAGAAAAAATAACGAGGGAAAGGAGAAATGGATAGATAGACACGGCGACAGCAGGCTTACAATTTGACCGCAAACGATGGTACTCGGTGCGTGTGCACGGGTATGGATGCGTGCACGCCGACTACACACGTAAACACGTGTACATGTAACGTCGCCGGCCCAGTCACGCACGCGGTCGCGGCGATGTTACGTTTATGTACCGCCCGGCTTCGTAATCGTGTGACTTCACAGCGGCGAGCCCGGTCTCGGCCCCGATCCGACACGTCGTGTGTTACTCGACGCCGCAGCCCGTTCAGGAGACGAAAGAAAGGGAAAGTCCAACAGGAGACCGGACGCGATCCGGCCGTTCAGTACGCGGAAAGCGAGCGCACGCGCGATCTTTTATCCGCGTTCTCGATCCTTTATTCTTGAACCACCGTGTCCGATCGTCTCAACGCGAGCTTCCCGAACGTCCAGGTTTCATCCTCGTCGCCGTCGTCGTCCTCTTCGTCTTCCACGATGACGCTGCCATGATCACGTACGCGAAGCGTCTCCCCTTCGAAGCGTCTCGAGACAAGGCACTCTCGTTTTTCTTGTACGCGCTGTTTATCCACGAAGAAAGGGCGTCACGATAAACAGCAAGGTGGTAAGTCTGTGCTTTCCTTCGATTCTTTCGGTCTCGTCGTTGCGGGGACGAAAGGAAGACGCAGAGAGATATGCGTAGAGAAGAGCCAGACCGAGAAAGGCCAGACGAGAGAAAGGAGATACGAGATCGACGGTCGTTTAAAAAGTATCGATCGGGAGGAGGCAAGACGAATGCCGTAACAGATCGACTTATCGTTCCGATTCGTTCGACAGTAACTTTTCATCGATTTGGAATATTTAGGAAAAATCGGAATATTTCGTCCATTACCGAATTACGACGACTATTAGAAGCTAAAAATTAACTGTTCACGATACGTTCTACGATGTAATACTGATCGAACAATTTTCTTTCACCATCCAAGTCCTCGTAAGCGCATGTGCGAAGTTCGATATTCGTTCGACCGCTTGGGTCCGGTCAGTTAACGTTTAATTAATTGTTAAAAATTGAAAACGATTACCGATCAACGGACTTTGCAACGCAATAAAGTCGATATGTATGATCGAGAAGAAGGATTTCTTAAATTTCTTAAAATTTCATAGACTGCGAGAAAAGGCACGAGTACAAATTTTTCGCTAATTGCCAAGATCGTCGGAGCATTTATCTATTTTCCTTACGACTGTAACACGTTCGTATGTACGGTCAAATTTTATCCGTGTTCCATTTTAACGCATATGTCGTATCCATCCATAACATCGTAACGCTTACTATCCTCGGTTCGTTGAATAATACTATTATAGCACGCTTATGCAATTGAGAAAATTTCACTTTCCACGGTGCAATCCGACCAAGTTGGGAGTCGTAGCGACGTACGCAGACGTTCACGTCCGCACATGTTGCGCGTATTCACGTCAAACTCGTATGTAACTTCTCGAGATCTTTCCTTTCCGTACCGGTATCGTAGACATTTTTTTCCTCGCTGTGGTCTTTTTCGTCGTTTATGACGGATTACCATTTATAGCCGTGCATTTCCCCGCCCTTCTTTTTTCTTTCATTGATGACGGGTAATTGCGAGTAATAACAGCTTCAAGATGTTTCATAGTTCGAAGTTAAACTCTGTTTGAAAGTCCCGATGACTTCGAAAACGAAGCTCTCGTTTACGTATTATTTTTGTAATTGTTCTGTCGTCGAAGCTTCGAATTTACGGTAACTGCTATTTATGGCCATTGCTATTGGGTGTGTGAGTACACGTGTACACTTATCAAGGACGACGATTGTATCGGCCAATCGGTGCGCTCGCGATGATTTCACGGAAAGAACCTTTTGTCTCTTATGTAAAATTGGCGGTCAACGTGTTTTTCGATCGAAACGCTTTACCATACGCGCACATATATCGTTAGTGTGTCGTTCCTTCGATTAAGTTTCAAGAGACATTTTATAATTTTATAAATAACATATTCCTCTACGAGTGCGATACAAAAATCTACTCTATAAATTGAGATTGCTGCGAAACTGATAATTTCATCGAAAGAAAAAATAAAGTCAATTTTATTTCATTTAGAAGATCGAACTTTTTGACTCGACATTTCGCAAGCTCTCGTGATATTTAGATATTTTTCAGCGACCTTCAAGGTGTATTTCACGAAAACGTTTTGACAGAGTTTTCCATCTAATTTTTGAATTGTTTTCGTTCGAATACTTTGTCCTTTACGAAAGATGCAAGGTTTCACTTGCGATACATCTTGGCTATTATACATATATACATGCTGCAGTAACATTTCGTCGGTGTTGACTCGAACGATTTACCTTTCGCATTCAATTATCGCCACATGATTCGAACGGTATCCTTGAAACGCGCTATAAATACAACGATGTAATTTAACCCTTTGCACTTTTCGCATGTTTGTGGTAAATTAGAATGTGGCAATAGAAATGATATGGAATGGTTTATGCATATCATTAAATCACGATCACGTGTCTTAATGAGTTAACAAGAAAATATTGCGAATATTGCGCAAATATTGCGAAATTATGTTATACATATAATTTCTTAATCATAGAAATGTGCAAAATAAGTAAGTACGATCGAATGCTTATTTATTTTTCAGGTAATGCCACTTTCTTTCTTTATTATCAAACCTTATTTTCGAAGACATTGCTCATAATTTTATATTCTTTTTCTTCTCATTTGATTTATTCTCTACCGGCCTAGCTACTTTTCCCCGCCTGGAAGAAAGCAAACGCGTGAAATGGTAAAGTGTCTGTTTGCATGCGTGTATGTGTACACACTTGGTAGAATAATGACAATTTTATTACGTCTGTTATATCGTTGGTTCTATTGAACGTCATTTCTCGTCTTCTTGCGTTGAGACTAATAAAACCGTCGTAAACACAAGTATTGATTCAGTTTAACCATTATCGACAGTAACATTTACCGTTTAATTTACAGCAGCGTCGTAAGTTCTTCGAAACGTCTTGAGAATGCGTGGTCGGCTGTATCCTTTCCATTTCTTCTACTATCCAAACGGAAACGACTCATCCGAAAGATCAACAGGGTCTCTTCTGGAAAACATCTTCCCAACACCAGGATCCGGTCACCTTTGAACAGCAACGATGGTGTTGGATCCGGTATCGCCGGTCTGGTGGTTAGTGATTTATGCTGTTTTGCTGTTGCTGCTGTCGCCATTTGTACTGCTGATGATCGTCTTCTTACCGAATTTTCCAATACTGCTACTCCGTAGAATGTGTTACATACCGATCGAGTCCATATGAAGAATTCGACGAGACAGACACGCGAACGGAAATAACATGAAATCGTTTGCCTTCGCGGAGTCCTCAAGTGCTCGACGTACATTGGCGCACGTCGTAAGAACGATTGTTAAAGAGCAACGATGATAAACGTAAGGTGTACGTTACGTAAAATTTAAACATAATTATATTCGATCGAAAGCGATTATAATGAAAATAAAAATTCATTTACACGATCGATCGACCGAACCCCCAAGATTTCGGGGTAATTATATCGGCCAACGATATTTACGATACGATTCCACACTTTTTATGAGAATTTATGTCTCATAGTTCCTTTGTATTAGATTCGAATTCATTTGAATGTCGGATAAAAACATAGGGAGTATAACGTATATTGTGTACTTTGGGAGTGCATTGCATCACGTTCGCAGTAATCCGTGGAAAATAATCTTTCAAAGAAGAGATTTTTACACTTCGAACAGATTAAATAATATGTACCCGATCTAATTGTACATTGTTGATCGACTATGATTTTTCAAATACGCCAAGGATACTATTGTCGAATAACACGGCATGTTAATTGGCTGACGTTATTTCTAAAATGATTGAAATTATTTCAAATAAGAAGACAAATCGACGAACGAATCTTATCGACGGAGTATTTTCAAATTCTAAATTCGGTGAAGAATGTAAAAGTTTATCGATTTGTTTAATACGTGTGTACCATATCATTACAGGTTTCGAAGATTTGCGTCGTAAGGAACATAAAATACATAATGTATCGCGTGGTTCCTTTAACAGTTTTACGTAATCGATGCCAAGATTTTGCCACGTTTCTTTCGTAGGTACTGTTATAGTACGTTGTAATCCTGACAATGCGATGTGACACAATACTAACGGTATTTTGTAAAAAGTTACGCTCCGTTGCAGCACAAAGTCTTTAGAAAATTTAGGAATCTTGAGAACGTTTCAACTAATATCATAAATTCGAGTTAAATGAGAAATAGGCGTAAAGAATGTGTACTTTATAACATCTCCGTTATATTATTAGATTCTGTGCGGTGAACATAAATAACGTATCGGTATAAATATACTCATTTTTAAGCGAAAGATAATCGATACTATACTAGATGAAATACAAGAATTGATATTGTAATATTGATACAACGTAGACTGCCGTCAAATGCAAAAAATGAAAGTCACATGAAAAATTTTAGTATTACCTCGTTTTCATTAAACGATGAAATGACATTGTTCGTCTCTACTTATTCGATCGAGGTGCTATAGAACTGTGCATTTTTAAAAAAATGTCTCTAACAATTTGGCCACAAGCTAGTCTAACTTTACAATGAACGTATTTTATGATTCGACGTTGAATACGATGTTCAATATTCTATTTCGACGGAAGAATTATCAAGGAATTTTGCGATTGAATGATCCAAAAGTGACTTTTAGTTGACTGCAAAGTATTAAAAAGAAGATAAAATGAGGATTTCTTCTTCGGTCAATCTCCTTCTAGTATTCCTCCCTCACAACGAAATGTTCTACCGAGAACTGCATCGATCACCATTTATTATTCATATCAATAATAAATATCTTATGCCGCTTTATCGAGAAGCATTTATTAAGGAGAAACGAGTTCAGTTTTGTTACTTTTGTTTCACATTGATTACCACTTACGTCGATCATACGGCACAGTTATCGGCGTTAAGTTACTTTCATTGCCTTTTTGCGTTCTCAATTATTGTTTAAGTTACTCGACGCTCGCGTATCGCAAAGATGCTTCGAGGGGGAAGCGTACGACGATTGAGACCACAATTCCACAAAGCTTCACAAATTTTACTCGACTTTCAATCATTCTTTCGAACTCGAAAACTTTTTTCTCTTATGTTCATGGCAAAATTATGCGCTGGCTATTCTGAAAATTTAGGATACTACGCAACATTCTTAACGAAATTATTTCGTTTTCGATTTGTACTTGTCTCATTGTCATGCGTCACAATACGTGATCGAATTACCTTAAATCTTATCCATCGTTCTTCTAACAATTTGCGCTTCTAACAATAGGTTCAATAAAAATTGTACATTTCCACAAATTTTCATTCATAGTTAACCTTTGTGTACTCCGAAATGTGCTCTCACGAAAGTATTCCAATGAAAATTTGATCGTACCTTTCTCACGATGATACGAAGAGGCCAACGTTCTCGACAATCGCCGACGTACCTGTGCGGAATAGAAGAAACGGGAGAGTCCGAGTCCTGTTTCTCGTCGATGTCCTTAAAACTTACACCACCTAGATATCGTAAATGTGAACTAAAATTCCAGTGTATCGCGTGATCGCTCCTGGTTCTTCCAATAGAACGTCGTACACCGTCTATATAACCGTGAGTTCTCGAAGTTGCCGCGGACGTCGTAGTACCTCACGATCCGGGGAGTACTTTCGCCTCCACGGTCAGAACTCGTGGAGTGGGGTGAAGAAGGAGGAAGAGGTGGTGGAAGAGGAAGAGGTAGGACCTGAACCCTAGGACCCGATGGCCGATATATACCACGGGAGTGTGCAGTTCTCTTGCTACTCGGTGTCAGCTTCTCGTCGATCCCTGCCGTATAGGAAACGAGAGCATCGTGCTAACAAAAGGGTGGGGGGAAGACCGATACCGAAAAGGTGAGTGAAACGTGCAGAACGGATTCCTAGATTCTAGTTGTTCCGAAGGATTGTAAAGAATGGGAGAGAGGAGCGAGAGACGAACGTACGCGAAAATCAGGCAATGTGACAATAATAAGTTGACTTCAACTTTTCAAAAATGTTTAGAAACCTCTTCGCTGAAAATTCATCGTACGATAACTCGTAATTTTATTACATCGACCCATACCTGTGAAACGATGAAATTTAGAACGGAATCGATCGAATAATTTACAGACAGAAAAACAAGTGAATTGTGATTTATAAAGATCCTAGGATTAACTTGGCCCTGATACCTTGTTCTCTTCGATCAAGGCGAAGCGCAAGATAATACTCGTATATTCCCCCACGTCATTGGCATTCGTGTTTTTTCTCTCTTTCTTTGGTGTACAATAAAGAGGCGGTCGATTTCTTAAAAAAAACTTTTTTTAATTAACGATGAAAACTGATTAATTCTTCAATCAGTATCCAACATCATTTAACGACACATTGGGTGATAAATTAATTGGGTAACGTAATACTGCACACAATAGATTGACACTTATCGTATCATTTTTAAACGTTGCTCTGTAACCTTTCAAAGAGTTTTGTTCCGACAAGTTCCTATCAAATTTCGCAAAAAGCCACGAGTATTTACATAATTTTTTTAAAATACGCGCCAACTACTTCGTTCGAATGGACTTTGCAGAGAAGAAGAAAGTATCGTTTCTTCATTGTCACGGTATCTATCGATTCTACCATCGATTCCACGTTAGATCGGTATAAGCAATCGATGATTATCCTCACGGTATCGTTATTGATCGTGCTTTACGGAATTTAATTTCGGGTAAAGTAGCGCGCGCTTTTAAATCTCTCGAAGTTAGCATTGCCGATCGCGACACCGCGCCATTGCTCGACGATAAAATCGTTTTACGGCGCGCCACGCTTGAACTTCAGATACCTCCTCGGTATTTTCTCGTTTTTACGCAATGGCAACGCGATCACCGTCTCTTGTACGCCTACGGGAATCTCGCTCCTCTCGTAAAATACGCGCGTGTACGTTCCTACGGCGCACGTGCAGTCCCCTTTTGCATCGCTTTTTCTCGTCTCGTGGCACGTACGACGCCATCAACCTCGGCTTGATACAGACCGTTATCCCCCGTCTGCAGGAATAACGAGCGATGTTACTATAGGTATGCAAGTAGGCAGGCAGGCAGGCAGGCAGGCAGGCAGATAGATAGGCAAATAGATAAATGGATAGGTGCGTCGATGCACGTTCATTGGCGCGAGTACTCCAGGCTTATCCGACGATGATTTCGAACCGTTAATAATTACGAGCAAATAGGATACGTCCAAGCGATTCGATACGTATGCGTAAGTATAACGGGACTGTCGGGCGTTCGATATCGGGTGAGCGTAAATCCACCACCGATTATATCGCGTAGGTTCTAACAAAATCGTATAAAACTCGTTGCTTCACGTTTTACGACGTTTCAATGTCGATTTGTAACCGAACGAAATCAATGTATGATTTACGCCGTAGTATGCAAATATATATGTAGACATGCATATAGGAAGAATAGATAGCACCTATCAATATTTATGGGGCTGTCGTACCAGCTTTAGTTTCATTTTACGATCGAAGATAACTGGTTGTACTTGGATCAATTTTTACTAAACTCAGGAACAAGGTTCAATGGTTTACGAGTTTCGCTAAACTGGTCATCGTACTGTCGTTTCCGGTTAACAGGCATTGGCTAGCTCGAGCGAAGTTCCGGAGAAAAGTTTAGGAAAATTTGAGATAACCGACTAGTTTTGGGGAATATAGTTTCAAGTTACGGAGACTTCGTTCAGACGAAGTAGCAACACTTTCGATATCTCGATCGAAGGACTCGCGTCGAAAGATTTCGTGGAATACGGACAAGAGCATTCTTCTCACAGAGATCGCTTGTATTCCCATAGATGAAGCTGATCGCGATGATAGCGAGCCTACTGTCGACCATGGTGGCGTCTCATCCAGGACTCCTGCGAGTGCCGAAGGTGTACAACGCCGTGATCACGAGCAATCAGAACCTCTCACCGTCAAGAGCGTTCCCAGTGATCCAACCGGTGATCCATCGAACGGCTTTCGGTTACGTGCCGCCATTTTATTACGCCCAGGTCGCGCCTCACCTCGCTGGCCCAGAAATCGTGCACTCGCCTCCGCGCGACAACTCCGAGAAGTTACCAACCAGCACGGAATCGGCGACCGATGCAGCCCCTGCCGAGTCGGAATCTCAACAGGATGACCCAAACTCGACGAAGGAATCGAACGAGGGGAAAAACAACGACGACAACAACGACAACAACGACAACAACGACAACGACGATCAACGAACCAAAGACAAGACCACGCCAGATCAGCAGGACAAAAAAAACGACGAGCAAGTGCCGCTGAGCTTCTATCCCAATTATCGTTCTCTCTATTACGACCCCTATTTTTACGCGTACAACAGTTTCGAGCCCCATCTTCTGCCAGGCACTTACTACGTCGATTATCAGCCGTACGGCGCCATACCGCCGATTCCACCGACTCCGCTCGCCATTGATCATGCCGAGCCTCTCCTACCTGGCTACCACGAAGAGCGAAAGGTCGAGAAGTCGAAGGGCGACGATCGCGACAAGATACCGGACGTCCCGCCGCCACCCGTTCCAACCTCCATGCCCGAGTCCAGCTCTTAATCGTTTGGGATCGTTTCGGTGCTCGCGGTCGCGCGCTATCCGCGTTCTTTTTTGCGATAGGAATTCGTTCGATCTCTTTCGCGGTCCGTTCGATGGACTCGTTCGATATCTCGTCGTCGAATCGTCGAAACGCTCACGAACGCTATGTCACGGTGATCGCCGTTGTCGTGCGCGTTAACGATCGATCGATCGATCGTATTATCGATCCAGTGCGTAACAACGTCCGAGACCGACGGTCGAAAATGTTAGCGAGCGCGGTGCGATCTTGAGGATCTCGTCGTCGGACGTAAAGAGAAAGAGGCGGTAAAAATAAATATTCGTTTACAGGATTACGATCTCTATTACGTATTATATATATATATATATATATTCTTTTTTTATACGACGAAACGAACATTGAAATGAAAATTCTATTTTAATGAATTCTTCGGCTTTGATGTATGCTCAATGACGAAAGAATTTGACCAAATCGATGAACGAACAGCAAATCTTTCGATCCTCCTGCTTGAATGAATAACTTCTCGCTCGTTAGTTTTTTCGAAGTTCGGATTATTTCGAAAGACGCGATATACTTCTACCGTTTGTGTTTCTTTCTTTTCTACGTATCCGCGTAAACGTGTCGATCGACTTGTTAAAACGCTCTCTCATTGCGAATGTGTTTCGAGAAGAGATTAGACGATTCGGAAGACACGCGCGATAAAAGATCGAGTAGACAGCAATTAGTAGTAAGGAGATATAATTTGCGTGTAATTCAGTTTCGAAATTGTCTCCGACGATGTTACGATCACCGAGAAGTTTTCGCTCTCTTCCTCTCCTACTTTTTTTTATCATATCGTACGACGCTCGATCGAATATACGGTTCTTACGTAGTAATAATGCAATGGTTTTGTTACGTTTGTTATCACAATTTTATATTAAAGGTATTCAATATATAAAAATTAAGTTTTTTGACAAAATTATGAGATAACATCTTTACAATCCTCACGAACTTTTCTGACGCCGAAGATTTTTATCACGTACGAGAAGCCTTCGTTCTTGTAGCCTTTCAATTTCAATTTAGCAAATCCATAGCTTCGACCACCAGACTCCAAGTCGACCCTTGCTCTCGTCTTGTTGAATCGTATCGCTTGGACGCAGGTTATACAAATGGGCCCGTTTAATATCACTTCGAAAGACGTTTCGAGGTCCGATGGTCCTTTCAAGCCTAGCAGTAAATTGTGTTGATATACTTGTTTTCCTTTGCATACACCCCACGTTTGATCCTCGATCGCCGTATTCTTCTGAAAATAACAAAATGTCGATCAATCACGAATACAATTTCTTCCCTTCTTCCAACGAGAATAATTTGTGGAGATGTTCGCAGATGTTTCACGATTCGTCGAGTCTCGAGTAAGGCGAATCGTTCGTCTATATGTATCGTTATCGTATACTCACACGTACGAACGAAAGAGCAAAGCAGTTCACTTTAAAACCGATATAAGATAACCTATGATGGAACAATGAAATGTCCATTGCGAGAAACGAAGGCGATCGAACGCTTACATTTAGGTAAACAAATTAATGAATTTCACAGACGATTGTACGGATTTAGCGTATTTTGCGATAATTGAAACAACGTTTCGATCGTGAGGTGCCTTTCTTTGAACATTTTTTATAAACGATTATAAATACTTTTACTTCGTTTTAATTGTAGTTGTAATCTTGAAAAACGTTATACCGAATGTTTATTCCGAATAAAAATCCCGATAAAAAGCACGATCGCCATCTTACCCGAAGAAAAAAAGACGGAGAATAACGCCGCGATGTTATTGCTATCCGAATTTAATCACAAAAGCGTAACTTACGTCGTTGGATGCCTGTAATTTATTTCTGGCGTGATCGTCGTCGTTATCGTAGTCTTCCTGTAAATTCTGTAGAAAGTTGTTCAACGTATTATTCGATATACGATTAATATCTTCCTTCGACTCGTTCTTATTCAACCATTCATCGAAGTTCCGATTCAAATTAGTTAGCGATATCGAGTCGTCTTCCCTTTGAGCGATATTCTTTGACTCCGACGATGTATCGTTATTCCTGCCGTTATAGTCCAAATTGAACCAAGAGTAAGAAACAGCCGGAGACGCTGTAGTGGTAGTCGACGTCGTTGTTGGCGTCGTCGTTGTGGTTGTCGTTGTGGTTGTCGTCGGTGTCGTCGTCGTCGTCTCTTTCGGAGTCACGTTGCTCTTCCATTTCGCATCGAGGGTCTCGTCTTTCTTGTAGCCCGACGTCGGTATGGCGTTATAACGAAACCATTGTGCCCTACTGGTGGACGACGCTACCTCGGCATTGGGATCGTTGTAAACCATCCCGCTCGTCGTCGTAGTAGTCGTAACGTTATTGGCGGCGCCGATCGTCGCCTTGGCGTATCTGTTCGCTATTTCGCGTTGCCTGGCGTAAAATCTGTCCATGACCGCCTTGCGCTGGGCGTAATAATCAGTCGAATTGGCAAAGACGTCGCTGCGTTCTTTCGAATAGTAAAGGTCTCTCCTGGTTCGGCTAGCCTTCTCGCGCGTCTTACCGCCATTGGAAAACCGTTTGCCCTTCGCTGGACGAGAAGCTCTTCGACGATCGCCTTTACTCCCGTCCGACGGCTTACCCTGCTGCTGCTGCTGCTGCTGCTCCTCCGACGTCTTGTCGTGTTCCTTGTCGGTTCGCGACTTCTTCCTGGCGCCGTTCTTGCCGCCTCTGCCGCCATTCGACTTGAATCTCCTATGATGATTCCTCTCGTGAGGAATCTCGTCTTTGGGCCCACGAGGCACCTCCACCCTACCGACGCCTTTGTTGCGTGTGCGCAGAAGGAGGCTCGTAGCTCGATCGTTGCCGTTGAGAACGTTGATGCCGTGCCTATCCAACGGTATCACGTCCTCGTCGACCCCGTGCACGCTCACCGGATCGTCCTTGTCCTTGTTGCTGTCCGGTCTGATGCGAGCCACATGATCCACCGTTCGTTCCAGCGTCTTCTTCTTCGATCCTCGCGGCTGATGATGATACTCCTCGCTCTTGAGGTTCTTGCGCGCCCATTCCGACTCGAAGGCTTTGAAACTGGCCAAGTCCATCTCGCCGAACCCGCCGACGATCCTCTTCGACGTGTCGTTGTGCCGCGTACCGAAGCGTCGTTTTCCACCACCGTTGGAACGCGTGTCGCCGCTAGATTCATCCTCGTCGATCTTCACCGATGTCGAAGTCGTCGAAGTCGTCGAAGTCGTCGATGGCGCCGTCGCGGGCCCCTTGTCCAGGGGGTCGTCGTTGATCCGTTCCTCATCCTTAGACGACCTCGACGATGATGCACGACTCGCGGCAAGAACGAGAACGAGGCAACACGCGACGAAAAACGGACGAACAACGGCGATCCTTCGTGTCGGTCTCATGTCGAACTCGGTCCGTATCCTTGGTACGATCCGATCGTGCCTGCATCGGTCGGCTCAATGGTCGGTCGAAGGGACGGCTGCTGGCGATGCTGACGCTCCCGCCGTCGACGTCGACTATGTAGAATCATCGACTCGAACGGGACTGTTGCTCTTCTTCCTCTTATCGCTCCCCTTCGACGTTCCCTCGGGGTCTTCCCTCGATGACGACGACGACGACGACGACGGGGTGAGGGACCTCTTAGCGCCGTTTACGTCCACACGCTTGCACCAATCTGCCGCGTTTTGCGGCGATCGTCCAGCCAAACGAGAGGGGGAAAAAAAAAGGAAAGAAAGGGAAAGAAACGGCGAAGGGAGAGGAGGGATGGTGAGAGCAAGAAGAGGAGCAAAGCGTGCGCGGTCTCGAATCAATGCCGTCGGTTAAAAACGAGAGATAAGGACCGTTCGTCGAATCGACGATTCGACGAAGGGAGAGCGTCGAATCGAGAGCAGCCGGCTCCAAACGACCGCACGAATTCCATCCTTCCCACGACGAAGAAACGCCTTTGATCCCAGCATCCCGACTGCGTCTACGCTTTCGGCCCTTTTTCTCCCACGGCTTTTATTTCCTTTTCTACGTCGCCGCCCCCTCGCCACGTTTCTTTCTCTCGTTTTTGTCCTCGCGCGTCTGGGACCCGACCGATGCGACTCGTCTTCGTAAGATCGTATTCTAGGAGTTCTTCGAGGCGTTATTCTTTCTCTCTCTCTCTCTCTCTTTGTTTTTTCCCTTACGCCTCCTCTTTTAAAAAGATTAAATTTATCAGCGAAAAGAGGCGGAATTCTTTCTCGTCGAGAAATATGGACGATAGGATTTTTCATAGGAAAAGCTGGAATCGTTTGTTACGGTCGATGTTCGATAGGAATTTATTTGACGCTTCTTTCTTGCTTCTTCGACGGAATTTTTACAAGTTTTACCATTTTTTTCGATATACATTCGTGATGTCCAGCGAACGAGATTCACGTCTGTGCATCGCGCGTTGCTTCTCGACGAGCTTCTATCTCTTCGCGTTACGTCCGTGGTTACGATTAGGCGTTCCCCTACATGGTCAACCCCAGCTCGACCGCTCTCGAGCGTTCCTATGCAAACAGCAGTTATCTCCGTTGCTAGCGCGGGATCCGGTGAGACTCGAAGTAAGAGAGCTTGAATTTTCGAGCGTCCTCCCGAGGCAAATTCAAATTTCGCTACGCTCTACGCTGAGAGGTCTTCGCGATGACATCGAATATCGTGAAATTTCGCATCGACGAAGGGAGGAAAAGCGTTGTCTTCGGTCTCGCGCTATTTCAGATCGAAAGAGTCGATGTCGAGTTATCGTAACGTTGTCGTAACTTTCGGCGAGCTGACCGTAAAAGTAACGTCGAATATTTTAAAGAATTCCTTGCTAAAGTCGATCTTGCCTCCTACCCAAGCGTCAAAGATCGCTTCGTTGATCCTCGTCACGAACAAGCCAATCGTTGACGAAAGACAAAATGGATGAATTTTGTGGAAACTAGATTTTTAATCGCAGACGAGTCTTATGGGATAAAATGCAAAACGAATATCGGGATTTAGACAGGAAGAATAGCTACAAAATATAAAATAGTCTCGAGTACGTGTCAATTTGCGAGCTTGAATCGTCGAAATCTCGATGATTCTCCGTAAACGCATCGCTTACGTCCAGTTACATGAAGTTATCGTTAGATCGCGTCGATCGTAATGGTATCGTCGTCGTTCTCGTCGCTTAGATCTCCGTGCGCATCCTCAGGTTTTTTTATTTCTTTTATCGGCTCCAATTTCGAGTCCAGCTTCTCGATGCCGTCGTCGTCGCTTGCTCCGCCAACGTCGAAGGGTCGCGAAGTCGTTATCGGTGGTGTCGGAGGCTTAGGGATCAGTCCCGGATACTGCGGTCTCAACACGGGATAGATCTAAGAAAAACGAAAGATCGGTCAACAAGGTGATGTTTTCGTAGGCCATCGGGGCGGGAGAACTTTCGAAGGAAACGTTGGATTTACCGTGTTCAATGGAAATCTGTAGTCGTAGATGGGCGGGGCGTAAAAATAATTGTACGTAGGAACGTGAGACATCATGGGTTTGCTGATGTCCCCCAAGATTGCGGTCGGTAATGCGGTCAGATCCGCTTGTATCTGTAAAGAAAAAGAAGAAGAAGAAGAAGAAGAAGAAGAAGAAGAAGTAAGAGTAAACTCCAGATTTGAGTTTACTTTACACCATTTTTACTTTACTTTATTTGTTTGACGGATTTGTGTACGGATCGATAATTCGAGATTTTTTTTACCTGTAGAACGTTGTAGAGGCGATAGGGTGAGTAAGAGTCCTGATAAGCGGCGATTTGAAGATAGGAGGGTGTCTGTGCGTCCATGATCGCGTTCGAATACGCGTAGTTTTCTTCGTTGAACTTCGTAAGCGGCGACGTTCGACTTTCCACCGTCGATGAGAGAACCATCAAGGAAACGAAGATCGACGTTGCGACCTTTGTAACGAAGCGTGGGACGATTTTTTAAAGCAATAAATTAATAGCCGGGTAAATAGGCCAACGAGGATACGGTTCGGAATTGAAATTACGAGTGAACTTGCTTCCTTGATATTAGCTTCGAACGCAGCCAAGATATTTAACGACTCGATAATTTAACTCAAAATAACGAAAGCTATCGCAAAGAGCGAAGTTCGCTTCCGATAGACGACGTATTAAAAAACGCTCGGTAGAGAGCGAAATTAAAAAAATTGTAAGCCACTGTAATTCGAATAGGAATCGACGATGGCCGGATCGATGTAATTTTCAAATCGGTAAAGGAAATCGCCGAGGACGATCTTACCTGCATATTCGCGAGTTCGACCGTCCAGAAGAAAACCATCTGCACTAACTTGAATTTCAGCTCTACGAGCGATTTATATATCCAACTGGAAGAAGTTACTCCCACCCTGCTGAACATCATCATCGGTTGCTTCTTCCTTTTCTCGTCCTTTTTTCTTGTTTTTTTCAAAACTCATCCTTTCTTCCTTCACTCCTACGCGCAATCGCCTGGATTATGCCTTTCTGTCTCTTCGCAAACACCATCTGGTATATTGTCATTCGTTATTGTTATCCTATCGAGACGATGCCACGCGATGCTGAAATTGGTACGACCAATCGAGCTTGAACTTGCACTCACGTACACGTAGGTATGCATCTCCGATCGAACGAACGTTTCCAAAGGGGTTCTACGAAGATACTAAATGGATTTTAGTTCTTATTTACTTATTTTATTTAGTATTATTTACTTCGAGATATTTTTTACTCGTCAAATACTTTTAAGAGTGTTACTTATCTTTCGTTCGATAATCGTGGTCGAATAATTTAAATAAGAAATTCAGTATCGTTTATACTCGTCCTTCGACGCATTTTTAATCCATACGAGAGATAAAAGAATGAAATGAAAAACGAGCGATCCGTGATATTCACCCGAACCGGTTAACATTGACGAATTCGCTTGTTAGATCATAAATAAGAGGCGTGGTCGTCTATCTTCGAACCGCAAATTTGCATTTCTAATATCTGTACCCTACACGGGCGACACGTCAGCCCCTCGCGTTTAGTCGTCATGCCAATCCTTCCAAGAGTTTTAACGATGTTCTTTGGTCTCGTTTAGGGCGTGGCACCTATGATGATCGAATAAATGCAGGAATTAAAGACGAAATCAATACGACGATATTTCGAACAACCGTTGAATTTTTCACTTTAAAAAATGAATCTTCTCATTCCTATTTTCCCAATTTGCGGAGAATCGATCTCCGCGTTGGTCGTGATACATTTTTCTTCCGATCGGTCTTATTCCATATTTATAACCTTTTATTTATAACGCGTCGACGTTCCTCGAGAGCGATTCTAACCGTCAAGAGATCGAATAAAGAAAAATTTGGACAAGAAAATTCGTCGCACCCATGCTGTTTCATCGATCGAAGGATACCTCCGTGACTTCGATACGCGACAAACGTCATCGATGTCGACTAACCGAATAACCTAACGCACGTTTCGATCATCGCCTTCTTATCCTTTTGTGAAAATTGAAGAAGTGATCGACCACGCATCGAAAATTTACGTAGTTACTGTCGCGTAATTAGGATCGTGACATCGAAATATTCGTAAAACCAATCGCCGACCCTGTGCCTCGATAAATTTCCGTCACGATTAACCTCTTCGTTCGATGTAGCGCGCGTACCCTCGACGTCGTCTTCGCCGAAGTCCCGAGGGAATAAAAGATTTTTTTCCAAGAAATTATCGAAGGTCGCCTTATTTCGCCATGAGCGGGATGAACGAAATTAAGAGGCAGGATTCCGTCGAAGACGTCCCAGGCATACCGCGATCAATTAACGATCCTGGAATTTCTATCGTTTCTCGGTACGTACGTATCTTTCGCATTTCGATGCAATTAATGTCTCCTTCCAGCTGCGTCGTTCGTTTCTCGTATAAAAATGTTCGATGGTAAGGTCCTTCGCTTAAGGCTATTTAACGACGGCAATAACAAATTGATCGTACGCCAGTACAACGCGATTCGATCTTCCTCCGCCATGGTGGAATTTTCTTTACGTTTGCGGCGATCGAACGAATTTAAGAAACGATTCGTCATCCTTTTCGCTTCCAGTTTTACATCGATCGTTGAAATCGCCGAGAATGCCGAGACGTCGAACATCGATGCGACCGTGGATCGTAACGATCAAGATCGTCGTGCTTCTGCCGTTCCATCCTGCACGGATTCGACGAAGGATCGAACCGATTGCCCTCTCATCGACGCTCTCTCCAGGTATTATCCTCCACCCTTCGTCCGTTTTCTTTCTCTTTGTTTATCGAGCTCTTCGCGAAAACCTTCGGCAAGGACGAGAGCTTATTCGAGCACTCGAGTGTTCGTTTCGTCGTTGAGTTTGCGTTCGAAGGAACGAAAGTGGTTTTTGCGAGATGGACGTTTATCGGAAACGGGAAAACTTTCGGGTTCCTATCGGCACGGGGGAAAAAGATTATTTTTGTAAGAAACGCAGGAGAGTAAACACGACGATATAATCGTACAGATAGAGCGCGTGTTTTTTGCGAGCGCGCTCGATTTATCGTTCATCGTCGACGCATTGGGTCTTCGCGGCGATGCCATTGCTATGTTCATCACGAACACTCGAATCGTCCTTTATCTCCATTCAGAATTCGTCGTACCAAATTGTTTTGATAAATTCGTAGCCTTCCTAGGGTACGACGCTGTTTTATTATGCGCGCACGCGAAAGGATCTTTCCTTCTTTCCTGTTTCACTAAATATTTGAATATTCGCTGCGGCAGTCCCGGTACGAATTACAATGGAAGTTCATTTCCGCATAATTTTCGTAAGATCAGCCTCGTCGAATATAATTTTCGACTCGATTTCGCAGAAACGGAACGAACGACGTCGTGTCTTTTTCACTGTAAAAATAAACTTTCGAGACGACTCAAAAATACAAAAAAGAAAAAAATTAAATTGAGCGTATAATGATATTCGTACTAAACGACTTTGAATTTGAAATTTGAAAATGTGTCCCAAAAATGGGACAGTGGAGGACGATGGATTAAACTCGAAACTTTTATTTTATCGAAAGAAAAAGAAAGTCTGGAAGATTCTTCTAAATTATTAAAAAAAATGCCCAGTTGGATTAGAACGGTAAGAAAAATCGCTTCGCGAATGAATTAGTTGATCATCTTTATCCAGAAAAGTCACGACGACGTACTTTTCGTCAGAAAGGAGAAAAAAAATCGCTCTACACCTATTTGTTAAGAAAGTACTCCATCGACACTCGAATTATCTGCGCTCGTGAAAGAACACCGCAGTGGGAGCCAAGGGGCAAGCGGTTGTTTACTCTCCTTTCGAGTCGACTGCCTCTCCATTAACATTTCTCGCGACACTTAAGTACGAATTATCCGCACGCTATGCCTCGCGCACGCACAGCAACTAAAACCTAGTGTCGTTTCTCATTCGATTATTACCACGACGTAAGAAAGATTCCATGGAAACGTCGAACTTATCGAGAGTCCATCGGATCCTGCATTGTTAAAAATTCTCCAAGAAATTCGCCAACGAAAAGAAACCACAAAAAAAGAGGACCAACGAACGACCCTAAAGGAGCCTCCGCACACACACACAAAATTGTCATACCGCTTCTATTTATTCTCCACTTTCAATACCAACGAGCAAAACGCGATCGCGAATCTCGTCCTTTTCTACCAAGAAATTCCAACGAAACGATCGCGCGTTCGCCGTGGAATTGCATCTAGGCCCTCTATCCTTCGAAAGGATCCTCGTTGTCATCGTAGTCTTCGTTCGCAGATGAAAATAAAATTATTCGCCTGGACGAAGACGCGCGGAAGCGCGACCCGTGGACCAGTTTGAATCGGGCCGCCCTTTCGTCGGCAAATCGATATGAGGCACCGAGCAGCCTGGTCGTGAGGCGTCGACTACCATCGTGGATGTTCGCACGTTCGACCGTGCGGTAATCAATCTGTTGGGTGGCGGTGCGCGCACCCATGGCAGCCGATGGTATCCTTCTCATCAACAAGTGCCGCATAAGATCGACTACAAAGGCGACGACGACGACGACGACGACGACGACGACTACGACGACAATGACGTCCATCACGACGTCAACGACGACGATTTCGCGGGAGGATCGCTCGTTCGTCGCGGAGTGTACTTCGAGTCTGTGCGCGTGGTGAGCGAGAAGACGTCGGCCTGTCCGTCGAGCATGCGTTGTCCTCTGGCCAATCCTTCGACGAAGGACGCATCGAGCCTCTCGCGTCCGTCGCGCTTTTCTTTCTCTCTTTCTTCTCCGTCACTGTCGTCTTTATCGTTTCTCCGAGGCTTTCTCCCATCGAACGTAAGCTTTCCTTCCATTTCGCGCCGAAATTCATCCTCGCGCACTATTAATAACGCGTACGCCCTTGTCACGCGAGTGCGCGAGCTTCGCTGGTGCTGATCGGTCGGTGATCTTTTTCCCGTGACAGCGCAAGGATACGAGAGGACGATGAACTCGGCTTGACGCGTCGTCGTCGTCTTTCTTCTCGCCGCTGTTGAAAAAGTGACGTCGTTATTTTCAACGAGCGACGAAGGATACGATGCGAGACCGTACGTGACGACAATGACGACAATAATGACGACGACGACGACGACGACGATGATTTCGCGGGAGGATCGCTCGTTCGTCGCGGAGTGTACTTCGTGTCCGTGCGCGTGGTGAGCGAGAAGACGTCGGTCGAGCATGCGTTGTCCTTTCGCCAATCCTTCGAGGAAGGACGCATCGAGCCTCTCGCGTCCGTCGCGCTTTTCTTTCTCTCTATTTTCTCCCATCGTCATTTCTCCGAGGCTTTCTTTCATCGAACGTAAGCTTTCGTTCGATTTCGCGCCGGAATTCATCCTCGCGCACTATTAATAACGCCTTCGTCGTTCACCGTGTGTTACGAGAGTGCGCGAGCGAAAAGGTCGGTGATCTTTTTGCCGTGATAGCGCAAGGATACGAGAGGACGATGAACTCGGTCTGACTCGTCGTCGATATCGTTATTTCGAACGAACAGTGATAAAGGACGTCGTAAGGCGTAAGACAAATAAGGTCGTGACGATCTTCCACGAATTTCGATAGTTCCAGAGTATTCGAACGCGTTCGAAATGGGAGGCTGCTTCGGCGAATTCTCGCGCGTTCACGCCGCCTAGAGAAATAAGTGATCGCACTTTAAATCGCGTGTTTCACGATTCCGCTTTGGATCGTGGAAAAGAAAGAATTTCGTTGACACGAGGTCGATCGCGAGTGAATCGAGTCGCGTGCGTGCGAAATGATTTTTCTCGTTGCCTTTGAACTATTGGTTGTTCGGAAAGTAACTTTGTTTTCTCGACAGTTTTTCATAAAAACAACATAAAAGATAACTTTTTTTCATTAAAAAAAAACCAAATTACTTTCCGAGCAACCTAATATATCGTATACTTCTTGGCAGAGGTTTCTTTAGTTCGATGGTTCTCTAATCTTCGAAAGATTCGGATTTTCTAGGACACGTTACGTTCGATAATCGATCGAGTAAAAATGACGAACGAACGTATCTCTTAACGACGTAAGAAATAATTGGCGAGATCCTAAGACTAGCATTGGTGAAATCGTTAATGATATCCGCTTGGTCGGCGAAGTGTTAACACACGCTGCGTACGAGTCACGAGATATCTCGTGCATTACGAACCGAAATTTACTATCTTGCTAATCGTTTGTGGCGTTCCAAGCGATTCCACCCTTCGCTCGTTTCGACGGGAGAGTCGGCGCTAAAGTTTCGTAACGAGAAACTCGCGAAATAAAGGTTAAACGTAACGCGGAATATCCGACGTGCGGCGTAATTTACTCGCGTTGGCGGAGGTCGGGTTCGCGTTGTCTGCCACGACGTATTCGACATTTCTCAAGTACGATTTGGAAATTCTCGAGAATTCGCGAGATCGAAGATATGGTCGAACGGATAGGCGATCGTGTCGCACGACGCTCGCATCACTTTAAACGATACGGTTCTCGTGAATTTATTCGCCACGCGATCGACGAATCAAACTTATCGTCACGATATTTATACGTCACGAGATATCCACGCTGTTACTTCCAATGTCTCTCTTTGCACGTTCCATTTCGTACGAGTCAATGACTACTTGTTGATTTCGATTCCTTGCCATTTCACTGGATCGATTTCGTTTTATTATAATTTTGATTCGATCTGCCATTCGTCTTCTTCGTTTCTTCGCGCGCCCTTTAATAGTACCGTCTAAAAAAGGAATAAAGGAACGAAATAATTATCCCGCGTACGAACGAAAAATTTCTACACTCGGTTTTAATACGGATTTAGTGTAAAAAATCCGTGATTTGTCGCCGGGCAGTCTATTAAAAGAAACCGGCTAGCTTTTGTCACGCGAGAAAGCAAAATCATATTTTTTTCGTTCGATAGTACGAGCCAGCGATGTCTTTATTTCACAAATTCGCGATTTATGCTTGGATGATCTGAAATAGAAATATCGAAACCGCGAGAAACGCTTGACGGAAGAATACGCGGACGTCGATTAGCATCCAAGGGAAAGAAAGAGAGAGGAAAATGTGGAGATCGGCGAAACCAGGAAATCTACCAAAAATGCGTCCTCGTCTTGTGCCCATTAACTTACAAGAACGTACACCGAATAGAGATTTTCAGCGATATTATTTCCATCGTAAATAACAATTCGCGTGCCAGGTGTCATTTTGCAACGCGGTCAGCTGTTTCTCGTAATTCATTCGGTTAAGATCTCGCGAACGGGTCTCTCTTCAGCGGCGAATATGAAAGTACGTCTCGCGGAAATATATGTGCGTATTGTACGCGTTTTGGCAAACGATTCGTTAATTTTCCTCGCGTTTAATTAGCTTGGGGAAAAAGTATTGCGCGTTAAACCGTACTAATCCATATTCGTACTAATCGACTTTGAGTTTGAAATTTGAAAATGTGTCCCAAAAATGGGACTTTGGCGAATAATGGGTTAAAATCATTACAACTTATTACATTTATTATTAATTTTATTTTGTAGTCAACGTAAAAAAAATTCATTATTTAACAAAAAATGCATAGCGGAAAGTTCGTGCCGATTTTGAAGAAAAAACAATTAATTATATAATATATATAATAAAAAAATATAATATAAATAATAAAATAATAAATAAATTTTAAAAAAATCGAAAATAGGCAGGAATTTTCCGAACAACCCAATAAAACGATAGGTTCAGCTTGACCGATAAACGACGACCGATAAGCAACGAAACGTACAACCTACGACTTCCGCGTGGTGGAAATCGATCGCTCGAAAAACGATTTGCCGCTCGAAATCGGCGATTTCGTTATCCAAAGGACGTTCGAAAAGTGGTGCGGTTTTTGGAAACTGAGCGCCGCTTATAAATAGAATCGCCTCGTGCGTCCGTCCGTCCGTCCTTTCGTGCATGCGTGCGTGCGTGAATGCGCGCGCCCACCGCTTCTCCGCTGCCTTTAACACAGTTTTGGCAGCGGGAAAACGTCAAACCGGCTCAGAATTGCGAGCCGCGTGGATCGAGTCGCGAATTTCATTTTCGCGTTCGCTCGCGATCGGATCGTGAGACGTCGTCCGCGTCGTTATCGTCGTCCTTACCGTCGTTGTCGTCGACAATTATCGACAGTGTGAAAAGTATTTTCTTATTTTCTTTCTCTCGCGTCCTTCGGCTTCCCCCGTCGTATTCTTAGTTTCGTTTACGCGCAGGCCGATCGTCGCTTGCGAGTCCTCGCAAAAACTCAAGGACGATTTCGATCGTTCGTCTACTCGTTAGGTGCGTCGTTTGCAATTGGACGATAGCGACGTGAAGGTGGTGCTGGCTGAACGGCAATACGAAGAATTTCTTTGAAGAAAGGAACGAGCACGAGAGCGATGAAGAGCACGATGGAGAGACACGACAAGGAGAATCAACGGCCGACGGAGGGACAGACGATACCAGCCGAGGATACGCAGGATCTTCAGGACGAGGAAGAGTAATGATCGATATTGATTCGTATTAAGATCGATTCGAATACGAGAAAGGGAAATTGTGGGCTTTGTTAGAGTTATCGAGATAAATTAGCGTTGAAATGAAATTTCAAATTATCGTGCAGCTTGTCGTTGGTTAACGGTTTCTATTGACGTCTATTGTATCGGCGATAACGAGTCTCTTGGGTCGATTCGCGATACAATACTCTTATACTACCGTTGGA
>JAITYT010000090.1:1667305-1679128 GCA_025433975.1 Liostenogaster flavolineata | reverse complement strand
TTTTTTTTTTTTTCGAAATTTGTAAAATTATTACCACGACTTTCTTCTCGATACGTTCCAACGTTCTAATGTACTTTGACGTTTGAAAGATTGCAAGCGTGACAGATTTAGCATGATAACATACATCGACACGAGTCGAATCGACGACAATTTCAAGCTAAATCGATAATTTATTAGTTACGAAATTCTGTCGATACTTAAATAATAATTCTTGTCGTAACCGAATCAATTCGCTGGGTAATCCTCGAGGACTTACCTTCTCGATGTCGAACGAGCTTACGTTAGCTCGATTCGTGACTTTGGAGCCGCATTCGCGAGAGCGATCGAAGAAAAGATGAAAAAATGTTCTCGTCTGAAAGAAACTCGTTTCCTTTCAGCTTCGTTCGAGTAACGCTCCGCTCTTGACCCGATAGGATTTTACCTTTGTTAAATCATCCGTCAAACGTATAGGCTGATCTAAAAATAGTATCGAAGAGTTAACAGGGCCACGCGGTATTTATGATAATGTCAGTTGACGTATGCAATTTTCGAATCGATCTGCGTGACTTCCCTGATTAAAAAAAAGGGTTATTTCGGCGGTTTAGTCGAGTTTCCTCGTACATGCCGATAACACACTCGTGTTTAATGGATTCTCGTAGTTCTCGAGGAAATAGCTTCGAAACCGCGCAATAGTGCTTGCGGCACGCGATTTTCAAACTCTCGATTATCCCTCAAAACGGGACTAAGGGAGATCGTTGACGGACGCCATCGATGTTAGTTATCGAAGTTGATCTCGATGAGGCGCGATTTAACGAATTCCATGATAATCGAAGAGCGTAAACGCGAATCGTCCGATCGATCGTGGCTCGCACTCGTGCGCTTTGCATAATATTTTCGATCGTTGGCAACTGCTCTCGACGTAAATGACTTGTAGGATTGGACTGCTTTACGCTTAGCCTGCGAAGAGCGCGGAACATTGACCTCCTACCAGACCGCGAAGTTACGTTCGATCCGAGTGGCTCGACAAGGAAACGAGACCTTTTCGATCGCTCTGTACGTTTCGTAGAAATGTCGAGTAGGACGTAAGATGCAAACTTCACGGCAGTGAAAGATAGAAACACACAATTTTTTCTAATCCACAATGTCTTCGTTTACCATTACGCGACGAACGATTTCGCTCTCTCCTCGTCTAAAATTGTTAAAATTGCTAAATTTTGCAATTTTGCTAAAAAAATTGATCGTAAAATCGTCGTTATCGTCTTTCTCGTACTCGCGCGGTTATTCGTGATGTTATTTTAGATCGTTCGATCCTTGTCCAGCCTAGAAAAATCGACCTTGACGTTCCTACGATCTAGACACTGGTAACTAAAGACTAGTAACGTCAATTCTAATCTCAAAGACGCTGATTAATTGTAACCAACCGATGATACGAGATTCTGATCGATATCACTTCCGCCAATATTGGCGCAGTGCCAATGGCGATTCATCGATGTCCAGTGACGCTGTCCCGTCGTCTTGGAAATAACGTTCGACTCGCCTTGCAATTTATTTTTTTTTGGTTGATTCGTATCTTGCTAACGTGCTCGTTTTTAGCGCTTAATAGAGGATAAGATTATAAGAGGAAGAGAAGCCGAAGGAAAAGAGAACACGCGTCTATCGATCTGAGAAACGTTCAAAGGAACGATTTATAGTTCATAGATCAATGTTTCTTCGGGGAAATGTTGGATGTAAAGAAAAATGTTTATTCATCGAACCCCCTAGCATTTAATCGCTCTCTAATTTTTACGCGTTGTCGCGCAACTTGTATATAATTCTGTCGTTTTATTTGTTATCCCAGTGCAATTTCACCCAGTAATAAGACCGTAGACGATGTTATAAACGACGGACTTCTGGAAAAACTTAGAAACGTCGCGACGAAGACGCAGGAAGGCTATGAAGCCTCCAGAACCATCACGACCAAGATACTCGCACGCGTCACTTCCGCAGGTAATTTACTTTTACTTGTATTTCGATTGTCAAATTTAAACGTAGAACTTGGAACGATAACGATCGTTTAAATTGCGCATAGATAGGATATAGCGCGACGTACGTACGTTTCTTTTCGTGGCGCGATTAACGCTACGTTCACGGATGAATCGTAAATTTTCTAACAAAGTTTCAAGGAAGTCGATACGGGCTAGACACCCCGTGGGGGTGAATTCGTGCCATCGGGAACTTTATTTTTAGCAGCACGCTAACTTATACGTATATACTCACGTGAAATTAATCGCCGTAAAAGTGCTGTGCTTTGCTTCATGACGATCATACCGATTTGATACGAAACGTATGGGTGTCTTAAATTGCTCGCCGTTTCGAGGTGATCGATACTTCGCAGATGATACAGACTGGAGCGAGAATACAACAGAGCTGTCTCGTGCACTTCGTTTTGAAGAAATTTTGAAAAGTAAAAAAAAAGAAAAGAAAACGAAATCGAGCGAGATAAAATTCGTAAATACTTCGATCGGATTGATCGAAGATCGACGAGTAAAAAATAACGAATCCTTGTAAATTGGCGTATATCTCCTTGTCTTTTCTTAAATCCAGGACTTCTCGTGTTATTTCCTTGACACGAACGCGTTTCTTAATATAACTCGGATTTCTATGGAAGAGAGTCCGGCACTGATAAATTGGTCGAGATTACGTTTAAAAAGTCCGCGAGATATTCCCACGAACGTTTATTTACGTTAGAAATTATTCGTGTAATACTATATATTTCAGCGATCTCGTTTTGCATCGCTGACAATCCGTTATGTTTTTACGTAAAAATTCGTTATATATTTAACGACGGTATGTTTCATTCGTTAAAAATAAAAAATGCAGTCGCCTCGAGTGGAACGATAATTCTCGATACGATGAAGATATTAACCGGTAGCGTGACAAATAACGCGCGCTTTGGTAAACGTCTTAATAATTTGAATCGCGATGTTTAACGCGTTGCTTGTTTCGAATCCTTGCTTTATCTTAAGATATACACGGAGGAAGTGCTAGCACGGTAATAGCTACGCGCGTCATTGTGCTTCTATAAAACATAGGTAACAAAATTGTGAAATTGAAATCCAGGTCACGTACGATAGATATATTTATGCGTGTAAAAACGTCTCTGTTCGAGTTTATACGTCTATTAGCTCGTCTAAATCTGCGATTAATACAACGAACCTCCATTCGCAAGGTGTACGTGCCTTTAACCATAAAAAGAAATAAAAAGTTTATAATAAATTCAAGTCTGAATTAACATTTTCTACGAAATATTTCGATACACGATTTCGAATGCGCAGTTACGTCTCTACCGAACCTACTCTATCGATCGAGACAATACGGATTCGTTATTTATTAATGAAACGAGCAATTATCCGTCGCTCGATGCTTCGATCGTTTTACGTCGTCGTAGCGAAAACTAATCGGTATCTACGTCGGCTATTCGGAGTCCATACTCTGAGAACTATTTCACTATCCACTCGAATCTTCGGATGACTCTCAAACAGGTGTGCAAACGGTACGTTCGGTCGGCGTCATTCGTTATTTTTGAGAAGCGGTATCAAAAATATGGCGCTATGGCAGTTACGTAAGGTAGTCGGACTGACAGATACGCTGGCAATCATCCAGAAAACTACTAATCACGTTGGTACGGGCTATTCCACGTCAAACACGATACGTATTTATTTCATATTTTTGAATTCTCTTGAATTATGCGACGATCCATGCCTATTGTTACTCGATAGGAGGTAATTCCCCTTTCGGCTGTATTTTCTTTCGTATCGTTCGTATTCAGCGCGTCAAGGACCTCAGGCAATACCTACAAAAGAAAGTGAAAGTTCGACTTTTCAATTTTTTATCACTTTTTCACCTCCGGAAACGCGATCGCAGGTGCAACGATATTCGTCTCGACGATAACACGTGACGTATCGCGTGTATCGATTGATGGTTTACAGTGCCGTAACGACTGGCCGTAAAAGCAACGACGGATGTCCTGGTAAGTTCCAGGATAGGCTATAGAAAGAAGGGTTTAACACAAGTAAACTCGATTTGAGCGAAACAACGAAAAAAGGAAAATGGCGAAAGAGCGACGCATCTTGGCGATCGCGCGACAAGGACCTTCGTTCCTGGCCGATACTTACGTACGATATGTAACGATGTACATGGCAATAGCGTATGGTCTGTGCGATGCAACGTGACTCCAATCGGTAAAAAGCATTGGTACGTCGCACGTGTTGTCGTCGCCATTGGCGATAGAGAAGAGGAATAAATGTGCGCCAGTCGTTCAACCAGTACCGCCGGCATCCTCCTCCGATTTTTTGTTTCCACGTCGTACAACGAGTGTCTGATACGGATCGCGTTGGATCGTTTGGTAATTTCGCTCGCAAAGAAGGATAATTAACGCCGATGATAACGGTTTCCATTCGCTGATTAAATATAATAAATAACGCAAGAGGAAATTATGGAGAGTGCGAAGAGCTACGATTTTTTGTACGATGCCAAATCGGAGGATTGCAAAGATCGGTCGAAGAGAAACGAGGCTTGGAAAGAGATTTTTAAAGAAATACGACAAGTTAGCCATGGATTTGATAATTTCGCTCGCAAAGAAGGATAATTAACGCCTATGGTAACGGTTTCCATTCACTGGTTAAATATATTAATAATGCAAGAGAAAATTGTCGAAAGTACAAAGCGCTATTACTTCTTGCACGATGCCAAATCGAGGGATTGCAAAGATCAGTCGAAGAGAAAAGAAGCTTGAAAAAGATTTCTAAAGAACTTGATACAAGTTAGCGATGAATTTTTAGCGAAAGATAATTAACGTTCTTTCAACTGCGCGTTGATCGTTAAGCGAATATTTCAAAAAGGCGTCGCACGAAAAGCGTCCAGGCGGTCACGAAAAGGACACCATGGACATAGGAATCGCAGATGTTGTTTTTACCGCCCCATATGGCAACGAGGTCGGTCTCAACGATATACGATAGCATTCGGGCTTCCAAAATCGCGGACGACGAGGAACGATTCTCGCGTTACGGTGGAACGACTTCCGTTACCGAAAACACGGACACGTTTGCCATCGTCGACGCTGCCAAATCTGTCGCGGAGAAAGCAGCGACTGAAAACTTCACGATTCCTTCCAGTAAGTTGCGCTATAGTATGAAGAATGCGCGAAAAGTAAACAAATACGTGAATGGAATCTCCATCGAATACGATGCAAGCGATGGAACACGAAGCGCAGAAGTATTTCGCGATAGCACGGATCAGAAGAAAAGAGGAATATCGAGGACTCGTTGGGCTCGATGGATATGGTTTTTCCGAGCATGGGTAGGTCCAACGTTTGCGAAAATCTATGCAAGGCGGAATTTAGTCAAGTTGAGTGGCAAGATTTTTCTGCTTCTTAAAATCGATCGACAATAGAGAGACAAAGCAGTGCTGGAAGTTGTCTCCACAGTTAGAACGATTCTAGAGAGTCGATCAACAAGAAGAAGAATTTGAAGGAAATCCTACGGATACGAGAACGTGTCGTTGATCCTCAATTGAACATTCCTCGACTTTAGATCTTTTTAACGATAGTTTTACGTAACCCGTTATATCTGAATATTATGCGTGTCTTTACTTACAAAATGACTTTAATGTATAGTAATAAATTTCAAGCAATGAATTTCTCTGTACGACTTAATGGCGAAAAATCGTAAATTCGTCGTATACGAACACACGATCGATGCACGAATAAAGGCTACGTTTTGCTATCTTGGCCAATTAGAATCGCGTTGCACCGCGAAACGCGAGACACCTCTATCCATGGTCCTACGGTCGTTACGTCGACGATCGTACGGTAGTATGCGGTAGAGAACGTAAATCGTTAACCTTTGCGCACCCTCGTCACTCGTCGGAATTTCTTTCTTTGCGTGTCTCGTTTCGTTTGCGCGTCCGTCCGTCCGTCCCTTGCGTTGACAGGTCGCGTCTTTGTTCCCTCGTAGCGACTCGAACGGTAAAAACATTGTAAATCACTCGTACATTCTTTGGCACGAATTGATAAAAATTAAGACGATCCGACAAAATCCGGTTTTGCAGAAACGTTTCCATTATCCTTGCTGATCTTGCAAGGCTACGCGATTGATCTTGAGCCAGTAGATAAGCGCAATTTTTAACATTGAAAAAATAGACAAAACGGATCAGCCTTCGTCGATTCCATAAATTTTAGTAGGCGGACAAATAGCCGATCGAGTATTTTACGTGCGACCGCATTCTCGCGAATCCGTCGACTTGGCACGAGCTCTCGAATGATAGGGCACTGTCTGCTTTTTCGTGGATAATGTCCATGGCATTGGCACGGATTGGCCGAATGTCAAGTCTGAAACAGGAGCCTCGAATCTCGCCAATCTGTTAGTTACAAGTTACTCGTATTTGTTGGAAATTATGATTGTCGCGGTGACGATGTAAACCCATTGTTATATCCGAACATTTGTCGCGCACATACTCACGTACCGATGAGCGCTAATGTTTCTCAACGAGGTAACGGAAACCTTGCCAAATTAAATCGCATGATCGATCTTGGTACTCGGAACGAATCGCGCTAGCTTTGATATTCTTGGGAGATACGTAAAAACAATAAAAATTCTACGATCTTTGCGATTGATTTTTGATCAATCCCAATGCAAATTCAGGCGAGAAGACTGTCGAGAAAATTAATTTTTAATTTAAAAAAATGTACTATCCTCTGATTGCAATAATCTCTTTGTCTTGAGAAACGCCTGAAAATGATGTATCTACCTTGTGTTTTCAGAGAGGCGAGTACGCGAACGCACTTTGGAAAAAATATGCCGCAAAAATTCAGAGGCTTTCGAGATCTTTCTTGCCACTTTGGAAGTAAGTAACGCACGATCGAAATCATATCTTTCGCATCATTATGTTGCTTTACCTTTTAATACGACGGAGTCGTACAGTCATCGAGGTCGGTTACGGCGAACGTTTGTATTTTATAAATGCCTTTATATAGAGCCATCGCGAGGTCGTCGAGTTCTTAAGGTACTTGGCGAACGTAATTAGGCGTACGAGTGATCGCAGTGATTCCACGTAAATCGAAAGTGTCGCCTGCCTATCTATGGACCGTCTTCCGTTTTCGATTCTCGTTATTAATTTCGTTTTCTCTCGCATAATTTTATGACGATTGAGGCACGTGTATCGGATTCGATAAATCTTTTTTTTTTTCGTTAACGTGTAGATAGGAGCACGTGATAGGAACTGATCACGGTACGATAGAAATCACTGCTCTATTCAACGCGTTAAACTCTTTTACGTACTGTCGTCATTGTAATAACGAAGAGAAAAGTGGTAACGAAATTCGGAGGGAGAAAGGGAAGCGACATTGTTGACGAACAAGGTCGTGGCAAACTCTCTATCTAGATAATAACTTTTGGATTTCTTCTCGTTCGAGACAAGTTTAATGGTAGTTGAAATGAAGCCAACGGGCATTCGTTTGACTCTTTTGAAAGACGAACGAAAATTAATTATGAAGTTTCTAATATTAACTAAAATTGATTTCTTCTTCTGCGTTGTCTCCGTTGTTTGCTCCAAGTTTTTCTTCCAATCTCGTTTGCCATCTCTTGCTTCGAACGAGAAACGCAATTAAGCGTCGATGGTACCGGATTCATATTTTTTTCGAATGCGAATCAGAATTTCGAAATAAAAACATCAGACGAAATCACTTATGTAATAAGCGAATTGTAAGATCGGAAACACTTTACGACTCCGATATTTTTTCTTTCAGAACTCGAAAGATCACATAACGAATTGCAGTGTCATGGGAATTTTGCACGAATGCATATCACCAAAAATTACCAAGGGGAAGTCGAAAGGAACCAAGCACAAAAGCGTAACAAGTAATAATAATAATCTCTGAAACTGAGGAGAAAGTCAAGTTAAATTGTCCGGTCAACGAACGTTATTGCAGTCCAATGATTCCGCGTGATACTTATAAAAACGAATAAATTTTCCGGCGTTCGATCAAACCCGACTTTTTCTACTTAAAATTGCTCCAACGAAAAGAAGAATAACCTGATTTTTCTCAATGAAGTGATCCGTGACGCATTCGTATACCAATTTCTAACTTTTTTTTTTTCTTTCGACGTTCATCTATTCGTTATGCCAGTGAAAGACTATCGATTTAATCCGTTATATGCTTTTTCGTTTCCCCTCAGAAAATAACAGTCGAATGGCGGTGATTCAATTAATCAACTTGGGAATCACCCAAATCCTAGTTAAGCTGCTAATTAACTTGCAGTACGCGGATTGCACGACGAACGAAGTGCTCATGCAGGAGCTACTGTGGATATTAGGACAGGTAACGATATTTCCTTCATTTTGATAAGGTCGAACTACTCGAAGCTAATTTTATTCGCGCGTGCATGTTTCGTTCGTACGAACGAATATCAATGGCAATGATGAAAGGAGCGGTTATACGAAAAGGTGCGCGTACCTAATCATGATATGCTCTTTGAAATATTCGGTCGTAGGTTGCCCAAAGAGATCAGAAGTTTGCGATGAAGGTGAAGTTACTGAATTCCATTAAAGTATTTCACTCGCTCCTTCAACAGAATTACAACAATGGCAAGGCGTTACTACCTTTACTATTGATCGTGAAGAGTCTCGCCAAGAATTGTAAGCTATCTTTTCATGGTCCTTCCTAATAACCTTCGAAATTTCATTAGTACGGCGATCATTATTGAAAAGAGGAGGGAGAAAAATAAAAAGAAAAGAAATAGAAACAAGTAAATCATTCACTCTTAACGAAAATCTAACTTTCGCGTACAGCCTTCTCTCAGCAAGTTTTATTGAGGGATGGTATTACCAGTACCTTCGAGAAAACGTTCGTCTGCGTTGGTTTTACGCCGCACCTGAGGCTGAGGACACTGCTCGAATGCTTCAAATATTTCACGACAAGCAGTATGTTCTCCTTTTATTTGCGATATTAAATGATTTATCTACCTTTCCGTTTGGCTTCTCTCTCGGCTTCCTTCATATCTATTTTTCTTTTTTTACGATGTATCTGCACAATATATTAATGTCGTTTTGCCATTACGTACGTACACGCATAAATACATTTTAAGTAGACGAGAATTATGGCTTTGCAGTCGTCACGTTCATTCGCTTTGTTACGATTCAGTTTAAGACGTTCACGAGTTTAAGTTTGGTGTTATTTGAGTACACGTCGACGATTTATGCACGCATAGCGACATCGACCTATTTTTGGTGGTACTTCCCGATCGTCGTCGCGTAACGTCGTCACATACCGAATAATTCCTACTTTTATCGCAGGATTATGTTGTACCAAGTTCGTGAAAGTGGGCATGGTTTACCTGATGATGCGAATCTTCGAACGGTGGGAGAGATTCGATGGACAGATCAGGCTGAAAATATGTAATTACGCGTTGAACACGTTGCAGCACCTTTGCGTCATAAGTAAGTTCCATTTGCCACGTGTGCACGTTAGCCGTAATATGCAATGCGAATTCTCGTAATCGTTTACGCCAGCTATTTATCCACTTTTTGCCATTATAAGGCGCGATAGAGATATTTTTTACTTTCGCAAGTACACACACACACACACACACACACACACACATATATATATACGATTTTTTCTTTCAAACGAGATTTCCACTTCGTCATTTTTTTTTAAAGCGACATACATCGCGTTTATTCTGGCATTATGCATGCTAATGGACTTTCAACGAAGAGCTTTAATGTGCCGAGTGTCGTGACAGATTTATCGAGATTAAAAATGGAAGTACAACGCAGAAAACGAATAACACGTGTATAATCATATACGCTTGACGAGAACATATATATTCTATTATCGTATGCTATTTTTTGTCGCAAGCATCGCTTTTTATCACGCTGTAGATAAAACAAGAGCGATGCAATGGACAAGTGTCGTAACGAGCATCGTGCCTTTCGCGATATGTGAAACATCGAATCGTACGTGTAGGATAAAGCGTCGGATAAACACTAAACAGACGTAATATTCTCACGACGTAAATTTAGAAAAAATAATACAAATAAGCATTCCGTTCGTTGTGTATTAAACTTACTAGGTAACATTCATCGTTCGGGCTAAAGTCGAGGAGTAAAAAAAATCAGATCGAATAGCGTTGTCACGCTAACGTAATGCTAAAGAAAAAAGTATCGACTCAGGTGGATATCCAATCGAACGATCAAATACGCATGCATGCGTGCGTGCATGCAACACGTCGCTCAAAGTTCGTTTTGGTCGAGTGATTTCGAGGTTTATTCGTAGATAGTTACTTATACACCTATACCATCTCGTTTCTCCCCCTTTCTGCTACAGAAGCTGGTAGGAAGGCTATCAAGTCGAACAATGGTCTGCATCTACTGTACCGGTTTTGCACCAATTGCCCAGAGGATAAGTCCTACGACTGTCTGCTGTCACGTATATGCGGTATAATCAATCAGTGTCTGGAAAAGAAGGAGTTGCCAGTGCCCGAAATGTCACCCGTAAGGTGAATACAATCTTCAAGGTTGCTCCAAATCGATTTGCGTTACGAACGTAGAAATTTCGCAAACGTTCCGCGACAGGTTTTTCACACCTGTCATAATTGTGCAAGATCGAGATCATTATTACCGTAATTATCCGCGATATTAGCGTAAACGTAAACGTTTACGTTAATTTTGTAAAACGTTTCGTAAAACGTTTGAGCTATTTTGTAAGATTTGACGAAACGTTATAACTTTCTGCATGTTCCTCACGCGAATGTATGCCCTTTTAAAGTTATCACCACTGACTACTACTGCTTTTCAACGTTACAAGAATCGAAACTATTCGTTTGCTGTGCGTAGATTCATTTTGCCCGAAGCGAATGTCAGGGAGAACAGCGTCGAAAGTGGCAGCGACATCGACAGTCAGGTAAATCGGTACAACTTATTCGTCGATCTCTTCTTCGTCGCAATTCGAGTTTGAAGCTTGTCGCGCGAATCGTATCGTTATTCCGCCTTAGGTCATTTTTCCTAGAGGGGATACGAATTCGTACTTCCGTTCCTTCGTATCTCTTCGAGTCGATCGCCGGCCTGGCAACATCGGATAACCTTCGATAAAAAATGTCTAATAACTTTTGGCCAAGGCTGTATCGGTTTCACGATACGATCGATGCTTTAAAATTATGCAGGCACGAGAAGTACGTCTAAAGTAAACTACACGCGCGTTACACGTTGCACGGTGGTAGGTACTTGGGTGGACAACTACCAAACGTCGAATGCTAATTCCATTCTCGCGTTTCACCACGAAAATTTCACCGTATAGTTCGCATTGCAGCGTATTTATTTCTGCGTTCTCAGCATCGTGGAATTAAACGTTGAAAGTCTTTGTTCGCGTTTACGTAGCATCGATTTATTAAAAATGATCGATATAGCCTAAAAGGTAGATAGAACATGCGTTTCTATAGGCGTACAGTTTAAAAAGAACGAGTTAAAACGAGCTGCACATTTTGCGCACAGGCAAACAGCGTTGCTTCCTTGAGCAGATTGTACAGCGACCTTGACTCGGGGGACGAAGAGGAGAATCAGGACTCGAGGAAGACCATCGACAAGACTGTCCAGTACAGCGATGACGTGGACGATGGAAAATTTTTTGCAGGAGTCTTCACCGCTCAGAGAACCGAAGAAGAACTAATCGGGTATGCGTTGAAAATTAAGCAAGAAAATCGCTTAAAGTACCGAAACGGGTTAGTCGACTCGAACGTGGTATAAAAGTTTCTACAAGAAGACACTTCTCTTCTCGTAGACGCATCTTTCAAGACCCTAAGAGTCATCTTA
>JAITYT010000090.1:1626935-1638613 GCA_025433975.1 Liostenogaster flavolineata | reverse complement strand
CAACTTAAAAATAAAAACATTTGTCCCTATCGGAGTCCCCATAAAATTTAACTTCAAATTTCCCGTTATTTTTTGCCCACAGTTGTATATTTTTAGTCGGTTGCATCAAGTATTTTTCTGTTCTTTGTATATATTCACGCTCCTTACTGCGCGCTTTTCTGTACTTTACATTTTTAATCGTTCCTCGATGGTAATTACGACTTTGAACGAAAACTTGCGAATTATAGATCGTCTCTTTGCTAATACGAATACGTACGAACGCGTCCACGTACGCGATATACGTACGATAGCGCGAGGTCCGCACGCAAAGTCGTAATCATCGCTGCGGTCAGATGTTGCACCTTCTTAATAGCGTTACTCGCCCTTTCCACGTACCGTGATGATTTCATTTTAACGCTGAGCGCGAGCAGCGTCCCGCTGGTTTGCCCTTCTTTGTTGATGCTTCTGCTCGTCGTCGTCGTTCAACTTTGTCGCGTCACAAAGTACGCGCGAGATGAAATCTATTATCTCGGATGACTCGTCTCCTTTAGGCGTTTCTACGAATACGACGGTGAACGTCCTTCTGGCCGAGGAGAATGATCCAGAAATGGCGATAGAGAGACAAAAAGGGGCAAAAAAAGGGAAAAGAAATACTGAGAGAGAGAGAGAGAGAGAGAGAGAGAGAGAGAAGTCGAGAAGAAAAACACGGGACATAAGAAGGAAGAACTCGAACGCGTCTACCTGTATGTGCAGCATCACCCTATATCCCATTACTTTTATTTAGTCTCACCATCTGCCAGGCGAGAAATCAATCGTTCATTAGCATCTACCAGCGAGGAACTGGAAATCGTTACGATTGTACAACGCATCGAATTGTTCGTTCCGATCTAACGATAGAGAGGAACGACCGACGGATGGAAATCTTTACCGTTATCTCGTCGATTCCTTAATTTTGACTCGACGTCTTCGGCGACGCGACGGAGTCGGAAGATGGGAATTTCGTTAAACCGTTCGATCGAGGCGTCCCTAAGTCGCCTCGAGACGAGATCGCGAAACGACGTCGATTTATTTACTTAGCCATTCGCCGATACGTTCGCGTTTCCTAATCGAAATGACTTTTTAACCGTGCGAGCGAGCGTAGGTAAGCGAGCGTCTGCACCCCACCATTAGCTATGCGCGACGCGAAGGCGTCACTTCCTCCGGATCGACTTCCGCCCGCCGGAAACGTCCTTCCAACCGTACGCTGAATCCTTAAATGCCGACGATCTCCGACGGTCGTTCTCTCGCGTCTTCGCGATTACCACGAGGATGTGGAGAAGAACGAGACTCTGGAGACTCGATCCGTGACGCGACTGTCACGAATTCCGGCCGAAACGAGCCAAATCCCTCGTACTTTTCAGCGCGACAGGTTTTCAGATATACGAAGAATTAAAGGAAGGAAATTTGTAGAAATTTATTTCCAAGAATTCCGTCGTCCGTTTGACATTTGGAAGACGAATTCCGAATGGGTCTGAAAGTACGACGCCTTTTATCGATCCCGTGACGTCCGACGATATATTTAGGTATTCTACGTGTGTGATTACAGCAATCGTTACGGACTGACGAACGAAGACCTGAATAGACGATGGAGCAATCCGAATCAGGCGCTACACCCGGTGATCTATCATACGAAAGGCCTAATGGAGTACTGCACGAGGGTGATGCAGAGACCACCTCACGTTTTCGTCGATTACCACGGGCATTCACGGAGGAAGAACGTGTTTCTCTTTGGTTGCTCAAGGTCGGGTTCTTGGAGCGCCGCGGACAGGGCGAAACCGGACCAGCCGGTACAGTATTTGGTAAGGGAGAAAAGAGAGGATTGGATTCTGCCTGGCAGTATTTTTAGCCATTGTGTGTACCTTATGCCCGATGATGGACGTCGATCGCTTCTACGAAGACGTATCTTCCACTAACTGCGTCCAGCGAGATCGACTCTACCGATCGTTCCATCGAGAATAGCCGAATTGGTCCCTCAGACCCTCCTTTTGCATCCTCCAATTCCTCGGTCGTTTTTTCCTCTTCTTCTGTTCCTGTTGTTACCAGCACTATTGTTTCCACCGTTCCATCTATCATCTTGAAGATTCAATCGCGTGTTTGACCCTTCGTCGCGAACGAAATCGATATTAATTTACAAAAAAGAACAGGTAGTTCGAATGGACTCTAAGTTCAACGTCAAGAACGTGCATGGAGCTCGCGAGGATAAGGTATCGATGCATTCGTATTATTTCAGAGGTCTGACTCACGACACACGTGTAACGAGGCACGTGCTGAATTATCGGCATTTTCATTCGTGGGACGATGTCCTATGCACGCAAGGCTATTTCAGATACGAAAGGAAAATTGAACGACGTTGTCGTGGTCACGTCGTCGCGTCACGTCGAACGTCATTACGTTTAGAGACGTGAACGTCATAGTCGTGTCTCTCTTCTTTCACCGGCGTCTAATTCGTAAAACGTTCGTGTAGGTAAGCGCGTAAATCGCCTGCCAATTATCCTTTCGAGCTTCGATCCTTAACCACTTCGGTACGGCGCTCACCGGCCTCGAAACTTTGCCTACCATCCACGCGATATTTTGCTCGTGTCCAAAAACGTGGCGAGGAAAGCTCCTTTTACGTTACAGGCAGCTTTACTCGTAGCTCAAATCAGCATAGCATATGTTTTTAACCCTATGCGGTCCATTGTCCAGTACTATTGGACTTCATATTTGAGTTGAACAGGTCCACTGTCCAGTACCACCGGACGTCACATTTTGTTTGAACAGGTCCACTTTCCAGTACCACTGGTCAAATTTCCTTGACATACTTATAAGGGTTCTTTCTAAATTCCTCTTAAATTCCAGCCTACTACTATTTATTCAAATTGATTTATCTCGTTTTATTAATTAACTTGAACCTGGCTACAAGTATTCTAATAACATCAAGGAACCGCAAAGGGTCAATACGGTGCTTCTAAACACGTTCTGTTCATCTATGGGTCGATTATAGTCGACTATAGTCGACGCTCCTATCGAAGTGGTTAATCGAGCGTATGTCGTAGTACTCGTTGAGTCTTTCCCCTTCCTTACGAATTTCTAGATCACTAGAGTCTCTGATCGTAAAGAAGATTCGACATGAACGAATCTTTTCCTCCGTAGATGCTTCCACATCTGATGCAGAAGGTGTCACCCGCTTTTGCCTTGTCATTGTGCTCCTACAAAGTCGAGAGAAACAAGGAATCCACGGCCAGGGTCGCGATATGGCGACAGTTGGGCGTTTCGCGGTGAGTATCGATCGTGCTTCAAAAATGGGCCCCAAAAAATGATTTCCAATCGTCCAGGCTTTAGAGTACGTAATGATATTCCCAAGTGACACGTTATTCGAATGGTCGCTATGGCGAATCGATAAACTATCCGCGATCGCGAGGTTTCGTTGAAAGTGATCCTCTAAATGACTCGTCAAAATTAATCCTCGCCTTATTCGTTTTCATTAGAAGTTATACGATGGAAAGTAGCTTCTGCGGTTGCGATCAGGGTACACTGGCAGGGCTGCATCTCAATACGAAGCATTTAAGAGCAATCGGTCAAGACTTTTGCCAGGCGTTGTCGATGATGAAGGACGGAGACGAAGAGTGGAACATTGAAAAGTACGTTTGTACCATCATTGGGATAGTTCCAATTGCAAGCAAGTAAACCAATTTATCGTAGAGATAAATCGACGCGTTGTCAAAATTGGCCACGCCAATTTAACAGAGGTCGATCCGTGGCGTTTATTAATTTTCTTTTTTTTTTATTCCCGTCGCAAAACGACGTAAAGGCCGGTAAAATTACGAAGGTTTGCCTATATCTGTTAAAGATGCGACTTTTCGCCAAATTTCCGACCTCTTTATCATACGCACGTTCACTGTTTAAATGTACGATGGATCAGTGTGTCGTTGAACGCAGGTCCGTGGAAGAGTCTTGCTGCCCGCGTAAATGCATCCTGCGTAAAACAAAGAAGAATCCTAAATGCATCCAAGACAAACTCGCAATACATCATATCATGGGAATACCTTAGCGAAAGACACGAATGACGATGAGTTATTTAAAGGCAAGAATCGTGAAAAGTTGCGTTGCGATGCGTTGTGTTACGTTGCGTTGATCTTTACTTATTTTATTTATCTTGCCAAGAAACTTTTGTACTATTGATTTTCTAACATCAGCCTCGACGAACCTTCCGAAACGATTGCATGCTGTTCCGCAATGTGGAAAGTTCAATGCTGAAACGCGAAAGCGATGAACGCGTCAACTGCATTTCTTTTTTATGGCACTAATATTTTAACGCTTTGATCAACTGCATATCGCATTATTCTTATTTTCATCGTTGTTATCGTCATCGTCATCATCACCACGATTATTACGATTAGAGTATATATTTTTTTTTTAAATATAACGATCTATAATTCCAGGATAGGGATTTACTAAACATTGATCACTCCGATCGAACATCGCTATTTCTATCGGCTTTTATCGTTTCTATTTTTTTTTATGATCTAATTTCGTACACGTAATCTGCTTCGACGAATTACGAAGATCGAATGTCTGCGTGACGACTGACACTGTTGCAGGATTTCCTGTGGAAATGCAGGAGAAGACATTCCAAAAGAATCAGGATGCATGGAGGATGACGTATCCTCGACTTGCGACTCCGACGAATCCGATTTTGAAACCTAATGCTTACCTGCCATCGTCGAAGCGACAAATCAAACTTGATGACGTCGCGATACACCACGTTGCAACTGTGTTCGCGCCTTCGAAAGCGACGGATGGCAATAGCGATATCCGTAATTGCGTTACTCCAATCCAGATGCAAGAATCGAAATATGCCGAACGATATGAACAAAGTGCGTTATCGATAATATCCGAATCCGTGCAGTTCCTACGTGAGAGGCGACATGAAAGATACGAAGACACCGCGTAACTTACGCATAGAAAATCTATCTCTGTACTTTGAAGAAGGTTTATTTAAAATTCGTAACAAATTCATTATTAGGCTGCTTGCTGTCTAACCTTCCTATATTTCTACGTGTCACGATAAAATGTGCTTGTAAATATTTAGAAACATCTACGTCGCTTAGTTACATACTCCTACGTTAAAACTTAAGCTTAATTCTGAGCGTAAGATCATTTCTTAAGACGAATGGATCTTTCTTGGAGAATTAGGAAGAGTCGATTATTTTTCTCGCGTAAATCGCGCTTGGGCGCGATAAATAGTTTTAACTCGGATGTCTCATCCGGTGAATCAAATCGATCCAATCGTCTTGCAAAAAGAATTTTTCATATTACAGTCAAATATTTGGCCAATTCGATGGACGAAGGCGATTTTACGATGAATCTCGTGCGATCGTTGCTTGTTATTATTCGCGAAGAGTTAAATTGTGCGGTATGAGTATACATTCTGTACCAAATGATCATTATATAACCCTTCTTTTTATCAAAAAATAACTTTAGATCATGCGTTCTGTTTCAGCAATGGTAATATCCATAATTAAATTTATTAGATTTTTGTAATTATGATTTCGAACTTTTGTACTTTAGATTCAATTTTTATTAATTAAAATCGAAGATACCAATGTCTGGTGGGATTAGAGTTAAATCGACCGAAGAAAATTCTAAAAAGACACGTTATCGTTTGCCATTGATTACGCAAGGAACGTTTTAAAATGATAACGCTTGACCGAAGAGAAAAGAAACTTGGAAGAAAGAACAGAAGTCGTACGAGTGAGTCGAAGGTTTTGAAAAAAGATTAATATTCTACGAAGTTCTCCTTGTCACCTTTCGATCAAGCACCTCTTATCCGAGATGAATTTTCGTATCTCGAAAATCAACCAAAATTGTTTGATTTCGCCATCTCATTGCGCCTAAAGGAAAATTCTGATCCCAAAAAAGTCGTTATAAAAATTGTAAACATCGAAAAAAATCTTATGCTCGTCTTTAAATCAAACCTTAATTTCACTATCGTCCTTCGTCCTTAGCATGGTTTACGCACGACTCGTTCCCTCGTGTTAATTTCGTACGCATTGTCATCTATTTATTACGAAGTTTAACAAATTCAGATTATTATTGCTTTACAGTGGGTTTTAATACAAGCGGTTTACAAGCGATGTCTACAGTAACGAGTACTACAATACTGTTCGGTGTAGATATAATTTGAAAAAAAGAAAAAATGAAAAAGGAAAAACATCGAAGCATATCGATCTTTGGTAGCAGATACACCACCGATGGCGAGAGCGGCACGAAGGAGACAAAGAGCGTTCCAACATTATTTGACGAGCGCACGTTATATGAGCGACGCTCGCGTATATCTAATAGAGTGACGTGCACGCAGGACACCGATAAAAAAAAGAATAAAAATGTTCGAACTTACAAATACTCCTGGCGATAACGTAAGACGAACGATCGTGGCTACCTTCGAAGTAAAATCTTACGATAAGACAATTCCATCCTTTCCTATGATAGCGTAGAAAAGCGAGAATACAAGCAAAAAAAGAAAGACAACTAATTCAACCCACAAATCACTACTTTAACGTTAAAAATATCGTGTCTAATTGTCGGTACCTATATCGACTTAAACGATCGGCCGAAAACATTAAACATTCGTCAGGCATTGCTTTACGACGATCATTCGTACGTTCGTGATACGGTAACTGATCACGATAAGATTTTTAAATAGTTCTATCGAATAAAAGATGCATCGATGCGTCGAATACTTGCCACGACATTGTCGAATTGAAAGAAAAATTTATTTTTAAAGCGCCATTTTCCTCCGTCGATTCCTTTGGAAGCTAGACGTTTGCCATTTGTCGGTCGCGTATAGTCCATTCGTCGTAATCGGTCGAATCGTTAACCATCGTCGTACAAATCAACGCGTTCGCCACGAACGATCCGTTTGAATCAGCACGCGATCGATTAGATTAAACGTCATGTTCCTGTCCTCGTGGTGCATTTATTCGCAAAGGCTACGCGTATCACGCCGATAGCAGACGATCGATTCTACGGGAGCAAAAGATAACTCGGCTGATTGAAATTGTTCCCTGTAGAACGTCGATTGACGGAAAATGAGATCGCGAATAGTCGATACGCGTGAGAAGGCTCCAAACTGACGCAAGGACAAGGTGAGTTTATTTCGAGGTCAACGCGCGACGCGTGACGGAGAAAGCTTTCCGCCTGTGCACCGATAGCGAAGGGACAAAATGTCGGATGAAGGGTTCGAATCGAGACGAAGCTGGTAGCAACGAAGCCTTCGAAAGGATTCCGCGAGGACACTGGACTATAGTTACGCGATATTATTGTCAGCTTGGCGTGTTAACGATGCGTATGATTACCATTGCATCGTACTCTAAGTCTCTTCGAAGCCAGAGTTTCGACGAAGAATCCAATCTTTACGTCTTGTTGGATAACGATAACGACCGATCGCATCGCGCTTAAGTGCAGCATGCGAAAGATGCGCGTCGTACAGATCGACAGATTATCGTTATAAACGTAAAAGCGTTGGGTACTGCGTCGTGATCGAACGATATGTAGTAACGCTGCCACTTTGGCTGATGTTTCTTCGAAGCCTGAATTTTTTTCCCCCCTTTCCTAAAACGAACATACGCATACTCGTACGTAAGAAAAGAAAAACGTAAGAAGTAGAAATCGAGCTCGATAATGAAGCAAACGAAGAGACAAACGTGGTAAGCGATCGTCGAGGCCCTAAAGCGTAAGAACGTAATGAATCAATTGGCTCTACTTAGAAAAGTTGTTCCGGAAATAGCATGGACTAGCTTCGTTGTATCGAATGACATATTTTACGTACTAGCAAAGCGCTAAGAGGAATGCGCGAAATCCAAGATGCACTATTTCCAACGAGAAAAGGATATTTCGATTATTTAAAACGTCTGGGTGCAACGAAGCCGGTCCATGGTCGCTCCGAAACGTCCCTCGTACGTGACGCGTCGTTATCCACGCTCACTCTATGTCGTTTTAATGGAACATCGATAAGAATTTCATGGTGCGACGTATCGTCGACGATAACGATAACTCGCAATTATCCTTCCCCCTTTCCGTTCAACCGTGCATCCTCCGTAACGTCGTCGAAATTCCTCCTCAACGCTTATTACGATCTTCTTGTTCGTCCTTCGATCTTCCTCCGTTGATCCTACGCGTATTTCGATCTTCTTCTTCGTCCTTCGATCTTTCTCCGTTGATCTTCTCCTCGATCTCTTCTCGATGTACTTCCATCCTAAAGACGAGCAACTCCGGCGACGATCTTCTCCGCTCGATACTCCCTCGATCTACGGAGGATCCGAACGGTATCGGGGCGAGACGGACGAGCGAAATGCGAGTTTACTCGTCACCGTTGAGTTTCTTGACGTGAAGCTTGATTTGCTCGTAAGTAACCCAGAGGACGATGTTCCAGGATACCAAGCGTGTAAAACTCGGCACGAAACCCTTGTAAAAAGAGGATAATCCCTCCTGGACGAACATCCTGGCCGCACAGTCGACCGCGCCCTTGTACTCGCCCGGGGCGCTGTTCATGTAACGCGTCTTGACCACGTCCACCGGATTTGCGGCGAGAGTCGTGCAGAGACCCGCTGCCATCGCGGCTGTCAGATGACAAAGGATACCGTCTCGCAGATATCCCGACACCAGGATCACGTCCTTGATTACGTCGTAGCAAACGATCTCGGCGACGTTGACGATGGCGTTTCTCGAGATGTTCGGCATTGTTCCTGCAATCGAAATCGCTCTTACTTCGCGTATCGAACGTGTCGAGAGAATTTAACCCTTTCGGTACGAGCGCCGGATATATCCGACGTCCATCCGACGACCTGTGCGTACGAGCGCCGGATATGTCCGGCATCCACGAATCGAGTCGCCGAAGCGGACGCCGGCTATAGCCGGCGGAATCGCGTGCTTTTCGTACACGGCAGCTCCCCTTGTACGGTTTTTGGCGAGAACTACCGCACGGTTATGTGTGGGTGATGTTAAAAGTTAAAACTAGTAGTAGGTCGAGTACGACAAGATGTTCAACGAATTGAACGAACGTGTGGCGACCTTTGCATCGAAATTAAAATAGACGCGGTTGGTTTCTTCTACAACCTTTCGAATTATTGTATTAGGTCTACCGGAAAATTCTATCTTCTTTTGAAATAAAAAAAATAGCTTGTTTTCAATACGTTAATTAATATTTACTGGACAACATAATTTTCATTGTTACTAACCATCCCTTCGCGTATATATCGATCACATACGTAGAAATGCGATAGTCGAAAGAGTCAATGTTCGATTTGAGATGACATTATTTAACAGAATTTTCCGATAGACCTAATAACAATACGAAGAACAATTCGATTAATTTGTCGATTACCAGAAAAAAGGCACGAACCCAATGAAACGTTAAGAGTAAGTAGAAAAAGACATCGTTACCCTTCCAAAGACCTCGTGCACCCTCGATGTTAGCGATATTTCTGTACGCCTGGAGGGTCGAGCTGTATCTCGACGTACGACCGCTGTTGCCCGCTTGCAAACGGACCTTGACGACGTCGGTAGGTTGGGCCAGTAGCACTGCCATGGCACCGGTCGTAATCCCGGCGGAAACCCTTATACCGATGTTCATCGAACCGCTTCTATTATTACCTGTCGAAAGAAAATCAACGCGATGAGGGAAGTCCGATCGCGTAGAAAGTCGCGTATCGTTAGACGAAAAGAAAAAAAAAAGTTAGATAGGATCTAGGGTCGGGTATCGGAGCACGCATTGCGCGTCAAAGTGATTCTTTCGAACGTTCGGTCGTTTCCTAATCGATATTAGAAGTTAGCATTAGGAAAGACTCGAGAAGATATTTGGAAAAGTTAATGTTAAGTTGCGCGCTTTCGTTCGTTCCGTGATCACGGTTGTTACTCTTGTTCTTGCTGTTGCTGTTATTATTGTTACCGCTACTCTTATCGTTACTGTTATCGTTGTTAGTACACTTACGGTCGTCGAGACGTTTTTACGACCAACGAGAGATCAACGAACCGTTCAGCTTCGAAGAGACTCGCGTCGCGACGCCACCGACGTTCGTTCGAGCGAGCAAATCAATTTCAAATTTTTCGCATCGGCTCGCGAGGCAAGATCGATCATCCGTTACGGCGTAAAAAGAAGTTTATCGCGCGGCTGCAATCGAAGCGAGAAGAAGGCGTCGATCGACTCGCGAGAGACGTAAAACTGATATCGCGAAAACGCGCGAAAAATGAAGTCGGGACGCGAACGATTAAACGTCGGAATTTAAATTCAAAATCGTCGCGATTAACGCGAATATACCGAGACGACGCGTTCGTAAGTGATCGTCATCAACGGCTGACGCGATATCGCGCGTCTATCAGAGGCTCGCGAATACCTCTCTCTCGAGAGTCTCTCGAGAGTCGTGTCGATTTTCATCGGAAAAACGTCGAGCGCGTTTCCGTTTTACAACGATTCCTGCATATACGTTGAGACTCTGACGTAAATTCTGACCTTGAACGACTAAAATATCGATAACTTTCAAATTACTCGAGCGTACGAATAAACGCTTTTATCGTTTTTCTCTCCGTTCGCGAGAGAGAATAGAAGAAAGGAAAGTAATAAAAATTGAGAAAAGAACCGTTTGGACCGATCGAATAGAACAAAAAACACGTGTCGCGCGATCCGTGGTTGAATCACCGTTATCGTGACTTTCGAATTGACTCGCTCGCCTCTGATACACCTTCGTCTACAAAAGGAATATGATTCTACGGTCTCACGATCGTACTACGGGAAAGCGCGAAAAGGAAGTACCGCCGGTAGATACTCGACTCCTCGAACAATGTTCTCTGCTTTGTCCTTCCTCTCTTTCCCACCCTCTCGATCAGTCTCACGAGATTCATTTCCTCCGTTCGTCGTTATCCTTTGTCTAGTGAAACGACGATGACGACGACGATGACGACGACGATGACGATGACGGTGACAACAACAACGACGACGACGACGACGACGACGACGACGACGACGAGGAGGACAAGGACAACGACGAGAACAACAACGACGACAACGACGACGACGAAAAGAAACGAGGAGGAACGCGATCCGATCGACGCGCTACGTGTTGTAAATCGATGAAAGATCGATAGTCATTCTCATTTTTCGGTTCGCAAGCAAACACGCGAGACAAGAAACTCGCTTTGAACGTGACGACACGGACGAAGCCAATGGACAACGACTACGTCGCCGTTGACGCCGTGAAATGTCGCGCGTTCACGACCTCGTTCCAAGTCTCGGAAGAATCGGAGAATCTTTTTTTCGATTAACATAAGAGTTCGGTCGGACGTCGAACGTGGCGATACGTCGGTCACTGTCAGTTTCTTTCTTTTCTTTTCGTTTCTTTAATGCTTTTCTTAATATGTATATACGTATATATATATATATATTTTTTTTTTCTTTTTCTTTTTTTCCGTGTCTGCGTACTCGCGCAAGCGCGCCTTCGTTTTATAAGAGAGTTATATATCAAAAGTTAGGAGTTTGTTGGATGTACCGTCGATGATTCCAGCGTAGATTGACTTCACGCTGTCGTAGAGGCCCAACCGTACGCTGGCGAAACACATCTGTCTCTGGAGTCCCGCGGACAGACCTCCGTACAGGCTCCTGTAACCACCCTCGCTCAAGCTCACCG
>JAITYT010000090.1:1518045-1544772 GCA_025433975.1 Liostenogaster flavolineata | reverse complement strand
AGAAAAACTAGGACAAAAAGAAAATTCGACGCTCGAAGGATATTTACAAGGAGAAAAATCTGACGAGAAGAAAGAAAGAAAGTTAAAAGGAATCGAAATGAAAAAAATTAATAATGGAACGAATTTGAAAATTCGTCACCGGAAGAGAGGCCGAATGAAGGAGAATTCGACGTTCGAGACGCATCGACGAAAGGGAAGGATTCGTTCCTACGGTCGGAATCGGACGGAAATATCATCGAACGCGAAGGGAAAGAAACAAAAAGGAGAAACGAACGACCCGGTTCCCCCTTTCCCCCCTCCCCCCTTGGTTGACGAAAAGTCGTTGGCCACCGCTAGTCAACTTTTTCTGCCTTCGTACAGCACGGTACGCGATAAAAAAATTATATATTAAAATTATCGAACATACATATTTGCCTCGATCAGATAGAGGGTTGTCTTGCCGCCGTGCCTAATGGGGTATGCCTCGCTCGATTGTTTTTATTTTTGGTCTGCCTTTTGCTTTTGGTATGCGTGAGTAGGGCAATGACATTGAACATCTTTCACTAAATCCCATAATTTGTCATTGCTTTTTATTCGTCCACTGGATAAATCCTCGATAAAAATACGATTAGAAAAAGGTAACGAATATCGCTTGCGTTAATATCGATAAGCACGCGTTTAATAGAGGATTTATTACTTCTTTAATGATCTTACTCTTCGGCTCGACGCTCTCGTGGTCGGGAGGAAGGGAGTAAATTTCTTCTCACTTTTCGCGAAGGTTGCGAGCTTTGGTCGATATCGAGGCTTCGAACGAACGATTAATATTATGGAAAACGAAACGTCGAGGATTTTGGTACAACGATCGGAAACAATGTCGAACGATCGCTCGGTCCGAGCAACGAGAGCCGTAGGACCGTGTATCCTTCCACAAAAGAACGGTAACAAACGACACTGCGGATCCGTGTCCTTCCCAAAACACGGGAGCTGCACTTCGGTTGGCTCAAAGGATTACGCCACCTCTCCTACCTCCATCCCCTTTTTGGCTCATCCCCGATCGTGCGCCTTACTCTTTCTCTCTGGCGCCTTCTCCCGCTCCCCTTCCCACCCGGTCTCTCTCTCTCACACACACACACTTTTCATCCGACTCCACGAGTGAAAGGTCCTCGTTTAAACGGGTCAACTTTGGAAACGGATACTCGACGCTCCGACGGCGTCGGCACGAGCGAAACAGGCATATTTGCGAAAGGGATTCGGTCGAGTGGGTGGCGCGAAAGCACCGTCGAAAGAACTTTAATCGCGAAGAAAGTAACAAACGATGGAGAATCCATAGGCAAATAAGAAAAGCTTCTCTTCTATTTCGTAAGAAAAACACAAACAACGGGATTAAATACTTCTCATTTTTCTTTTTACGATGACTCTTCCGCTTAAAAAGAGCGTTCGGAGACGACTTCCTACTGGAAAACGATTCAATATTTTTCTAAACATATAAGTTAAGAAGATGAATTGTATCGCAAAATTTAAGAAAAAAATACAACGCTGTTTTGTCATTTTTGTCGTGACGAAATCGTAGAAAAAGTGCACTCGAAGACGACTGGAAAACGATTCAATATCTTTTTAAGGATATAGGTTAAGGCCGCGAGTTGTATCGCAAGATTTACGAAAAAAAATACAACGATTATCTTGTCACTTCGATCGAATGGAAATGAGAACGATGACTTCGATCTTTCGAGGTGTAACGAACCTGCCGTCATCCGACTCACGTTGAAGCGTTGACACGGAGAAAAGAAAAGGTATAAATAGACAGAGAAAGAGAAATTCCGCGCGTTCTCACGTACACGCTCCTATACGAGCACAAAAACGATCGATCATCACGATACGTCGTGACTTCGTGATCGCATTAGTCGTTGGCACGACACTTTTCGACCCAGGTCAGTCGGTTCGAGGATCCTTCGAATTCAAGATTTATTCTAACGGCGAGAGAGAAGAGTGGAATAGAAAATTCTTCTTCTCTCGAACGTTTTCCACGCAAATAACAAAAACGAGCTAACGATGATACATCTTGAGCAATTAATTTTTTTCAAATAAATCATTTTTCCAATTTTCTAAACGCGTTACGCGTTCCGCCATTTTTGCATACGACGAAATAACGGACGTTCCTCCGACTGGCAAAATAAATAAATAAATAAATAAATACTTTGATAAGTAAATTACAAATAATACGCGAACTAATGAATAAGTTACGTACACTCAAAACTAATCGGAGAAGCACGAACGAGATAATCGAAAAGCAGAGCGCTTACGCGGCTTCTCGTAGACGTTCGAGACGTTGACGCGAGAAGAAATGGCGAGCCGAACGGTGCGCAATAAAGCGCAAAAGGGAAGCTGCGAGAAAAGTCGAAGAGCGAGGGCGTTGGTAAGCGCGCGCTGAAGGAGCAGCTCGAGGGAAAGGACGGAAAACGGTCGACGTTTACGCGGCATTAGGCCACGGATTATCTGCATCTTTTGAAATTATTCTGAATATGGGACGGCGCGGAGGGCTACCTTGTGTCTCTCTTCGATAGCTGCGTAAGCGAGGCAACGGAAAATGAAGGAAAAAGGAAGAAGGTAAGGGAAAGGAGGGGAGGCTTCCCCTCGCTCACGACGCGTATCACGGAATCGAGACGAGACATCGGGTCTGGCATTGTCCGTACGAGCTCGAAAACATCTGTAATCCGTTTAGGCGTGCAAATTTTCGATCGATCCTCCTCCGCCTTCTTATTCTTTTCCTTTTTTCGTCTTTCTCTCTCTCTCTCTCTCTCTCTCAGGGGCAGTTTACGTCGCGCCGCGATCCTGTCAAAAATTGACGTCGATTCTCTCGGCGGTGCCTTTCTCCTTTTCTCTCCCCTCGTCTTCTTTCGTCTCGCGGTGAAAGCTCGCGTCACCGGAAAAACGTCGCTTTCTTCGATGCGTTAAAGCGTGCCGTATAGCGAGACACGCTCGTCACCGCGTACGAAATGCGCGCGGATCGCGGAGAGCGACGAATATTCCATCCGGCACGAGGAAAAGTAATCGATCGAGATTATAGCCGTATATATCGAAGATACGTCGCTAGCGACGGAAGAAGAACGGTGTGTTTTATAGTACAGATAGACCTTTCGTTTTTTTTTAAATGGAAAATCTTTGTTTTTTATGTTTTTTTTAAAATGTTGTTTTTATGGAGAACTGTTGGGGAAAAGCTAGATGACTTTCCGAACTATCTAATAATAAACGATTTCGCTCTAGCACGATAGGATAAATTGCAGGAACCCTCGTGTAACACTGCGACCTATGACACGATAGCAAATTGTGGAAACCTTTGTGCTATAATATACTTCTACAACACTGTTACTTTTAATGACTCTATTTCTATGACTCTATTTCAATGTTATAGTCGAACTTGTCATGCACGGTTTACCGCCCGCGGTGAGACTTGCCATCTCGGAACAGTAATGAGAAATAAATTTATTGAATTAGGATTACGTTAAATGAAAATAATATACTTTGCTCTATTTTCGTTTTATGCCATACATACGTTTACATTTTTAGTAAGAATTAGGTCGCTTATACGGAATTAAAAAAAATGTTTGTTTTTGATAGGTTTTCGGAACGTAACCCCCCTTTTTATACTGGCTTTGGGTCTCATCAACACGGTTTCACCGTTACCTGTACTCGAAATTTGATTTCGGAGTAGACACATCTTCACGGAGCTCTCGCCAATTCTCGCCGACTTTGCGGAATCGATAAACGTACACCGATCCACCGATATCGTCTTATCGATCCTTCGCGATATTTTTAATAACTAATCGCTGCGCTTCTGCGTTCTATCGGATTGGTAACTAAGCGATTGCGGATTTGGTCAATAGACGGTCTCGTCAAATTTGTTTGCGTCGTCGACGTGCTCGAAGCACCTAACCTATATTGTTTTCTCGTTCTTTCGACTTCCATCTTTAATTTAGTAAAAAATTGACTGCGAATTTTCAACGGCCGGGTTCGAGCGTCGAGGCGATCTCGAGAATTTCGTCCCGAGCGAACGTCGTTCGAATTCTTCCGTTGGCGGTCTTCGCAGGGAACGAGATAACCGTGCGAAAACGGTCAAAATCGGGCACGACTCCGCCGAACGTCCGATCGTTTTTTTTTTCACGCGGTCCGAGATAATAAGGAGGGGTGCGACAATTTCGGGAGAGCGAAACGTCCTTTCTAACGTGTACGAAGCTCCGTTGTTGCGCTCCCCTTAAGAAAGAAACCGTCGATGACCATTTCTTCCCTTTCTTTTCTCTGTTTTTTTTCATTCTTTTTTTTTCGATCTTGCGGCGGTCCACGCGCGATCCATTGTGAACCCCAGACGTTCAGTCCCGAACACGAAGAAGGAGGAGGTAGGGCGAGCGCGCGTCCACACGACGGTTAGGCAAATTTTCAATAAAATTTTTTTCATCCTCGCCTCTCTGACCCTCCTCGTATCGCGTTGTCCGCGGATGGGGCGAAATTTTACGTAGAAAAAAAGGGGGGAAAAAAAGTGGAAGAAAGGCAGAGAGGTAGGGAGGGGGTAGAGGGCGCGCGCGGGGTCCGCATCGCGCCGGACGCTGGCCAGGCCCCGGTCTCGAACAACAAAGGGGTCCGAATCGATGATCGTGGCCGGGGAGGGGAGGGCTCGATCGCGAGAGGAGCAGTGGGGGAAGGCGGAACTGCACGGACGCAGGAGAGAAAGAAAAAAGAAGAACGAACCATGTGGCGCGTGGAAGGAAGCTGGCCGCTTGCTGCTTCTTTTTTTTTTCTACCGCGCTCTCCGCTTCCCCCTCTCTCCCCCCCTTTTTTTATATGAAAAACGGGAGCTCGATACAGAAGAAGCGGCAGAAAAAGAGGAGCACCCGGAAGGGAGGCACCCCTTGGATTTCCGTATTTTTGAAAAATCCACGGTCGCCGTGGATTTTCGCCGGTAACGTTGCAAGAAGCTCCGACGAAAATGGACGAGGGTGAGAAAAGTGGAGTTAAATGTGTATAAGGGTGAGCGTGGGAGGGGAGGGGGCGAGAGCGACAAGACGCGCGCGGGCGGAAGAAGAAATAAAAAAAAAAGAGGAGGAAAAATAGGAAAAACCACGCGTCTCTCGATATTTAACGGAATTGCGAGGAGGGAAGGGGGGAAAAAACGAAGGGAATCGGGTAAAAGCGGTAGAGGCGAACGACAAAGAGGGAGAGCGCGTGCAACGCGGCCCGGTTTTTCTCGTTTCTCTGTGAGCGCGCGTATTACCGGCTTTTTCTCTCGCTATGAAATTCCTGGCGTTGTACGAATGAAAGGGGGCGCGTGTGAGGTTACAAAGGGGTGCGCGCGTGCCCCGCGCAAAGAAAGTCGGCTCTCTCGGGTCGCCGTAGCCGCGAGACGCTGACAAAAAGCATCGCTTTTAAGGAGTATACGATTTTCCACGAGCGCAAGGGCGTGACGCGCCTCCTCGTTCGACGATAATTACGATTTATCGTCGGTGAAAGAAACGATCGTTCGAAAGGCCGACGCTTTCGGTACGTCGTGGGGGCTCTTGTCTTTCTATAGAAAACGATCGATATGTCCTTTTAGTTACGGCCTAATTGTCACGCTTACGAACCGCCAAGTTTCTAATTCGTTCTCGGCTAATGGATAAAATACGATATTCGTCTTCTTTCTCTCTCTCTCTCTCCTTCTCTACTCGATATCGTTCCGTAAATTTCTTTTGGGTTTTCGAAGGAGAGTAAAGTGCACAATCGTAACGATAAAGTGAAAGTTTAACCGGTTGAGCGCCTTCGACGTGTATACTCGTCGTCAAAAATATACAATTCTTGCTTTTAATAAGTAATAAATGATAAAAACGTAATATGATAATAAATAATAATATAATAAATAACAAAAATAAATGCTAAAAGTCATTGTTCGATTTTAATCTCGCACACTGTGGGGAGTTCTTAAACTAAATTCCACCCTTAACTGGTTAATACGAAAGAATATAACTTCGCGTTTACAAAAAAAACGTCGTAATAGAAGACGAGATCGTACGAGTTTTAATTCGCCAATGGATTTCTATTTCTTCCGTTTTTCGTAACGTGACCCAAGATCGGCACGAGGACTCGTGATGTGCCTTATCTGACTCGAAAGTGTCGAGTTTGAAGAGACGCGACGTCAAACACGGACGGCCCCTTTATTCCTCTATCCATTTTACTTTTCGACAATCCAGTCGAAAATCACAATACGCGTAGCCGTGAATTTTGAAGATCCGTGATTTTCAATTCTTGTTTTGAATTACCTAAGCGCATTTGGTCCGGACCGCCTTTACAATACGGCGTAACGGTGCCGCAGCCCAGATGGGCGCTCGCCTACCTTCTCGAGGAACCCAGACCCGTCCAAATCGTGGATATAGAATTATACACGATATTAGGTCCTATTAGGGACGAAACAGGATCGATCGTCTCGATCTTCGTCCAACCTATCGCCGTAAATTTAACAAAGCGAATTTATTCCGCGATCGTTAAACGATTGAAATATTTTTTTTTCTTTTTTAAACGAGAGAACAAAGACGAAATTCGAAAGAAAATTGGGACATCGCGACTCGCTCATCCTCCCCACGCCGCATCGCTGTCAGCAGTCATCATCGATCGGATTTACCTACGAAGAGCAAACAGAAGCGGCGAGAACGGATGGAGAAGAAGGACGAAGCGACGTAAAAGCACGAACGCGTCGTCGTTGGATTTTCATTAAGCGTTTCCCACAGTGATGGAGAAGGACGATCTCTCCTCCCAGGAGCGTTCGTATTTGATAAGACAGCACTATACTTTTTTGTGAAACAAAATCTGACCAGATGTCGGTGGGGTTCCAGCGCCGCCGACATCGAGAGAGCTCAGGTAAAAAATACCTTCGCCGTGGCGGGGTCGAGGGACGGACGGATGGAAGGCGCGGTAAAGGAGACTGGAGGGAGCCTCGATCCACCGTGATTCCTCGCGTGGGAGGCTGGCTCGGCTCGTCATTAGCTCGCTAAATCAATCCGCCCGGCGAGCTCTCCGGGATCATTTTTATAGGAAGTCCCTTTCTCCTACGATGGGGTTGCGACTGCGACTCGTAGCTGTTCCAATGGTATTGGTGACGGTGGCGAGTAGCCTTGGTAGTGCCGATCGGGGTTAGTGGTAGTAAGCTACTCGTCTCCGTAGGACGACGTAAGGGGATCGTGGAATAGCGAAGCACCCGACGAGGAGAGTCTGAGAGGGAGGATCGAAAGATCGGTTCAGCCGTTCCTGGGTGCACGTCGCCGTCGAAATCACGCGTTCTTCATATTGGAAATATTTTAACACGATAATTAAATGCTATTTTTGCGCGATTATATTTTGAAACTCCGATAATGTGTTTACGAGGTAAATTAGAACGACAAAATTTCGTCGAGTCAGAGGTGTCAAAAGGCACCTCGCCACTTTTAACTTAGAATTGTTCTTTTGGTTTAATCGTTTCTCCACAGTTGTGGATTTATATATATTTAACTAGTAATTTGAAATCCCTACAGTTTTGGCACTCATTTGCGCTCAAACCCAAGGGTGTCGAAAGACACCTTACAAATTTGAACTTAAAATCATTCTCTTAGTTTAATCACTTCTCCGCGGTTGGGTTTATACACATTCAACCGATAAATTCAAGTCCCTACAGTTTTGGTACTTATCTGCACTCTGCACGAAGCGAAGGTGTCTTTCGACACCTATCGGTCGAATTAGGTAGGTTCGTAGCAGCGAGTCGCTGCGTCGTTCCACCTAGTTTTAAAGTCGAAAGCGCGCGTGGGTACGAACTCTAACAGGGTGCATTCGGGTCCGGAAGATTGGAGGTAGCGGAACAGGACGAGAGCGACGTCGATGGCGGTAAATAGGCGGTGCCGGTCGTGGCAAGAAACGACGTTGAAGAATGGTCGAAACAATGCGATGCGTGCTCCATCGTATAAGAGTAATAACAGCGATGGTAATGGTGGTGGTATCGGTAGTGGCGTGGTAGTGGTAATAGGAAGACGTGGCGTTGCGAGGAGCTCCTTGGCACGGCAGACGCAGGGACAGGTGGCGGATTGGGAGTCCGTCGAGGGAGAGAAAGGGAGGGTACCGATCTTCCGTAGGAAGGAGAGAGAGAGACGGAGAATCCAGGAGGGCATGAGAACCTGACTTTCGGGGGCAGCATCCCTAGGAAGTAAGCACCGTGAGGGCTGTCGCTTCCCTCCCCGCCACCCTTCGTCATCCGACCGTCCCTGCTGCTCGCTAGCCTGGCCGTCTGCCCGTTCGACGCTGCTCGGATTCTCTCCATCGCGGGAAGAGAAAATGAGAAATAGAGGGGTCCACGCGATAGAAGCGAGTCTACGTGGTCGGTTCCACGTGGTCCTCGCTCGCGCGTAAGACGAAGAGGGAACGAAAGACGCACTTAAACACACATCGCCGAACGAAAGCAAGGAGGAAGTTCTCGTGTCTTCCTTTTCTTCTTCCTCCTTCCTTTCGTCTCTTTCGCGGGGGGAATCCTAAAGACTCATCAGGCCGTGTGATACGATGGTAAATACGCACGCATGCTTACGTACGTGCGTGCGTACGTACGTACGTACGAGGGGACCGTTTCAAACGAAACCGACCTAAAAATCTCTTCTTACCGGATCGTCTTTTCCCGTTTGGTCGTAGCCAGGCTTCGAAAGCCGCGAGCAGCGAAGAAAGAGGGCCTCATTCGATAAACACACGGACGATAGCGCATCCGAACACTTGCTTATCTCCAGACTGTGTCCCTTCTACGCGACGCGCTTCATAATGTTTCGTCACGCGTGAGCAACGAGGAACGTTGCTTAGTCTCTAGCAACGTACGGGATCCGATGCTAATGGCGCCATTCGGTACGTTAAGTAAATCGTTTCCAGTCAAAATTGGTAAGCGATGTCACGATCTTACGTTGATATTCGATGTTTCTCGATAACGAAGAAGCGCGTAGTATCGGGGCGGTGATGCTTCATTTTATTTGTCTTATTTGTTTCTCGGTCGTTGAAGCATTTCATCTTTCTCGATCCTCTCGATCATTAAAGGCGGAACGATTTACCTCACCGTATCCCTAGGGCAGCGTGTACTTACTTCTCAATGATATCCCTTACTTCACGTGACGGAAAATTCTCTTTCGTTTTACGATACCTCGACGACGACAACGCGCGATCCAACTAACGAGGTATAAAATAATTTAACGATTAAGTGAAAACGCACGTGTGTCCGCGTCGACGTGCTCGTGCAAAACCAATAATTAACTTTCACCGTGTGATCGTTAAACGAACGATCGATAAGAGGGCAGAAAAATATCGACGTAAGAGCGAGGCTAGAAAGTACGAGATAAAGACAAATCGACGACCAACTGGAATCGCTAGAAACGAAAAATATGAAGAGAGAGACGAAGGAAAAAATGAAACGACGGAGAGGAGAAGACGTAAAAAAAAATTGCAACGTATAAGGAAAAAATGAAAAATGAAACAAGACGGTATATGTCGTCGATATTAGATAAAAATTCAATGCCGGTCAATCGTTAACAGTTTTTACGACTTTGAGCGCCGACAGCGCGCACGCAATTCCTATCGTCCTGTCCCTTTTTCTCCCATTGTAACCGATATTTTGTATTCGCGAAAGACTAATTACAACTAGTTCCTGGTAATAATTAACGTAAAGTTGCGCTCGTAAACTTAAATGGGGCAGAGCGGCTCTCTAATTAATTCCATAACGTCGTCCCGTACCCCGTGGAAAGGAGCTTCATTAAGGACTGTTAAATTTTAGCCCGACGCGGACTTTTACAATCCGGCGATCTCCTACCGCCGGTAGGGGCCGGATAACGCGCACGATGAGCTCATATCGCACGTATCTCACCGCCCGATTCGAATCGCCGTCGTTTACGTAACTTCGTACCTCGCCGGCTTTATTACGAGGTCGCATCGAGGATTCGTCGGTGCAACGGCGAGGTTTCAGCCGTCCCGAAGACGCTCCTGATTATACGAGCGCGTTGTAATACGTGAAAATTCGATGTTAAGAGAGATCGCGCAAGAGAGATGCACCATTCGAAAATATATTTATATTATTAATTATTAAAATCATTATTATTAAAATATAAATATATTAAAAATAATTGTATATATATATATTGAAGTGTTTTATAGAATACAAGGAGCGATAAAACACACTTTAAATCCGAAAAGTTGTTTATTAATGAATAATTAATTTTTTGGAACGTAAACGAACACGTCGGTTATTCCGAGCAATCGACACACGATCTAGGGTTACCGTAGGGCCTCGAGAGCGACGAGACTTCGACGATTCACCGAAAACGTACCCTCCGTACGTACCGTAAACCTCGAAGGTACCGAGGAATTTCGACTCGATCCTATGATCGCCCGAACGTTCGGGATGGCGATCGGGCGAAAGAGGGAGGAAAGGATCGAGACGGGAGGACGTTAGTCGTCTCACGGAGGGATAGAAATTTTCGGGAGGGAGAAGGAAGGAAGGGAGCCGCGAAAGGAAGCGGAAAGAAGGAAAAGACGAGCCGCGGGGAAGAAGAAGAACGACGCCTAACGGCAGGGCGCTAAAGTACGTCGGATAATTAATTTTATAGCTACTCAATTCCCGAGGGAATCAGCTACCGGAGGCCCCGGGGCCCATTTTCGTTAGTCTCGCCAAGGAGAAAAAAAAAGGACGTATAAAGCCTCGCGGCGATTGGCGAGGGACGAGGAAGGAAAGAAGAAAAGAAGGAAGGAAAGAGAGGAGAAGAAGCGGACTCTCGTAAGGAAGAAAGAGGTGGTAAAAGAGAATATTCAGTTCGTGATGAGACCACGCTACAGATTTACGACCGGCAGCCTTTGCGAGCGCTACTTCGCTTCTTATTTGCACTTTTTCTACCTTCTACTCTATCCTGCCTCCTCCGTTTGCTCTTCTTTTTCTCTCGTCCTCGTCGCACCACGTCTCCTCTCTCGCTCTCGCGCACAGGCGCGCGCTCTTTCTCTCCTTCGCTCATTGTTTTTCTTCCCGCTTCTTCCTCTCGTTCCATGCGTACCCGCATGCACGCACACACGTATATATCGACCTCGCTCACCACCACCACCACGTTTTCCTTCCTCATTTCCGCGCAACCGCGGCTACCGAATTCGAATCCATTTTTTGCCGAGACACCCGGTACATTAGGGCCTCGTAGAAGACGCGTACAGTTCGGGGGACCCCACGTGAAAACCTGCCACGCGACCGACGTTTTTCAACGGAAGAAATAAGCGTCCTACGAGTCCTGTTAAATTGACTTTTCGTTCGTCTTCTACCTAAAGGTTGCCGGCTGTCAATGAACTTCGCGGTGATCTCGCCGTTCGCCTTCTTCCGATTCGTCATACGCGATTCGAAAGCTCTTTCTCACCCTAGAAATCCTTCGAGCGAGAGAATACGCGTAATCGTGTCTGACGAACTGTCGTTTATAGTTTCTATTCGAGATTAGTCGGTTCCACTTCAACCTCCATTTCACCGATTAATCTCATCATCGGAGACAGTTATATTCTTCGGTATTTTTGCAAAGTTAATTAAGCGTATAACAAATAGCGATTGTCCTCTCCTGTATTCCTGCTTCGTGGATTTCAACGACATCTTCGCGCGAAACAAATTCGTCTAAAATCTGCTACCGATCTAATACAGCGATCTGGCCACAGGGGCCATACGCGATTCGAGAGCTCTTTCTCACCCTAGAAATCCTCCTTCTTCTTTCTCTCTTTATTTTTATTCGTGCGATTCTGCATCGAACGACCGAATGATAAACGCCAATGATAAATGAGTTACGCGTCTCCGGATGTATCGAGAGTGGTATCGCGATCATCGGGGCCGTTCCTTGCCGACAGCTCGCTCGCGAACGTCCTTGAGGTACATCTCGAGCCGCAAGAGCGACATTCGTATTATTATCCTTCGGTAATAACAGGCATGGAAGCAGCACTCCTCTGCTCTTCCTTCGGCGCGGACGCCTTCCTCTTACTGCGACTTAATCCGCGTCGACGCGACACCGCTGATCGCGCTCCTACTTCATCGTTCCTGTCTCCATCGAGGATCGATGCGCTCCACCGGCCGTAAAATCGTAAAAGTACGCGCCGCTGGCCCTCGCTGGACCGTCGAGCGCGGAGAAAGTCCGAATCGATCCGCGTCGTTTCGATAGTTTTCCTAGGTAGCCGGTTCCAGCGAATTTATGTCTGTCGTATCCGACGCTTCTCGGTATCGAAATCGAGGATCGAGAGATCGCGCCAATTGTCCTTAACCCTTTCGCTAAGGTGCTATCGGCTCCGCCGATTTTCGATGCCGTTCCAAAAGCTGTACAAGAGGAGCTGCCACGTCTAAGTTCGTGAGCGTCCGTCTCAGCGTCGTGGGCGTCTACTACATTCGGTGGCCGTAACGAAAGGGTTAATCGCGTCATCGAGTCCAACGTCGTTCCTTCCTGGTTGAAATCCTGTCGTGACTGACGTCACCGGTCAAGCGTACAGTCCGTTTACGAGCACGGTCTATCTTGCTTCGATATGTTTAGCCTATCCTGGCTAAACAGTGTTTTCCTTTTGTAAGAGCAGTCTTCGTTTGGGCATCGTGCGGTGAGCACGAAGCTACATCCTTTGTTTAGCGGAGTTCGGACTCGATCCGAAAGAAAGGGGAAAGTTCGCGGTTGGTTGGCTCCGGTCGATCGCGAGGATTCGTCCCTCGACGAAGGTAGGCGAGAAGAAGAGGAAAGGGCGAAGAAAGAAGAAATCACTTCCATCCTGCGACGCGTTACCGCTTTCGTCGATCGAATGCAATTCCTTCATTAATTAGTCACGGACACGCGGAATTAAAAAGGTAGGACGGAACACGCGTAGCTTGAAATTACCTACGTCCATTCGCCTCTTCGTCCTTCCTTCGTCCTCCTTCTGCTTCCTCCCCTCCCCCCTGCCATTCGCTTGGATACGCAGACAGGCGCGCTCGACCTGGCACGCACCTCTCTCGTATACCTTTTCTCTCCTTTTTTCCCGCTCCCTCCCTTGCAACCAGTTTCATTTGGGTAGCGGGAAAAGGCGCGAATCCACGACAAAACGCGTCGAGCCTGAGACGCGACCCCAGGACGCGAGGGACGGAAAGGAGTCGAGGGGCGCGTAGAAGGACGTTTCTTAACCTCGCTTCTGGTCCCGCGAAAGTCCCGTCGTTCTCGTAAAGTTCGATCGAACGCGCCAACGAAATCGTTCGATCGCGACGACATACAGGCTGACCAATGGGAATGTGTTGAAAGTTACAAAACATCGCAGAGCCGATAAATAGTATTGAGAAATTCAGTCGCGGCATTCCTACATCTACGTTGGATAATGTGGCTTCAAAGTTTTTGCAAACGATCGCAGTTCCGTGTCGATTCCAATGGACGACACTTTGAAAACGTATACCACTGATTCATAAGCGCGAGCAAAAATTTCCTTTTTTTTTATATCGTGTATTTCGATCGTTAAATTAATAGAATTGACAAGCTTTCTCTACAAAACGGCGTTTAATCCGTTTTATTTGGCCTATTTGTTAGGAAGTAATAACTATTTACTTTTAACACATTGCCACCTGACGGGGATTTCCTTATAAATTCGCGTGGCACTCGACGCCTTAACCCTTCGAGCCGGTCGAGGAATACAAATGCTGGTATTTAAACTTGAAAAAATCTAACTTCGCGCAGACCTGGCGCGAAGATGATTTATATCTCTCTGAACGTTGATCCTAAAATCGTACAAAAAATTGTCGTCGTGGAAAACAACATAAAGAAGAAGAAGAAGAAAAAGAAGAAGAAGAAAAAAAGCAACGTTTTTTCCGCGATCCGCGCAGAGGGGTCAAACGCCGTGAGCGGAGTGGAGTGGAGGAGAGTCTATCGGAAAGGAGGTTAGGCGACGAAGATGGTCGAGACGTCGTAGGACTTTCGTAGGAAAGAGAGGAGAGAACGAAGGTCGGGAAGGGCTCGAAGGCGGTGAGGGGAGGGATGGAAGAGCGAAGGAGAAGGATAGAGTGGAGCAGACGCGGATGGAACGCGAGGATATTAGAAAAGAAAGGAGCCTCGATGCGACTCTTTGCCCCGTGGTTGCTGGTTTAATCGGCTTTCCAGGCGATCACGTGACCGCTCGACCATGCGTAATTGCAAGTAAATTCGAATTGTCACGCATTATCACGGTAGCTACGAGTTGTCCGAGCGTGCCAGGGGTTCTCAACTGGGGGTTAGCAACGATCCAGCTCGTTCGTCGATTATTAGACGATTATCGATAGAAGTTAATACTTTTATCGTTAATTATACGATAATAGTAATGGAACTCGTAGCGGCTCGTACGTCGTGGAAATAATTCGGTGATGTTGAAAAGCAATCGTTAAATTTGTATACTCGAATGGTTACGGTATTCAAAGAGAAACGCTTCTCATGGAGAGAAGGCGGTGTAACTTAGATCGAAGTGGAAGCCATCCAGCGCGGAACGTGATTATCCGAAATGACTTTGTGATCGTGTCGTTTCTTTCGACGAGTAGAATCGACTGGATTTTTTTAAATCGAAGTTTCTCTTTAACGCGCGCGATTAGTTTCAATTCTTAGGAATAAATTTCGGGAGAGTACGACAGCGTGGACTTGGACGATTCGGCGCAGGGTGAATCGGAGTATGCGCGATTTTTAAGAGAGATAAAAGAAGAGTTAATCTCGATTCTATCGTCGCCGACGCCGTATCCTTTCGTCTTCTATATTTATATCGTTGTTCGTGATATTTGTCGTTGGAATATATCGATATCAATTATAAAACTGTCCGACCAACGTCCGCTCTCCATTTAATCGAGAGATCGACCGATTACGACGGTCGCGGATATAAAGTCGCGTTTAATTAAATTTAAATAGGCGAAGCTGACCGTCGATCGAGTTCCCTCGGTTCCTGTTTTTTCATCCCGTACTTTTTTGCCACATTTTTAAATACTTTTCCTCTTCGTTTCATCGCGGTTCGAGCGTATCTATATCGACTGACGTTTATACGTTTCCACGATGAAATCAGCTTTAAAACATTAATCCATCCTGCTTGAGAATTCGAGCGATTCCAAATCGACTCTCACGGATTTTCAATCTCGATCGATCGACCCATGGTATCGATATATTTTTTAAATTAAAAAAAAACCTTGTTTTCTATGCTTTTCCAATCGGCTGCCATCTTCGTGCCCCGAAGGCTCGTATTTTCTTCGTGCAAGTTTATCGCGCTAAATCGTACGTGGAATCGATCGAAGCTGTCCAACGAAACACGACACGGACGATTCGAACGACGTTAGGGCCTCGAACTCGCCAGAAAGAGCGAGTTTTTCCCTTTTACAAGAGAATCGTCTGCCATCTTGGTACGCGTCTCGTATCGCTTTTCATAGGGCTTCGTGCCGCGAAGATTCGTATTTTCTTGGTGCAACCGTGAAGAATCGCGAGAAATCGTCGATCTTCGCACGATATCATCGTTCTTCCCTTTCCCGTAACGAGAGAGCGGACGCGTTCACACCGCGGATTCGAGAAAGCTATCGTCCTTCTCGATCCCTCCCCCCCGGTTCCATTCAAAGAAGAAAGAGCTTTTCTGCCAAGACGGACGCGTATGGACGCACGGACGGACCGACGGACGGGCGGTTACATAACTCGCCGAGGGGGCCCGAAAGACGTCGGCCCGGGGCGAGGGAGGGCCAAGAGAGGGCAGGTGGAGAGTTATTGTGCAGTTGGATGTACATAAGAAAGCGGTGGACGCGGAGCAGGAGGACGAGGTAGGAACTTAGAAATTTAGTACATAGGACGAGTAAATGGGGTATCATGTTCAGTCTAAGGCTTAAAGACTTTTGTTTGGCGTGGGAGGCTCGGTGTGCTGCACTGCCCGCTGAGGCCCCACCTGATCCGTCCAACTGAAAGACAGAGAGAGAGAGAGAGAGAAAGAAAGATGGTCGCTCCGAGGGGCAAAAGACCGAAGGGGAGCGAAGAGCTACGCTGGCCCAAAGGAGGAACACCAGGAGCATCGAGGAGGTTCAGGGGAAGGGGAGGTATCCCGCTTCCCCAGGACGATGGTATCTCCCTCGCGAAGAAAGGATTGTTGAAGTTTTCGTGAACATTGTGACAGGTATCCATTGTGAGAGTTTAAGTTGCGTTAGGCGATGGCATCTTAAAAGGGGCTTGGCTTTATCAACGCGTCTCACGCCTTGGCATGAACGAAAGACGTTACTTCTTCTCGAGAACGGGGATACGACGATGTTCCTTCTTAACTCGTGATACATCGCTCGTCGATGAGTTAGAATCGAACGGTTACGCGCGACTAGCTTTCGAGAACCGGAGGCCATCGCGAGGATACGTACCGAGAGATTCCAGCCTGATCTTACGAGAGGAAGAGAAGAAGAAGAAGAAGAAACGAAAAGGGCCACTGCCACCGAGATGGACGCTGTCGAGGACGCGTAGGGTAGCAGCAGCGTTCGTGCGGAACGCGAAGGGCCCCCGTGGGAGAGGGAACTCGATTAAAATTAGATCTAAGCCGATGTTTTTGAGACGGTCGGACCCTCGTCCTTAGGCCCGTCGCTCTCGCCTGTATCCCCTCTCCTACCGCCGTATCCCCACCACCGACCCCACCGGCGCTCGTTCGGCTGTGCCTCCCTTTCTTTCTTCGTCTTTCTCTCGCTCCTTCTCCTTCTCTCTCTCTCTCTTTCGAACTTTCCTCTCTATATTTCAGCCCCCATCTTTCTCTACGTTTTCAGCTCCCACTCGCTTCGATACTCGGGTGAGATACCGCGCACGAAGGGGATAAAAAGATCCAGCGGAAAAAACGATGGGTCTACGGCTACCGTGGTGCGCGATCGGGCGAAGCGAGGCGAGGCGGACCCACTGCGTTTCTCGCGTGGGCGCGCGCCTCCGCGTCTCTCTTCGTTTGCCCACGTCCGTTTCGCAGGTGGCACGGAGAACGGTCGAGTCCAATTTGGAAAATGGGACGATAAACTTAGGCGATTGTCGTGGAAGCGACGCGTTCGACGTTCGGTGACCAATTACGCGTAACTAACTACGTGTCGAAGTTATCGAGACATCGGCGCGATATCGATTTCCCGCTGCTAAATTTTTCCTTGCAATCCGTGTCGATCGTACGAAATTGCCTCGTAGGATTCGATGACGCCTTAAAGATATAATATAACGGATGCCAGAGCTTCGTTCGGACGCGAATGGACGCCCGAAAGGTACATCGAATTTAGAATAAAATCTGGCGATATCGCGAATAATATCGTCGTGGAACGTACCGGAGCGACTCGATTAAGTTCTTTTTCTCGTTCGACGAAGTCTCGCCTTCTCCGACCGATCGAAAGAATTATCGAGATCGATCTCGTCGATCGGTCGTTAAAGTCGTTATCGTTCGTGTCGAAATGCGTGCATTACGATCCATCGTTGCCGATTAATCGATCGTAGAGCCGTTCTTTCGCAACTTTTCGACGCGTTTCGGCGCGTCACGCGACGACTTTACGAGCGAGAAGATTCGCCAGTCGATTCGTTATCGGCTAATGCTATTTACCGGATCATCCACCTTTCTCTTCTCCTCCTGCCTTCCATCGAAACGCGTTTTCGACCGGAGAAGGGGAGAATTAATTCCACCCGATCAACGTCAAGCGAGACAACATCGTCGTTCGCCCGACGGCGATTATCGCGAGCGATATTGCACGAAACGATGGATAATTTACGTACGAGTTTTGACGCCTTCTTTTTCCCGATGTTCCCCGAAACGATGGATAATTTACGCACGTGTCTCCACGCGCCCTTTTTCGCGATATCCTTCGGATGGTGGAACGGATTAAGCGGGGATGGGAAGGAAAACAGATCTTTCGAACGAACCGAATGAAAAATCTGACGGAAGTATTAAATTCATTTTGCTTTTTACACGTAGCTTATGTTTTTCATAAATCGTATACATTAGGGGGATCGAAAAGTAATTAAACCTTTTTTTTGTGCTTATTTATTAAAGAAATCTTGAATAATTTCCATCATTTTTTGACACTTTTTGCCAGCGGAGAGACAGTTGTTCGATTCCTTTTACAAAAATTTCTTTAAACTGAAATAAGAATAGAACTTTTTAAAATCGAAGAAATTACTTCCGGATCACTTTCCGGTAGATCTGATATATGGTTGGAATTAGAATCGTACGAGTGCACTTACGATGTACGATGTACAAGATCTGTCCATCTTGGAAAGGATTCGTTCGTTAACCGGTGCGACGTACGACGTCGAAACGACGTTTCCGCCTCGCTTTTCGGCGTCCATAGTTTTTCTTATTAGCTCCTTTTAAAAAGAGAGTACGAGGTCGATGCCGACTTCGCATCGGACGATTTTAACGCACCAATCGACTTTCGCGACTCGTGGATGACGGATAAAATTGTAAGCGCCCGTTGAATCTTTAAAATCGAGACTCTCGCGACTGTCGGATTTTTAGGATAATGGATATTTTTAAGAACGTGGATATTCGAGGACAAGTCGATCGAAGAAAATTAAATTGGAATTTCTGAAAATAGTCTCGTCTTCGTGGAAGACGCTCGTTATTAAAATAGTGCGAATCGTCGGGACAGAATTACTCTAAAACGTACAGAAATAAGGAGAACAGCGGCGATGTCGACGCTCGGCAACGAGGATAACTTAGTACAAGTCGCAACGTATCGCTCCCGAAGGATGAAAATTCTCTAACGGGATCTTCCTGTCAGCCTCCAAGCGACGATCCAGACACACGCGCACTTTTTTCGAGAGATCGTTGCACGATCGTCGTCGCTCTTGAATCGGTTACGTGGCCTATTATAAATTTTCATAAATTATTTATTATCCGCATAAGAGAATAATTCAAAATAAACCCCATCGTAGCTATAAATGATCAAAAACAGTCAGCCCAGGCCATAAAACAAAATAGAGGACGATTCGTCTTTTTCGACGATTCCAGCCTCGTCTTTCTTAACACATTAAGGACCGCCAAAGAAATCTGTAAGGCATACGTGCATTCTAAAATCATTATAACTTTGTTCTTTAAGAAGCAATTTTTGTGAAACTTTAAGAAATTGTATAATAGGATGCATTCCAGGCGTTATTGAAAAAAAAATGTTTTTTAATAATTATAATAAAGTTTTATTTAAAAATAAATTTCACCGAAGTTCTTAGTATCGCGTAAAAGATTTTTCTGTATGAAGAGGAGCCATACAAAATTTACATTCGCTTCGTTTTTCGTTATTTCGTGATCCATTTACAGACGGGACGTGCGGCAATCTCGAAAGAGAAAACTCTCGAGCGGTCCTTAATGCGATAATACGAAATCGTCATCGCCTAAATTTGAATCCTGACTCTCGTCCCCCGTAATCGATCGAATACCGGTCGGAAGTATGATACTTACTCGCTTGCCTTACGTATGTATCGTTTCGATCTCGAGTCCGTCGCCGGTTTAAACCCACTCAAGCTTCCAACGACCTCGACTACGCTCTTACTCTCGGACGACGAAACGAATGACGGATCGCGTCGCGATTCGGACGCGTATATTTAATTATTCCTTCGGATAATTCCTAGAAGAAAAGCGACGACGGTGCGAAGAGCGAGTCGCCCCTCGCCGTAAATCGGAGCTTCGAGCCGCGTTGTTGCTAGGCGACCGATCGACGCTTCCATTCGGTGTCTCTTGCGATCTGGCCGCGTGGTTACGCAACCGCGACATCCTCTTAGGCGTTACGTCGAGAGAGTGACTCGTTACATCGTTGTACGCCTCGAGAGAAGCGTGACCAGGCGAAAAAAGAGTGGAAGGAAGGAAGAAATGGAAGAAAAGGAAGAAGAATCGGTTTCAACTGGAGGAGAAGGGAGGTACGACGTCGATCGAAGCCTGAAATCGCGATCGAGGGACTCGACCAGAGCTCGACAACCGAGGATCGGCCTTGATCGTTTCGAACGGCGCGATATTACGCAGAAGGTGGAGGAGAAGGAGGAGGAAGAGAGGAGGCAACGCTATCGACGGCGATTTCCGCGGAGCGACGCTTAACCGGATCCTCGCGCCTCGCTGCGGTTTTCCGTCGGCGCGGTCGATCGACGCCGATAGAAAAGAACGATTCCATCGACGACGAGCTCGATCGCGAAGAAGAACTGCTCTCTTCTCCCTTTCCTCTTCTTTAAAGGAAAGGTGGACGGGGGAGAAAATGAGAGAGAGAGAGAGAGAGAGAGTTTCTCGATAAATCGCTCATTGTTCTTCCGTACTTTTTTTATACTTATAAAAATACGAAATTTACCGTAAAATAATAAATTAAAGTGTAACATAAAATGTAAGGTATTTGTTTGTTTGTTTGTTTATGTAAGATATTTTTTATCGGCGGAAACTTTCCGAACAGCCAAATACGATAAACGAAAGAACAACGAAAAGAGAGGGACGATCGGGAGTTCAGAGCGAGGGCAGAAACACGGTGGCTAGCAGGAGGGCATAGAGAGAGGGCTAGAGGGGGGAGAGCGAGGCAGGATGCTGCGCCGTCACGGTACACTAGCCTCCGGGCTTGAGACCCTCGGGGCATGGAGGTGCATAGCTTCATTCAGCCACTTTTTACCTTTCCTTTTCGCTTCTGTCTCCTTTATTTCTTTCGTCTGGAGGAGGCGTCCTGGTTTCCGTCCTTGTCTTTCTTCTTCTTCTTCATTTTTTTTTTTCTTTTTCTCTAGTGTCTTCGAGTCACTCCGAAAGGCCGAAAAGGCAGCGGAGCGTCGCGTACGCGTCGTGCCCGTATCCCTTATCTCGATAGGACGAGATTAAAGGAGAGGATCTCGTCTTGGACGACAACACGGAAGTTCGATCCGCTTCGCAAGTGAAAACGAAGTAAAAATTTTAAGAGATTTGTAAGGAGGGAGAGAGAGAGAGCGACAATGTGCTTGGAACGATCATCAAAATGGCAACGATCTCGATCTTCTTCGATTCTACGTCGACTTATAGAACTAATAAATAAATAAATACGCAACTAATAAGTATACGGTGGTACGTAAAAAACAAAATAACAGAGGAGAAGAAGAAGAAGAAAGAAAAAAATCGACGCGATACGACTTCTCGCCGTGACGCTCTCGAAAGTTTCGTGACAAGTGCCGGTTCGAAGGCCGTATCTCCGCTACGGTCTATCTTAACTGAAATATGCATCTACGATTGGCATTTTATGTTAATGACGTTGGAACGATCGCGGAGATTGCAGTGTAAATTCCACCATTCTTTATTTATCCTCTACTCGTGGTGCTCCTCTACTCGGCGCGTTCGCGCCTTCCTTCGAAACTGAAAGAAACGAGCTCGGACTCGCGTCGATCTCGCTAATTCGCAAATCGTACGAAACGATCGCGCGATACCGAGTACGCGCAACGCGTCCGCACGTTCAACCTCTCCGTTTTCTCGCTTTTCGACTCGTTCTTCCACGATTTTTTACAGTTTCTCTCGCAGTTCGGCAATCGAATAAATAAAGAAACGAGAGAACGAACGCGATCTCGCCATCGCCGAAGTACCCGTTGTAACTTCCCTCCTATAAGCCATTCGTCTCCCTCGTCTCTCCTTTTTCCCTTCCCTCGCTTCCTCGCGCTCCGCGTCTACCTGTTTGTCTTTGTTTTTATTTTTCGATCCCTGCGCGTCTCTCTCTTGTTCCGCCCTTATTTTCACCATTGCACCTAGCGAAACGAAGGAGGAGGAGGAGGAGGAAGGTCGTTCGTCGAAGAGAGAAATGGTCGAGCGGGGAATGTTGCCTTATAAAATGACGATCGAAGCGATTAATGGACGTTGGCAACCGTTAGAAACGGCCTGAAAGTTCGATCAACTGGCGATTTATCGCCGCATCTTTTATTACTTCCTTTTGGTCTTTCGCTGTTAAGTCAAACTCGAGAGATCGACGGTCCGGCCATTATCGCTCACGAAATTCGTTCGATGAAGCGAACTTGTAAATCGATCGTTTAATAATTAAACGATGGTCAGCGCACAAAACGAAGTAAACACTGGTAGGACGGAGGAAAATTCGACTTCGACGTTGCGAGGAGAAACGCCTAGTAAAAACGAGACGTAGCTCGAGAGGACTTGGACCGTTCCGCTCGACTTCCATCACCGTCGCGAATCGTCGAAATTAAAACGAAAGTCCGATCGATCGTCGGCTTTTTAATTCGCGTTTCGAAAAATTCAGGACTACCGCGACGCGTCGAGACGCGAGAAAACTCCTCCAAGTCGATTGGAAAGTCGCGCGCGCAGTGGGTCGAGCCTATAAAACGCGGATCGATGCGTCCTCATCCTTCTTTCCTTTCGTTTATCGATGCCCGACGAGAGGAGACGTCGCGACGAGGGTTTTTCGCTCTTTAACGCTTTAATGGCCGCTCGCACAACGTTTCTTGTATTAAATGTGTCCTTATCGCTGCTGTTCTTTTTTTCCGTTTTACGTGTACGCTCGCACATGTCGAATTATTTCGCGAATTTACGTAAAGTTCTTTTAATTTGATTCTTCAAAAATTTGTGCAATTATGTTTAATTATATCTAATAATTATATTTCAATTATCTTTTGTTTCGAAAGTATTTGATATTTTCCCGAATAAGTATCGTTACAAAACGATCGATAAAATCATTTAGGTAAAAAACGAAAGACCGAGTCTCTAAATTACATATTCGTGTACGGTATTTCATTACAATGTAAAAACCAAACCGAAAATATGATGCTCCCGATAGGACAATTCTCTTCGGTTCGAACTTACGGACGAATTTGAAATTCGTTCGCTGGTTGTAAAGAATGATGTACGTAAAATTTCAAAATCTCAAATGGGTATCGTGGCGGTTAATGGGTTAAAGCGTTACCGAGGAACGATCGAAGGGGAAGTTGGAAATTGATTTGGCGCGCGTCCGTATTTCGATCGACGGACAATGAGAAACGCGCTGCCGGCTTTCGTAACTCGACGGACCTTCCTTTCGATCGTTCCTCGATGGAGTATCGCGCGATTCCAGAAGCGAGGTTACTACGCCCTTCAGCGAGATCGATGTCGAAGCAAGAGCGAGCGATAAACGCTGCAATTAAGGCGTTATTGGTTTACGTAGGGGCGAATGAAAAATCGCGCGCCATATTTTCCTCTTTCTTTTCCTTTTCGGTGGAACGCGGAGGCGAACGTCGCCTCGATAATAGCGAAGAGGATCGAGGAAAAACGTAGACGAAAACGACAGGAATCCGTCGAAAGCTCCCAAGTTGGCTCCAGGTGGATTGTCGTATTTCGGCGCTGTCCTTTGCTTTCTCGCGCGGCCTGGAGCGTCGATCGCGAGCGACTTCGAGCGGAAAAGTCATTGTCGTGTAACGAGAACGAGGCTCGAGTCCGTGCAGCTTCGACGCCGCCTTGAACGCGAATCGACGACCATTATAAAATCCGTTTCGTTATCGCGTTCGATCGATTTTCTCGATGTTGTGCAACGGATCTCTCTCTCTCTCTCTCTCAACCGATGCGTAACTCCTTCTCGATAACCACGGCAGGAACCTTCGATATTTAGCTCGTGTCGAATAACAAGTGCGCAAGGATACTCCGCGATCGAGGATAACGATCGATACTTTGAATCGCGCTTTCGATCGTCCCTCGTCCGCGTTTTCCTTCCGTAAGGCCGTCGATTTTTTTGATGGAAGGAATTAGAACAACGATGAAGAGTAAAGAGGTGCAAAATGTCTAAGGAACGAAGTCGTGGCGTTTTTTCGATAAGAAATTCGACCCATATCGACGAGAGAACGGACGAATAAATCGAAATCGATGACATCGTTTTTATCGCTTTTAATTTGGGATTAGCTGGAAAATTTCGCCTTTCCTCGCTCGTCCTTTCGCTTCCTGCGTGGCTCACGTGCGAACAGACCTTGGATAAAGAGAAATCACGCAACGGAGAATATCGCGTTTAAAATGGCAAGAGGAAGGACGATCCATGGGACGGTTTCGACGTTCGCACGATCTTCCTTTCGTTTCTTTTCGTTATTTGTTTACCTTCGTTTATCAGCGATTTTGCGCAAAATCCACCACTTCCTCTTAAACTCGATGATTTTAAGCTGGTTCTCATCGCTCTTCTTTCGACCAACTTTGGAAAACGTCAAAAAAAAAACGACATCCGGAAACGACATAAAAACCCTTTCGGAAGGTCGAGGGAAAGTTCGTCGAACGAAGATTCTTTGTCCTTCGTCGAAGCTAGGAATTCGTATTTGCATTTTGCACTTTTTTATGCGCAGGAATTGTTTTTCTTTTTTTCTTCTATTTTTCCTCAAATATCGATCGTCGCACCGGTCTTTCATCGGTTCTACGATCATCGGTGAAACGATTCTAAAGAGCAAAGAGCTCCAACCTCGAATCACGAGTATCGCATCGTTCGGTCCACTTACCTATTTATGTCTTCTCCTCTGACGATTTTTTTTTTTTTTCAAGGAACGACGCATCCTTCCTCGGCGGAAAGACACGCGCGTACGAATTACGACGAAAGCGGCGGCGAGCTCTTAAGTGACAATCAACGCTCGACTAATCGTCGAAGAGATTAGCGAAACGAGCAGCGCAGTACCGCGCTACGAACCCAACAATAAGCTTAATTTCTGCTTTACCTGGGCGAAAGGGGAAGCACGACGACAAGGAGGACGAGGTAGAGGCAGTATCGCGGTCACGATTTCATTAAGCCGACGAGCAAGAGGAATTTTCGTCGTTGCAGGCGTCGATTGGCGGAACGTTCGAAGATTTCGGCCGTTCAACGATTTCACGGTGGCGATCATTCGCCGGCTAATGGCAAGAATATTCCTCGGCTTCTAGCCGAAAGTAGGCCGTGACTTCGTACACTTCCTTTCGAGATGTATCGTCGACACGAAGAACGCGGTTTGGAATTGGGTCGACGACCGAGCTCGAAATCGTCGGGAGAAAAATAAAAAAAAAAACGAGCCTCGAATTTACCTCGCGATTTATTTTACGGAAACGCTTGTGCGCGCTCGCCTTCGATCCTACGCTCGAAAATGCGACGACCTCCTCGATACGATTTTTTCCCACGATCGGTGCGACGTTCGATCGTGGCACCGGCGCCATCGCGTTTCTTTTCGACGTTTTCGCGGGAAAAGAACGAACGCGAAGGAAGTCAGAGCGACGTTAAAACGATGGCGCCTTTATCCTTTGTTTCGCAGTTGCGCCAGGTAATCGATTATTCGCGAGGAACAATCAAAGTCTTTCTTCGAGGCCCGAGAATCGGCAATTCGACTCGGTGGCATGGAAAGTAGGTGGTGGAGAAATACGAGGGGAGGCGAAATTTTACGAATCGCGTTAAAGGGTATCGAATCGTGGGCTTCATTTAATCGAGTCCATTTTTGAAATTCTACGGTGTTTTTATAGTCGTTTTTGGATTCGATGGAGTTCTTCTTTTTTTGTAGAAGAGTTTTCGTTTCGAGAGGCGAAAAAAATGGAAGAGAAACCATCGGTTACATCGCGATAATACGTTTTCGATATTCAACGGTATTCGCGGTATTCGAAGTCGAACATTCGAACTAAACACGCGCTTCGGAGCATCGCGTATCGATCGAATACTTGTGATTCACAGGCACGTTATAAAAATCACGTTTACATTCTATCCTCGGGTAAATACGAGTTTAACCTACGCCTACAACGCGTATTTTCTCGACTGGAATAGTGTGAGTAGGACGATTCGGAGCGAAAAAAACTATTACGACGACGTTAAACTTTTTTTAAATTTATTTAATATATATTTGTCCAACGCTCTTCGAACCTTACCGAAATGTGTACGTCGTTCGTTCGAGGTTTTGTCTTGGAGGGGGAAGACAGATTTTCGTTATTGTTATTTAGACAGAGAAGAGGTGTCTCGTTCGAGTGAAAAAATAACTCGATTAAGACTCGTAAATACGTCGTGGATTTTGTGTAGCGAAGCGAAGCGACTTAGTGCGCGTTTCTCAATATCGAAGCCGAAGGAAGCACCTTTCAGTCGAAGATGCCAATCATCCACGCAGTTTCAAGATGTCTCTACACTTTGACCGTAATCTGCAAAACCGTTGATCGCTTCTAGCCTCGGACGTCTCTTTCGGACCTTCGGTGAAGTCACGTGAGTCAACAACTCTTGAAACTTTCGAAAGATACTATTTCGTGCTATGTCGATTTTATATGTATTAGGTCTACCGAAAAGTTCTGTCGTTTTCGAACGAAACGAAACCAATACGTTTTCGATAGATTAACTAATATTTACCGAATAATATAATTGTTACGGTTGCTGACCATCTCTTCTCGTATATATCCAGCACGTACATAGAAATGCAATGGTCGAAGGAGTCAATGTTGAAGTTTGCGATGACATTAGGTGGTGGAACATTTGATATTTTATATTAATGATTTTATATGTATATATAATACATACAGGTCGTCAAGGATAAAATTAGTAGAAAAATTATTATTAACTACAAATTTCATCCTCGACGATCTAATATACAATCGAATGCCATATTCCATTCCTACATTATCGATCAACAATCGCAACATTTCACCTCGATTAATCTCTTCCCCGACTGTCCAACTAAAATTTCTCACGCGATTTCACTCGCGATCGCGCCATGTTCGATACCCTATCGATTCCTCGTTTTTCGAGTCGAGGAAAAAATCATCGTAGACCGGACGACGAAGAAGATGAAAACGACGACGGTTCCAACGACCTTCGATCCATAATAATCCAGCCCTATTCTATAACCATTCGGTGAATATCATTAAAGACTTAACGATAGC